>SJYV01008730.1:409381-624774 GCA_006410875.1 Neotragus pygmaeus
TATTTTGACCACCTCATGAGAAGAGTTGACTCATTGGAAAAGACCCTGATGCTGCGAGGGCTTGGGGGCAGGAGGAGAAGGGGACGACAGAGGATGAGATGGCTGGATGGCATCACTGACTCAATGGACATGAGTGTGAGTGAACTCCGGGAGTTAGTGATGGACAGGGAGGCCTGGTGTGCTGTGATTCTTGGGGTCACAAAGAGTCGGACACGACTGAGCGACTGAACTGAACTGAACTGACACTGCTGATAGAGGGCTTCCCCAGTGGCTCAGTAATAAAGAATCCTCCTGCAATGTAGGGAATGCAGAAGATGTGGGTTCAATCCCTGGGTTGGGAAGATCCCCTGGAGGAGGAAATGGTAGCTCACTGTAGTATTCTTGCCTGGAAAAAACCACCAGAGTAGCCTGGTGGGCTACAGTCCATAGGGTCACAGAGAATCAGACACGATTGAACACCCACACCCACCCACACTGCTGATAGGAATGTAGATTGACACAGCCACCTGGGAAAACGGTTTGGGAGTCCTCAAATAGTTAAAGATAATTGCCATTTGACCCAGCAATTTCTCTCCCGTGTATATAGCCAAGAGAAATGGAACCATATCTCTACAAAAGAACTTGTGCATGAATGTTCACAGCAGCATTATTCATGATATTCGAAAGTTGGAAACAACCCAAAAGTCCATCAAGTTTTAAACTCATAAGCAAAATGTGGTGTACCCATTTGTGTTTGTTTGCTGCGACTGCTGTAAGAAGGTGCCATAGACTGGGGAGCTTACCCAGCGGAGGTATGTCGTCTCACATTCTCGTGGCTAGAGTCTGAGTCAGGATGTTGGCAGGGCTGGTTCTCTTGGAAGACTAGGAGGGAGGGTCTGTTCCAGATTTCTTTCCTGGCTTTGTAGGTAGCCATCCTCATGATCTCATGACATTCTCCCTGTGGTGTGTCTCTGGGACTGAATTTCCCCTTTTTGTAAGGACACCAGTCATCTTGGATTAGTGTCCACCCTGATGACCTCATTTTATGTAAAGGTAAATACTTCTGTGAAGACTGTATCTCCACATAAGGTCATATTCTAAGGTGGGTTAAGACTTAAAACGTGAAATTTTTGTTGCGGTACACAATTCAACATTATAATACCATGCAGTGGAATATTATTCAGCCATAAAAAAGAATGAAGTGGTGATACATGCTACAACATGGTGGAACCTTGGAAACATGCTAAGTGAGAGAAGCCAGGTACAAAGGCCCATCTATTATGTAATTCCATTTATGGGATTTATCTGGACATTTATGGAATGTCTAGAATATGCAAATCTATTCAGGCAGGAAATAGAGTGTTGGCTATCTAGGTCTAGGGGGAATGGGGAGATTGAAAGTGGTAGTTAAAATGTACAGGGGATTTTAGGGGATGTTTAAAATGAAAAATTGATTGTTGTGATGGATTTACAGTTGTTGCTGAATTGCTCAGTCATGTCCGACTCTTTGCGAACCCATGAACTGTAGCACCCCAGGCTCCTTGGTCCATGTTGCTTCTCCAGGCAAGAATACTGGAGTGGGTTGCCATGCCCTCCTCCAGGGGATCTTCCCAACCCAGGGATCAAACCCAGTTCTCCCTCATTACAGGCAGATTCTTTACCGTCGAAGCCACCAGAGAACTGTGAATATATGAAAAGCTATTGAGTTGTACACTTCGAATTATGTAGTGTGTGGACCTCAGTGCAGGAGACCTGGATTTGATCCCTGGGTTGGGAAGATCATCTGGAGAAGGAAATGGCAATCCACTCCAGTACTCTTGCCTGGAAAATCCCAGGACAGAGGAGCATGGTAGGCTCCTACAGTACTGGGTTGCAAAGAGTCGGACACGACTGAGCAACTTCACTCACTCACTCACTCAAGGTTGTTATAGAAAAATAAAAAAAGGTATATCAGAAGAAAAAAATCCAAAGCTTGTCATCAGGAAAAAAATCCATGTTTTCTTGAAAAAACTTAAGCTCAATCATTTCTGTGATTGAGAAATCACAGGGCCGTTCGTCCTGAACCATTTTCTGGGACTGGGTCTTTGCATGCTTGATTTACTCCTGTGGTTAGGTTTACGTGCAACAGAATATATTTAGGACAGACAAGGAGCAAAAGTTGTCCCTCTAATTTGTTTCCTGCCCTTGTCATTTCTGAAAACAGGGCCACCTGGCAATCTTGTTGCCAGATAGGAGTTTTTATCTTTATATCTGGAATATTAAGTATATTTCTCCCTTTTTCATCAAGGTGATTTTGTATTGGTTTGATGATTACATCAGTTATCTTTATGAGGTTTCCGTGTTGCTAGAGACTAAAGAAGATTGGTCCCTAAAGTTGTGCTAAGTACTCTTTGGTTTTAATGTCAAATAAAAAAGTAGGAGAATGATGGTTTCGTAATATGCAACCAAAATGAAGATTAGAAGGAGAATGTGCAAGGACCGCTGTCTAAGGAAAGAGAAGAAAGCCTGCTGCTGGCAGCAGTGTCTGAAGTTGAGAGTTAAAAATGCTTGAATGCAGAGTATGGTAGGTAATTCAGATTCTTGAGTTGGGGGAGAGACACTTCAGGTCAGAGTGGGGTGACGCCTTCTCAGCTGGACGAAAGGAGGCTGGTCAGGAAGTGTAGTTGGGAATCCCCTGGTGGTCTAGTGGTTAGGACTCCACACTTCCACTGCTGAGGACCGGGCTTCTAGCCTGGGAAAGGCACGGGACCTGGGATTTCAGTTTGCCTGCTGCCACATTTCCTCTGTTCCCTTTCTCACCTTTCTGTCCTTCCTTTCATTTTTCTTTTTTTAAGGTTTATTTTTAAAAGTTTAGCCTAGTTTTAGTGGAATGAAATGGGTCAATGAGGTGTAGGTTTTGTTTGCATCTAGGCTGGCATTCCGGAGAAGGCAATGGCACCCCACTCCAGTACTCTTACCTGGAGAATCCCATGGATGGAGGAGCCTGGTAGACTGCAGTCCATGGGATCACTGAGAGTCAGACACGACTGAGCGACTTCACTTTCACTTTTCACTTTCATGCATTGGAGAAGGAAGTGGCAACCCCTTCCAGTGTTCTTGCCTGGAGAATCCCAGGGATGGAAGAGCCTGGTGCGCTGCTGTCTATGGGGTCGCACAGAGTTGAACACAACTGAAGCGACTTAGCAGCAGCAGCAGCAGCAGGCTGGCATTCAGGACAGCTGGATGTGGTGAAGGTGGAACCCATCAGGATGAGAAAATGAGAGAAAAGAAACTCAGAGTTGGGGGCTGTTTGCATGCTAGCTTCCCCAAACGTGGGGAGGGTTTAGAGCTGGTGGTAGCAGGCTTGGGCTGGCCTGTCACTAGAGTTTAGGAGTGTGACCTGTTACACACTAAAAATCGCTACCCCTTAAAAATCGTGACTACTGTGTATGAGGCCCCAGGCTGGTCACTCTTCACAGACATTTAGTTCTCAAATATGTGCCATGAGACAGAAAAATGGTCCTGGGGGCTTGTAGGGCAGAGAAGCAGAAATAGAATAAGGAGTCTTAGGCTCCAAACCAGAGGGAAGGTGAATTGAAGGGATGGCCCCAGACTCTGCTTCCTAGGGACCTGGAGCAGAAGGTGGGCCTCACCTGGGGCTGGTCTAGGCAGAATTACATCCCTGCAGAGGTCCTAGAGGCTTCCTAGGTGGCGCTAGTGGTGAAGAACCCGCCTGTCAATGCAGGATCATAAGAGATGCAGGTTCGATCCTTGGGTCAGGAAGATCACCTAGAGGAGGGCACAGCAGCCCACTCCAGAGATCTTGCCTGGAGAATTCCATGGACTGAGGAGCCTGGTGGGCTACAGTCCATGGGGTCTGAGAGAGTTGGACCCAACTTAGCACGCGCGCGCGCACACACAACAGGCAGAAGTCCCAGACTGCGAGGGAACTGGCAGAGTAGAGACATGGTAGGAGCTGCTCGGTTCTTTAAAGCTGGGCAAAGCATGTGTTCATTCACACATTCATCACTCATGGAGCATCTGGGGATGGGTGTGGGGGGATCAGGGTGGTGAGACGTGGCCTCAGTCCTCCAGGGCTCAGGCACCAACAGCTCAGCAAGCAGCCACTGCTTGACAGAGGGGTAAACGGACGGATCGGAGAGAGGCACGGCTTATCTGACTTGGTGTGGCAGAGGGAGTCAGTCAGCAGAAGTGACTTTGGGCTGGCTTCTCATGGATACCCTGGGGTCTGGAGAAGGGCTATCCAGGCAATGCGATGGTGTTTCTGAGACTTGGAGGAAGGCGTGGTAATCACACTGGGTCCCGCTGGGGGAATGAGGAATTGATTATGGTGGGTTGGTTTTAGTCCATGGTTCTCAGCCCTGGCTGTACATTCCAGTTATCTGGGGCCCTTTACCAAAAATGCCAGCCCCGATTAGTTAATCAGTACCCCCTAAGGAAGCCAGAATCCCAGGCATGGCTGTGTGTGTGTGGAAAGCTCCCTAGGTGGCATCAGTGTGCAGCCAAGGTTGAGAACCACTGCTCTGTGCTTCGAGCCCCGGAGGACCAAGGTCGTGTCTTACCGCTTTTGATCTCCCAGCCCCTGCTTCAGTGCCTCGCCTTCCACTCAGGTATCATCTCATGTAGGAACCTGCCTCCTCCTCCCCTTCTTCCCACTCATCTTGTCCATCACCAGCTCCTGGGTGTTAAACTGCTGAAGCAATAAGAAGCATGTTTGCAAGTGAAACAACATGGTTAAGAATGCAAGTTCAAGCTGGGCTACCCAAGTTGATAGCTTCGACTCCCTGGGTGGAGAATAGGGGTAGCGGGGCTGGTGGTGGTGGTGGTCTTACATAAGGAAATTAACTGACCTCAGCCTGCCTCATTGGGCAGTTGTGAGGACTAATGTGTTAACATATGTAAAGCTCTTACATAAATATATGTAAATATAGATGTGCAAAATGAGTACATAAAGGTAATTAATGAATACATGTAAATAAGTAAGTATATATACTGCATAGTGCCTGGCACATGGTGAACACCCCAGAAAAGCTGCTCTTAGCTGCTCCATTATTGTTCTTATCTTTAGTCTCTTTCCTTTCCTCCATATAGCTATTGCCCATCCTTGGTTTTGGTTGGTAGTGTGTGTGTATCGAGGGAAGATCTGAGAATCATATTAATAACTTTCCACACACTTACTCAGGGGATCCCAAGCAGGGTGAAGCAGGAGGAGCAGTTGAAGGGGGTGGATGAGGGGGAGAGAGGTGCCTTGGTGCTTGTCTGGTCTCTCAGGAACAGGTCAGGGCGCCCTTGGAGGTGGGGGTTGGAATCCGCTTTGGGAGGTAGGTGATAGGTCCTTGCGGGGCTCTCAAGGTAGAAAGAAGGCTGAGTGTGTGTGGGAAGTGGGGCCTGAGTATTAGTAGTTGGGTGGGCTTCCCTGGTGGCTCTGATGGTAAAGAATCTGCCTGCAGTGCAGGAGATTGGGGTTTGATCGCTGGGTGGGAAGATCCCGTCGAGGAAGGCATGGCAGCCCACTCCAGTATTCTTGCCCGGAGAATCCCCATGGACAGAGGAGCCTGGCAGGCTACGGTCCATGGGGTGGCAAACAGTCGGACATGACTGAACATTTAAGTACACACAGTAGGGCAAATGAAGACATGCAGAGGTAGGTGGAGAACCAGGATAGGTGGGAGAGCTGTGTGGACAGGAAGGGCTGGTAGATGCCTTTACCTCTGGGAACTGTGGATCTGTCCTAAGGGTTTGGGGTTAGTGGGCCTTTGGGGGAAAAAATTCCAAGCTAACTGTGGGATCAGAAGCCTGATTGCAGTGGACAGATGGGCTGAGTTGGGGGTGAGGAGAGGGAGGGATAATTCTTGGGGTCACTCCAGATGTAGTTGAATCATATAGACTCTTTGTCCTGTGCTTCAGGGGAATGGCATTTTGCATTTCAGAATTCTGCACTGTTGTATCATTGAACTTGTGCATGGAACCTTCTAGATGCACAGTGCAGAGGCAAGATGGGAGCAGTAGAGGCAGGTCAGACTGGGTGAGACTTGGATGACACCCAAATAAAGTGGTTATTGCAGCCAAAGTATGATTTGGGCTCATATTTAAGTAATTAAAGTATATTTCATCCAGCTCCAAAGAAAGATAAGCCTTCTTTTTTCATAAACCAGACTAGTTTGGGACTCAGTGAGAATGGAGTAAAAGGAGGAAATTAGTTGAGTTTGGGTCTCTTTTATTATATGTATAATTTTAAAAAATAATTCATACTTTTTTATTCATTGTGTGCTTCTGTGTATCCTTTTTTTTTTTTTTTAAGGTGAGGACAGCAGTTTTGAGAGTGGTTCTGAAGCTGAATCTGGTGAGTTATATGTGTATGTTTTTCTTTAATAACAGAATTCTAGTTAAACATGGACACCTTTATTTTTATTTTAATGTAAAGCCCATGTCACTGATATTGCTTGAGGACACAGTAATTACAAGTGTCTTTTTGGTGAAGTACCGAAAAGTACTTACATGGTAAATAATTTCTAGTTGGCAAGTAAAGTGGCAAAACAGGATGAGCTGAGGAAGAAAGAAAGGAAATGGTTGCTATTGGTGAGAGGCAAACACTTTACCTATTCTTCCATTAGCCTGTGTTTTTTTCTTAGTCGTCATATGTATTTCATATGACATGATTTCAACCTTTTTTTTTTTGTAGATAATGAGGAGGCAAAACCAGAAAAAACAAGTGAGTATATCCTTCCTTCCTCTGACTTTCTTTTTTGTTACTGAAAGGAAGAAAGAAGGATAGGCTTTGAGATTTTTAAGCTGCAAGTTGCTTGTTCATGATCTTTTTCTGTGTTATGTTGGGCTCAACACTGGGAAATGAATAAGCATTTTGAAAATTTGAGCTCAGTACACTTGGAATACAAGGGGTGGGTTCCTGGTCTGCACTGATGCCGAGACTCTGTGTGTGCGGCTTTGCTCTGCGGTTCCCAGAGGAGAAGAGATTGAGGGACTGGCCACAATCTACAGCCACAGCCTCTGCTTCCTCCCGTGGTGGGCGCTGCTCACAGTTAATCACAGACTAGACTGTTCACTGCTGAAAATGTGGTACCATTTGTGGTTTAAAGTTTCTGGCTTGCTGTTCTGGCTGTTTATGAACATCTTGAGTCATGAAACCACTTTAAAGACATAGATTCTAAATATAAAATTTGCTTTTGGTCTAAAGTTTTGTGAAAAACTTAAGTTGCATGACTAAGTTTTTATTTTAACTGATTTTATTATGCTGTAGGATCTTTTTCCCTCCCAGTTCTTAGGATATAATCTCCTTATGAACACAAATACTTTAACAAGGGAGTCAGGGGGTGTCTTTATAATATGTTAAAATAAATGAAGTCTTTTCACTCAGAAGTCCTGTATTTAATCTAATTCTCTCTGCAGTTTCCCAGTGGGGAACCCATGAAGGTAACTGTAAGCTCCTTGTGGTGATGTTGTGTATAGATAAGAACCTGTAGTTATTTCTGTATCACACTTGTGGAGTAGATGTTCACCATCTGATACCCATAAGGAATAATGTATACCAGTTTTCCTACTTCCAATCCTCCTTATACATAATAAGGATTATTTCATCCAATTAAGTGCAATCAGAAGTCCAGCCTCCATAGCTTGGACTAGAATAGAAATGAAGTCAGAGGCTGTGTCTTGGGGTCTGTTTTTTGTTGTCCCTGGTTAATAACTGAATAAATGGCCATGGAGATAGGGATCCAGAGGCAGGGCCCCCAGGGTCCTGGCAGCCAGGTTTGGCCCAGGGCCTCACCAGGGTGGCAACCAGATGGAAGGCATTTGGAGTCCATGAGGCTCAAGATAGGCTCAGATTGGATGGGAGGCTGGAATCAGTGCTGTCAGACAGGGTACATGTAGGTCAGGGAGCTGCTGGACCTGGCCCTTGGCCATATGAGACACCTGGATGTCCAGGGCTGTCCACAGCAGGGGCCTTTCCTGGAGGTTAGTCTCTTTGTTAAAAGACCTTTTATCCTCCACCTGGGGGAAGAGGTCAAAAAGATACCCCCCATTCACCTCCATTCTCAGGTCAGATGGGAGGACCAAATAGGCTACCCTGGGATGCTTGCTTCTCTGTGGGTGGACCAACTGGCGGTGCAGGTGCACCCATCATCCTTCTGATTGGATATACCTTCTATTCTGAGCCCTGAAGTCAGCTGAATCACATGGATTAAAGAGAAGCCGAGAGTTATGTATTGGAGAGAAGTGCATCAGTTTCTCTGCTTTGGCTGGGAAGGCCTGGTGGGAGACTGTGCTGGGCGGTTAGGCTTCTCTAATAACTTGTGTTTTCTCAGCTCCTCAGGCAAATCACAAGACACAAAAACATGGGATGTGGGTGAAATGCAGTGTAGATGATAGTCATTAAATATTTAGAATTTTATGATGCTTTTTAGGATAGCGACTGTGCAATAGGATTGAAAGATTTTCTGGTGCAGGACTTGGATCAGTGTTTCAGAACCTTCAGATCTATGGTATACTGAGTCCAGAATTCTGAATACGTTTAGTCTTTATTTTCTATTTCATTTTAATGCTGTTTTTAAAATCTGGTTCTGTCTTGCAACCCCTGGACCCCATGTAATGTCCTGAGAACAGGCAGCTTGTGTAGCAAGGACTGGAGCCAGGTTCCTGGGGGTGCGGAGAGGGGGTCCACTGCTTCTGGGCATTGGTGGTGGCCTGGACCTTCCACATGTTCTCAAGATACCTGTCTTACTAATGGGACTCATCCTCCCAAAGGTTGTTCAGCTCTTTCAAATATAAAACCAAGTACTCAATACATTAGATCGTCTCCCAAGTGAAAGGTTATTGTCTGCTTCAGAATTATTAATGTTTTTGAGTTTCACACATCATCACAGCAAAATAATAGCTAGCACTCACTGACTGCTTGCCGAGTGCCAGGTGCAATCCCTACCCATAATTTAATTTTCTGTCTTTCTGGGGAGTGGTATTAACGTTAATTACAGATGAGGAAAGTAATAAACAAAGATTTCGTACGTCATTAAAGAGCCTAAACTCATGCAACTAGTAGCTGGTGTAGATAATAGGAAAATTCACCACTGTTCCCTTTCATAATGTATTTTTGTATTCTGCGATTCTAGTCGTTCAGAAAATGAACACTTACCAGGCCTTGGGATTGCAGTCCTTGTGAAACTTACATTCTAGTGGGGAGAGAGACAGGAAGCAGGAACACTGAGCTTATCGTGTGCGAGGTGGTGAGCAGCACCCTGATGAAAATGAAAGGGGGAAGAGATGTGTCAGGCAGGCCCTGCTTTGGGAGAGGGGTGGGACGTCATGAAAGCCTCTCTGATAAGGTGACATTTGCGCAGAGACAGCAGGGATGTGACTGGGCGAACAGTGTGAATATTCAGCCTGGGAGACAGTGAGTGCAAAGGGCCTGAGGCAGGAGCATGCCTTGGTGTGGAGAGTGGTTCAGAGTGACTGCAGGGCAGTAAATGCAGGGAGGCAGACCAGAGACGAGTGGTGGGGAGCCAATGGAAGGAGGCCACATGCTAAATCAGAGACTCTTACAACACAGTTCCAGCTTAACCATGCCTAAAATCAGACGTCAGTCCCTCTCTTACTGCTCTGCTGATCTCTACCTATACTAACCTGAAGGGCTGATGCCACTCAGGCTCTGTCCTGGGGATAACAACTCCAGCTTAGTTCCCGACTTCTGACCACTCTGACGGACTCTTCACTGGGGCCTGTGCTGTCCAGCTGAGACACTGGTCTA
The DNA here is from genome assembly GCA_006410875.1 of Neotragus pygmaeus. Taxonomy (NCBI): domain Eukaryota; kingdom Metazoa; phylum Chordata; class Mammalia; order Artiodactyla; family Bovidae; genus Neotragus; species Neotragus pygmaeus. The sequence continues at coordinate 419,118 of SJYV01008730.1, forward strand.
GCTGAGGAGTGACTGGTGAAGAGCTCGTCCATGGCCACCTGTGCCCTGAGCTCTTTTTGTCTCCACAGATGGGGAACTAGGAGAGTCTTCCACTGAGGAAGCGTCTGCTCAGGGTAAGAGTGAGGCAGTGGCCTTGCCCTCTTATCTTTTCTAGTGTATCCTGTTCACCCTGTGCCTGTGTGAGATGAGAGAGCTATTGTTTCAGTGTCGGAAGATCAGCTAAAGACTTCATGTGCCAAAGTAGGGTGCATGGAAACTTTCCTATTCAAGCTTATTTTCCTGCTTTATACCAGGGGTCCCCAACCCCTGGACCACTGTCTGGTACCATTAGGAACTAGGCCACACAGCAGGAGGTGAGCGGTGAGCTAGCGAGTGAAGCTTCATCTGTATTTACAGCCACTCCCCATCACTTGCATTACCACCTGAGTGCCACCTCCTGTCAGATCAGCGGTGGGACAAGATTCTCATGGGAATACAGACCCTACTGTGAACTGCCCATGGATCTAGGTTGCCCACTCTTTATGAGACTTTAATGCCTGAGGGTCTGATTCTGCCGTGTGATGTGTTGTATAATTATTTCATTATATATCACAATGCCATAAAAATAGAAATGAAGTACACAATAAAGGTAATGCACTTGAGTAATCCCAACCCTCACTCCCCCCTACCCCACCGCCCCCTAGTCCATGGAAAAATTGTCTTCTGTGAAACCAGTCCCTGGTGCCAAAAAGTTTGGAAACTGCTGCCTTATACCTGCAGCGAGACTCACAAACAGAATGTGTCATGTATCACTGAATCCACTCAAAGAGATGTTTAATATATGTTTAAGGTTCCTGTTGGGCTTGCCGGGTGGTGGCTCAATGGTAAAGAGTCTGCCTGCAATGCAGGAGACACAGGAGACCCAGGTTCAATCCCTGGGTTGGGACGATCTTCTGGAGCAGGAAGTGGCAACCCACTCCAGTATTCTTGCCTGGAGAATCCCATGGACAGCGAACCTGGCAGGCCTCAGTCCATAGGGTCACAAAGAGTCAGACATGACTGAAGTGATTTAGCACAAAGTTCCTATTGGTGTGAAGCTGGGTGTGGGGGGTGGGGGTTAACTGATTTACCCTGTGACTGACTTATGCCAATACATGTGTGACAATATCTTTTACAGTTGAAGAATGGGAGGATAAAGAATTGCCCACACAGCATTATAATTCAGGTATGAACTTACATTCTGCAAAATGGTCTCATTATTGCTGAGGGGGCCTATATCTTTGGATTTTGTGATATGGTCATATCATATATATTTGTCAAAAAAATTTTGTCTGAAAATGCCAGTCACATTCCTGTAAGTAAAAATTTTTCTCTATTATTTAGAATCTAATAAGATCCAATCTCACTGTGAACACTGTAATGCTGAAAATGTAAGTATGTTTTTAATTATAAAGGATGATTCTTTAATTTGCTTTATTTAAGAAAATGACATTTACTTATTTGTTATATCTGTGCTTTTTCTCCAGAAACACAATGAACTGGTGACCCCCAGACTTCTTTCCCGAGGACAGTTTTTGTGAGTCATTGGGAATACAGGAGACAGGATGCCATCAGTAATTTATCTGTCTATGTAAAAATAACCCCAAGTTGGGGAAATACAAAACAGCATAACTTAACTTCACACATTTTATGTACTTTCTTGGATTGTTTTCTTTTTATATATATATATAATTTTATTTATTTGTTTTGGCTGTGNTAAAAATAACCCCAAGTTGGGGAAATACAAAACAGCATAACTTAACTTCACACATTTTATGTACTTTCTTGGATTGTTTTCTTTTTATATATATATATAATTTTATTTATTTGTTTTGGCTGTGCCGAGTCTTTGTTGCTGTGCAGGCTTTTCTCTAGTTGCGAGGAGTGGGGGCTACTTTCCTGTGGCACACAGGCTTAGTTGCTCCGAGGTAGGTGGGATCTTCCTGGATCAGAAATCAAACCTGTGTCTCCTGCATTGGCAGGAGAATTCTTTACTGCTGAGCCACCAGGGAAAGCCTTAGATTGCTTCTTTTGATTGTGATACTGCTTCAAAATGTTATGGAGTTCCCTCAGTGGTTTTAAACAACAACAAAAAAATGAGTTAAAAAAATTTTTTTTTAAGAAATCCTCTCCTAAACAAACACCAGGATTTGACAGGTGTTCTTCTCTGTCCAATGCAGGCTGAAGGTGGATGGAGAGGGAACTTACCAGTGCACGGAGACTGGTCTGATATTTGAGGTTAACAGGAAAGTTGATATCAAGTATTGCGTCTTGTCCTGGAGCAAATATTCAGACCTCATTGTGAAGCCCTGGGCCGTCGGTGGACCCTTGTTTGATGTTAAATGTGACCCGCTCTGTCTTACCTCCATTCAGTTTCCACATTCCCTCTGCTTGGGTCGTGAGTACTTGTTTGCTAAAAGTTTAATTGGCATGTGTATGTGTGGACGTGTGAGAGTATGTGTGCAACGCATGCAATGCCCAGAACACTAATTCACCTTCATGTGTTAACAGACCGAGATGCCAACATGACGTTCAAAGTCTTCCATGTTAAAAGTACTGGGGCCTCATTAGAATATACTGTGGACCATTCTGCAACCCACGTCAAATGGCGTGTGAGCTCTCTTTCTCCTGTGGGACCCGTTATTCAAAGCGAAGAGACGGTATTCCACCACGGGGCAGTGATTCTGTACAAAGCCGTCGACCATAACCCGTCCTTGTCTTTCCGAGTGTACGTAGCAACCAATAATGAATCCTTCATCAAGGTAAAGCCAATGAAAGTGAATACTAAATGTTGAATACTGTGTGTTCAGACTTTATACAAGGTCTGGGTGATGTCTGTTGATTTAAGATCCAGGTGTCTCTTTTGGTTTAATTGTCTCCCCATGGTGGGTCTGATGTCATGCTCACTCACAGAAGTTATAAGATCTGTGCCAGGCCCTCAGAGCCATGGAACATGGGTGTTTATACATGTGAACAGCGTTGGGAGGAGAGCAGATAGGAAAATACCTCTCTAGAGGTGGGTGTGGCCTGATCCAGCAGGCCTGGCCTTGGAGACGGTTGCCTGGAGAACAGCCAAGGCCATCTGTTCTCTCCAGCCTTGCTGGTGAACATGTGATTTGGGGACCAGGGAACCAGGAGCGGCTTTTGCCGTCAGCAAGGGTGCTCCTTAAAATGCCAAATCTCAGCGCCGCCCCGACCTGCAGACTCAGAGCCTGCCCTGCTCAGCATTCCCAGGTGACTGGGACATTACAGTTGGTGAGGCACCTGCTCTGGATATACTGGAAGGCCGTTTCGAGTCTTTGGGTCAAATGTAGGGAGACTAGAGATTCCTCCTTGGCTTAAAGCTCTGCTAGTAAGACACACCTCATAGGGTAACTCATTCCAGAGTAATTTTTTGGATAAAAGTTGACGTTTGGTTCATGGGTTCAACATTCTGGGTTTTGTAGCAGCAAATATTCATGAAGCACCCAGTATGTTTAAGATAGAATGACCTGAGGGGAAGGGTTTGGATATTCATAATGGAACCCATTCGCCAGAATGCAGAATAAATCTATGTTGTAGCCCATGTTCTGAACTATGTCATAGAAAACAGAGGATTGGAATCTCCGTTTATACCCTGACTCACTGTCAATACAGTTATAATGACTTAGGGGTGGGTGGAGCACTGACAAAATATAAAGCAGTGACTCAAAATTATCCTTTCAGATTCAAAATCGGGGTTTGACAGATGTGGGGAAAAAAAAAAGCATTCAGTTCAGTTCAGTCACTCAGTTGTGTCTGACTCTGCGACCCTATGAACCACAGCACACCAGGCCTCTCTGTCCATCATCAACTCCCAGAGTTTACCCAAACCCATGTCCATTGAGTCAGTGATGCCATCCAACCATCTCATCCTCTGTNTGCGACCCCATGAACTGTAGCCCGCCAGGCTTCTCTGTCCACAGGAGCCTCCAGACCACAACACTGGAGTGGGTTGCCATGCCTTCCTCCAGGGGATTTTCCCCACCCAGAGATGGGAACCCATATTGGGAAGTGGGTTCCTTGCCACTAGCACCACCTGAGGAGCCCATCAAGGCAAGTTACTTCTCTCAAAATACTACCACTGAGTTTATTCAGAAATACAACAATCTCACACATACCCAGCAGCAAACACTCCTGAGGGGGAAGCCTTTGCTCCTCTTTCCTCATTCCCCTTTTAGAAAACTGCTGACATGTTGCCTGGCTGCACTCACGAGCCTGCAATTTCTAATGAAGCCACGTGCTGCAAAGTTCATCTGGGACTCTGGCCGTTCACCCCCTCCCTTGTGACTGGACAGGGCTCTTTGCAATCCCAGCAATGTCTCTTTGGTTGAAATCTCTCTCTGAAACTTCAACAAATACCAAATCACTAAGAATACTTTGTTGGGGTCTCCACCACTCATCGTCAGAAAGGGGCCCACAAAGACCAAGGACCAGCCAGGTTGGGTTCATTCAGATCAGAATGGAAGAGGTGGTAGAGGCTTCATGGGGAATGATGAGCTGGGAAAGCAGCGTCTGACTCAGGAACATGTGAAAAAACCTGGACCTCTGAGTGCTGGGCATTTGTGGGAAAGAAGGGTGGAGCAGGCTGAATGTGATGGAAGTCTGCTTCAGCTGAACATGAGTGGGTAGGGGAAAGTCATCTTGAAAAGGAATCATGGCACATGGGTAGCTGCAGCCAGAGTATCTTAACTGAATAACTTGATATTTGGGAAGATGGAGAAGTCGTGTGGGTGAAGGAAGCCACGGTCCCATAACCTCATTCCAAGTGTACCTCCTGGGCCCAGCCCCATGATCGCAAGCAGGTGGCAGCTTGCACGCAGACCAGTCCATTAAAGGTATGGTCTTTGAGTTGGAGCTGCAAACAGAATGGAATGATTTGAGAATGGCTTAACTGAAGATCTCAGTTCCACAGGGCTCGATATATGAACGGATGTCCTCTGCCCACCCTGAGGTACCATCCTGAGCATCATCTCTGAGGTGTCAGGGGATGCAACCTGGCCTTGCACACACTCATGAATAAACACCTTCAGCTACCTGCTCCTTATCTCTGCTTCTCCGTCTATGCTCTGGTTAGGTCTCCAGAAGGTGACCCTGCATTGCAGCCACTTATTTCTCTGAACTTTCTTCAAAGTCTTCGTCCTTTGAGCTGATGACATCGACTGGGGCAAATTCAAATTTCTGCAGCTCTTGATGGACTAGCTGATTCTCCACACAGTGATAGGCAAGGTTATTTATTTCTTCTCAGGAAACCTAAACATCTAGGTGGGAAAGGCCTGGTTTCCTGGAAGAGCACTTCTGGAAAGATCCTCCCCCTCACTTCAGGAAATGAAATAAACTTTTTATCTAGGTACTTCCTGTTTCCTCAGTTTAAAGTACTCCCTCCCGTGGCCATACTCTTGTAAAAACTTCAAAGCTGGGCTTCTCTGCGGTTTCCTTTTAACTCTTTGTGGTTCACTCTAACTGGGCATTTAGTTGTCTTGCAGAACGGTCTGTGGCTGTTGAAAGAACACCACCGTTAAATGCTATTCAACTGATTTCTGCTAATAGTCTTGCATGTATCCAATCTGAACACACAGATTAGACTATTCCTGTGGTTTGTGGCTTCACAGGAGAATGCATGCCTTGCTCAGATGTCCTTGTGAAATGAAAGGAGCACAGTGGATGATATTATCACTTCCAAATGTAGATATTTAGATTCATTGATTACAATTGGCAAAACCCATTATACGTTCACTTGCAAAATTATGATCATTTCTATTTCTCCGTGGCCCACCTTCAGTGCTACATGTAGTCATTGACCTGGAGAGGCACAAACAATGGTGATGTTTAAGTCTTAAGTTTAGGGAAACATTTCATAGGTACCAGTGTTGTATGTGTACGTGTGTTTTTTAAACTTCCTTTCATAAAGGTAATGATTCTTGGAGAGAACTTGTAAAGAAGCTACCCATCATTCAAACCTCCTTGTAAGTAATTCTGTGCTTCTCAGGTGGTGATAGTGNAAAACCATAGCTTTGACTGTACGGACTTTTGTCAGCAAAGTGACGTCTCCACTTTTTAATACATTGTCTAGGTTTGTCAGAGCTTTCCTTCCAAGGAGCAAGCATCTTTTAATTTCATGGCTGCAGACACCATCCTCAATGCTTTTGAAACTCCCCAAAATAAAATTTGTCACTGTTTCCCTATCTATTTGTCATAAAGTGATGAGACTGGATGCCACGATCTTAGTTTTTGAATGTTGAGTTTTAATTCAGCTTTTTCACTCTCCTCTTTCACCCTCATCAAGAGGCTCTTCAGTTCCTCTTTGTTTTCTGCCATTAGAGTGGTATCATCTGCATATCTGAGGATGTTCATATTTCTCCCAGCAATCTTTATTTCAGCTTGTGAGTCATCCAGCCCGGCATTTTGCATGATGTATTCTGCATATAATTTAAATAAGCAGGATGACAATATACAGCCTTGACATACTCTTTTCCCAGTTTTGAACCAGTCCATTTTTCCATGTCTTGTTCTAACTGTTGCTTCTTGGCCTGCATACAGGTTTCTCTGGAGGCAGGTTAGGTGGTCTGGTATTCCCATCTCTTGAAGAATTTTCCACAGTTTGTTGTGATCCACACAGTCAAAGGCTTTGGCATAGTCAGTAAAGCAGAAGTAGATATTTTTTGGAATTCTCTTGCTTTTTCANGCAGGTCAGGTGGTCTGGTATTCCCATCTCCTTCAGAATTTTCCACAGTTTATTGTGATCCACACAGCTATTGTAAAGTATACTACTTTGTGAATTATAATTTGAGTTACAGAATTTATATTAAGCTACCCACTCCCACTGGCTTTAGGTTGTAGTATTTGCATGCTTTAAAAATATTATACGGATTATAACTAACAATATGTATTAAAGTGTAAAAACTTTAAGTAATAGATTTTTTTCGTTTCCTCCTAAGAAAGTAAAATATGCTTCCTGTATCTCACTAAAGATAATACTTTCAATTGGGAAAGTAGCCTTCAAAGTGGTATAAAAATAACTGCACCTAAAGTATAATTCTTGGAGGAGGAAATGGCAACCCACTCCAGTATTCTTGCTTCGAAAATCCCATGGACAGAGGAGTGTGGTGGACTATAGCCCATGGGATCACAAAGAGTTGTATATGATTGAGTGACTGAACACACATACATATAATATAGAATTAGCATAGATTTGGAAAAAGCACTATTATTTAATGAACATTATACTTTAAAAGTAAATTCAGTTAACTGAAAGAGCATTATCCAGACTTCCTGGGAAGCTGGGGTCAGGAGCTGATTATATCAGCAGATGTGGAGAAGGCTGCCATCAGGACAATGGAGAGCGTGGCATGGGGAAGGCAGGATATCCTTCCTGGCTGGTGTTTTATTTTTACGCCTTCTCCAGTTGGTTTGTTTTTTTTTTTTCCTGTGTAGGAAAAGATTTCCTTGAACTCTGTCTCAAGAAACCTAAATTTCATATTCAGCCATACAGCTACTTTACCAAGGGAGCTTGGGCCAGATTACATTCACCTCTTGGGGGACATTGGAACAATACAGGGAAAATCGGGTCCCCTCTAGGGCCACGTCAGAAAGAGAGTTATGACAGCAAGGATGGGAACATGTCAAGTGTGGGGCAGAGACAAACTTTGAGTCAGCTGGAACCACTTCCAGTAAAAGAGGTGCTCTCTGTTCACGTGATGGGCATGGAATCAGTACCCATATGCAAGTGCTCATGTAATGTTCTCAGACCCTTCGGAAGCAAATTGGTGATGCACATAGGGTATAAGCGACAGTTTTGGCTGTAGTGCTTTTGTGGGAAGATGTTTGGCTATGTGACAGATGTGAAGGACAAAGGTGCCTCAATTTCTGGGCCTTTTCCCCCTTGTGACCGCTGTGGGACATCCTCCCTCGCCATCATTTCTGTAGGAGGACATGAAAATAATACAACTGGCACACACACTGCCCGGTTCTTGACTTCGACTCTCACAGTTGTTGGTGATGGATTTCAAAACCCAGACCTATTTCCACCTTTAGGATATTTCCAAGTCTGTAAAGCACTCCTCTAAGAAATTCATGAAAATCGACAAGCCTCCGGTTTGCCAGAAGTTGCTGCAGAATGGGAAGAAGTACAGGCTGATCAGTGAGCCAGAAGCTGAGATCACCCCAGAGGTAGACACTGTAAAAAATCAACTTGGAGTAGCAGTGGGGGGAGCGTGTAGATTTCTTAGATACAGCATTTTGAAGATATTTAAAAATAATGCATTTTGTTCTTCTTTTTTATTTCCCAGTGTCTAAGAAAGCAGTTGTTTTGTTAAACTTGCAGTTTTTCCAAAGATGCTATTGAATTTCAGGGTTCATCTGCAGTCATCAAAAAAATAGACTCTCCATTTCTCTTTCCTTTTGAAAAGGTTTTCAGTTTTCTTGCATTTTAAATTAAGTTATTCAAATAATTTTAGCTTCAAAGGAATACAAAACTTAAGTTTAAATCTTTAAGTCATGAAAAGCATTCAAGGTTAGTGGAAAAGAGTTGCTAACAAAGGATACTGGGCTTTTCCTACTGGAAGGCATTTGAAAAGTAGTTATGGGAATAAATTGTTAGATTTGAAGCATTCACTGTACACACCACGACACTTGTAAGTGATTTTGGCTTGTCGGAAATGACTTAGTTATTTTTAAAGTTTATTTTCATTATGTGCCCTGGGTGTATGCCATAACTTATCTAGTCTGGACATCTGCGTGGAAATTCCTTTTGTCTACCTCCTTTGTCTGTTTTACAGTTTATGAAAAGTTGAAAACATGTTTTGATTCCATTAAATTAAAAGTTGGAGGCAAGAGAGCTAATGGCAACGGTCCATGTTGTATTATTTTATTATATTGGTATTATCAGGGCCTTGTGCCCAGTAGAAGCAGTCAGGTTGATCAGGACAGTCTTCCTTCCTTTTCAGTTTCAAAGTGTCTCTGCACATGCTTTGAACCATTTGAGTCAAACAATAACACGGCTGAGGAAACCAGTGTGCAAAGCAGGCGGGCGCTCTGCCCAGGCCACACATGTGAGCAGAGCTCACCCATGGCCCTGAGTGCCTTGGCTCCTGAAGCTACCATCTCCCCACTGGGATCTGAGAGATTCATTTTCGTACCTTCCATACTGATCAGGCCCTAGCTGGTGGCACATCAAGAGAATCACGAGACTCAAACTGCAGCCTTGTCTGGGCAGTGGAACTAAATGAGAAGGGTGTGCTTTTGAGTGGCCTGTGCAGCATAATGAATTACCCTGGGGAGCTTTAAAAAAAATTCGGTGGCCTGGGTCCCACCTCCAGAGATGCTGACTTAATTGGTCTGGGAATGGCCCAGGCGTTGGACTTGTTAAAGCTCCCAAGGTGACTATAATGTGCTGCTAAGGTTAAGAACCACTAGGAGAGGGAAGAATACATATTGAATGGGTGGATGTTCCCAGGAAGAGACCGAGGGGATCCCAGGAGTTGTTTCTTACAGAAGATGTTGATAGCTAGAGGGCTTTAAATAGTCTGCATTCTAGTGCATAGTCACATAGCACAGTCTGTCACTAACTGTGGGCTCCCTCTTAACCAAATTTCTGGCCTATAAAGTGGGGATAATCGCCCAAGATTGCTGTAAGGATCATATAAAGTAATGGTTTGGGGCACTCCTGAGGGTTGTAAAACTCCGTGTAAATACAAGGTGCTCTTATTAGTTTTATACCATTAATGATTTGTTAACTGACATCAGATGTGCCTATTACCAGCCAGCCCGATAAGAGCTAGGAATTAAAAAATAAGTAAATCACAGTCTTTCCCTCAAAGATGCCAGTATAGAGAAATTCATGTAGAGAAATAATTTTACTATAACGTGGTGTTCCTTTAGAGACGAGTACCAAGTGCAGTGGGTTTCCAGGAAGGCTTTCTCGTGGGTGATGTTGGCTCTGGGTTTGAAGGGTGAGGGATTCCCTGGGAGAGACAAGCTTTCCCAGGCTGTCCTGGGAGAGGTGGGCCCAGGTGCCTAAGGAGGGCACGGGACCCTGCAGTTGGGCTGAGCCCCAGGAGAGTTCGGGGGAAATGAACCTGGAGGGATTTAGGAGCGTGGGGGTCGGGGAGGCACTGTCTCAGCTTTGTAGACCTCGGTGACCGACCCTTGGAAGGTTAGGAGGATAATACTGGTGACTTGGAACGGAAAGGAAGAGGAACAGATTAAGAGCATTAGTTTGTGATGGTGACACCCAGTGCAGCTCACTGATGTTTTTTAAAGATGTATTTCTTGCTAGCCAGTCTGGAGAGAAGCAGAGGCAGGGAAGCTAGGAGACAGTCCGAATAGTGGCTAAGAGCTCAGACTTTGGAGTCACAGGCGTGGATTCCAATTCCAGTTCCACCACTAAGATTGGACTTGGGCAAATTCGTTCACTTCTCTGGGACCCTTTATGCATAAAATAGTGATAAAAGGATTTGATGGGGGAAGGTGGTGTTCAGTGAGGGAATGTGGACACAACGCCGCACATAGTTCTGTAAATGTGAAATCAGGTGGACAGATCGAGAATGATCTAAGAGAAAGGTGGGGAGGAGCTTAAAGCAGCTGGGAGAGGGTGGCTGATGGCTGAGCACAGGTTCCATTGGGGGAACGTGAAATATTGGAAGTCAGGAAAGGGCTGAACTTGGAAAACAAGGGCCATGGGACTAGAAGCTTCAATGAGGTGGAAAACAGTCCTGAATAAGAGTAAGGAGGGGCTGAAAGCAGGAGAGTGAGAAGAGGTGTGGTTAGAGTGGATTTACAAGGTCAGAATTTCAGCGGACGTCCACTGAAGCACTAACCCTTCTCATTGCCTTTATTCGTTATCTGACATTTTATGTGGTTAATTAATGCAACTTGTAAATTTAAGAAAACCACCTTTTTTTTTTTTTTTTAAAGGAAATTGAATTTGTGGATGGTTCACTTTTAAAACTGAAAAGTTATATTGAAGTGTATCTGGAGCAACCAGTGGAGTTTAAATTACTCTTGGTTGAAATGGATTCTGAGGAAATTGTATGGAAGGCAAAACTGAGAGAGTGTGAGTATCTTGAATTAAAACTCTGTTTGGCAGGTGGGGGGTTGGGGAGGGTTAGGGGGAGTGGCTCGGGTGGAAAGCAAATAGAGTGTCTGTCCCATCACCATAACATCAAAAAATTCGATTAAGAGAAGCAGAGGCCCCAGTTCTTGGGACGGATGCACTGGCTCTGGTTCTCAGGCTCCCACTGTCAAATCCCACACTCACCAGGTGCACAGAGCCCATATTTGCTATTGAGGCTTTCTACTCCAGAAACAAAACCCAATCTAGTCCATTTGGGATTCTGTCCTAGTTTAAGGCGGAAGCTTTTGTATAGGTGTGATTCCTGTTCTCAATATTATACCCTTAAATTAGCCAGTTTGAAACAGGCCCTTTTAATCCAAACTACAGTTACTTACCCCAGAGGAGTCCTAGTTTTGGGATTTTGTATTGGGGATTGTATTATTTAATTTGCTCAAATAAGTGAAGCTGAAAGATGTTACCTTTTAATCACAGCAAATGCCTCAGTGATAAAGATATTTAATATGTAGCAACCTGAATAACAGATGTTCTTCCAGAATAAGTCTCTTTGCAGTTTTAAAGACCACCTTTTAAGACTCTTTTTAAAACTTACTTAATAATATTCTGCCTCATAAGATGGTTCTGGTTTCTATTATTTTGGGGAGGCCTATCCTAATGATGAACGGAAATTGCCCATCACTCATAAGACGTCTTCACTCAAGCGACTTGTGGAAGGCCTGCCCAACACGTAGGCATCTGTTAGAGCAGGGCTGAACTCATGGGGCAGGTGGTGTCAAATCATAATGAGGTTTCTGCAAAGAACCCACCAATTATACATAATGATAATACATATATGAGATTCTCTTACATGTGTGTATTTGTGTGTGTGTGTTAGTTGCTTAGCCATGTCCGACTTTGTGTGTGTGTGTGTGTGTGTGTGTGTGTTAGTCGCTTTGCCATGTCCGACTTTTTGCAACCCCATGGACTATAGCCCACCAGACTCCTCTGTCCATGGAATTCTCCAGTCAAGAATAGTGGAGTGGGGTACATATAAATACACTTAAAATTTAAAGATGTTATTTATTTTAAAAAAATGTTTAAGGCTTCCTTCTCCATATGGCACATGATGCCAATGTTCTATTTACAGTAGTTTTAGAGAAATATGGAAGGAATGACATTTCACCTGACTTCTGGGTGTGGCAGATACCATGCCAGCAGTGTGCAGATGACTGAAATATGGGAAACACTGGTCCCACCAGACATGCTGGAAGGAGTTCAAGCTCAGGGTATTTGCATACATACCAAGTTAAAACCCACATTTGAATTTGAGAGAGATTACCAAAACTCTAGAGCTTCACGTGCTTTCACACATCGATGCTTTAATTCCAATTTCATACCGCTTTTCCAACTGCTGCTTATTGTACCTTAACAGGTGACTGGGTTCAGCATCATCAGAACCAGAACATTTCAAAAAGCAGCACAAGTGGTAAGTGCTTGTAAGTGGACATTAAACTCGTCTCTTCCTTCCATCCACTAGAATTTTAATTCTGCTTTGCAGATCCAGTAACGTTCAGGGTCTCTTAAGTGTTCCATAACTCTTAATCATCTGAATGAGCTTTGAATCCTTTTTTAATTTGTTCTGTCAGAATGATGATTTTAAAATGATTTTTTAAAAGTCCAGCTTGAAGATGGCTGGATAATAAAACCATAAGGGAAAGCCAACTTCTTGTTGTTTTTTATTATTTTATTTTATTTTATTTTATTTTTAAAGGTAACAGGCGACGAAAAATGAGTAGCAGCTTGCCTGATGAGACGGTCTATGATAAAAGAATGAAGCAGATTGACAGTTCAGGTTTGTAAAAATGTCCTCTGTGGCTATCAGTCACTTCCTCTGGTCTCCCCCAGGATGTTCATCTGACACATGTTCTTTTTGGGTCAGTCTTCCTGGAGCCATATAGGTGTGCCTGTTCTCCCAGCTTCCTTCCCCCTTTGTCCAACCTTCTCAGGCCGGGATAAAGGTCCTAGGTGGTCTGCCCCAGCCTGCTTTCCCACCTTGACTGCCCACTTCTCCCTTGCACTTGGTGAAAGTAGAATTGGGGCTCGAGGGAAGGTCTTGCAGCCTGTAGGGTCAGTGGCCATGGCCTGTCCATCTGTGCATTTCCTATAGCACTGAGCCTGCAGCCTCTGATATAGAAGAAAATGAGCGTTCACTGAAGAAGTGACTAGTGAATGTGCACGTGTGCGTTCACTGACTTCTCAGTTATTAACTATATTTGCGGGGAGGGAGCCACCAGCTCAGTTATTAGAGATAAAGGTCAAGTTAATTTCTTCCATTTAAATGGCAGGGACCAAGGCATGATAGCTGTGAAAATACAGTAGAGATTTAAGCACTTAACAACAGTACTCCAAGGAGCCAGAAGATGGAGTATGTACCTCAAAATTCAAGTCCAACCAGAATTCACAAATTGAAGTTAGAAAACCCAGACTCAAATTACACCAGACAAGATCTTAAGGCTTTGGGGGCCTCATGTAGATGAACCCTTTCATCAAAATACCTTTTATTATTGTAAGAAGGTGTGAATCTAAAAGCAGATAAACTCTGTAGACTAAAATGAGATGTTATTTGCTTGGAGGTGAAGAGGATGGTGTATGTCTGATTTTACTGTTTGTCACTAGAGAATTGTTTATTATTTCTATTAAATGAACATCAAAATAAATGAGGCTCTGGAATTATTTTTAAAACCTAACCAAATTGGGATACATATTTCTTTCGTTTTTATTGAGATATAGTTGACAAATAAAAATTGTATATAAGTACACAATGGGATGCTTTGATATATGCATACATTGTGAAATATTTACCAATCGGATTAATTAGCACATCTATCACCTCACACAGCCACATTTTTTTTTGGTGGTAGAACTCATAAGACCTTCTCTTAGCAAATCTCATGAGTACAGCATAGTATTTATTATTAGCTGTAGTCATCATATTGTATATTAGATCCTCAAAAATTATTCAGTTATAACTGAATGGGACACATAGGAAAATTTTTTCCTTTTTTGCAGTTATTTGGCTATTTAAAATTAGGTCCAAGAACAAGTAGCTAGACATAGAATAAAATGACCAAATACTACCTAGAATATTAAGGATTTCCAGCCTTTTTAGAGTTGACAATGTGGTAGCAAATAAATTAATAATGATTTACTTTTGTTTACGTATTTTCACAGCATTTTTAAAGATACTGAGTCACTATCCTGATAGTTTGAGGCTCAGTATGTCACCACATTGCTTTTTAAAAATATAGGCATCTCTTAACTCTGAGTCACTTTGAGATCTTGTTAAAATTTAGATACAGAATCTGACACAGTAGGTTTAGGGATGATCCTGAGAACTTGCGTCTTTGATGGATGGATTCCCTGTGTGGTTTCTCTTGTAGCAGTTTGAGAGAGGAACACAAGCCACACGCGTTAGAAGACCAGTAGGAGGCAGTGGCCATCCTTTAGAAACCATTCTTGAGTTAAGGGAGTTGCTGCTGCTGCTGCTACCAAGTCACTGCAGGCGTGTCCGACTCTGTGCGACCCCATAGACGGCAGCCCACCAGGCTCCCCTGTCCCTGGGATTCTCCAGTCAAGAGTACTGGAGTGGGTTAGGGTTCGATGTAAATGTTAGGTTCCCTTCGTTAGACTATTGGCTCTAAATGAGCAAAGTGTTATGGTTCTGGAGGAGGGGCAGGAGGGATTCTTCCTCTCACCCTCTTCTCATGGCACCTCCAGGGTTTGTAAGGCCTGGAGGATCCTTAATGAGACTCTACACCTGGTGAGCTTTGATGCATCATAGCACAACCTGAAAAGTGTGAACATAGAAAACCCAGCTGGGGCTGGTATTTTGTGTTGGGGCACTGGTTTGTATTGGAAACATAATCCCTTCCAGAATGATGACACGGTTTCTTGGTGAACAACAGATACTGATATTACAGACACTGTGCCCTGGCTTTTCTGTGGAATATGCTCTTCCCCCTAATGCCAGGAGATGGCAGAATGGAGACTGCAGTTCATATCTCTTGCTACCTCTTTAGTGACCACTACAGGTAGCACTTTGTATGTGAAGATGCAGAGATGAGCAAGGGGAAATTTTTGAGCCACATAAATTGTTTTTGATGCCTGATTTTTTTTTCCCTCCAGCCTAATTTGTGCAGCTTTGTAAAACAATCTCATTCCCTGAATCACTGAATTATCCTTGTGAGCATTATACCCCAGTTCAACCTTATGTGTAATCATTCTCTTCGGTTCTTTTAATAGTTTGGAAAGCAGGGATTTTTTGGCACTTAAATTTATTTTAAAAGCAGTTAAAGTTTTTCAAATCGTGGTATCCTTTTTATATAAAGAAAATACTTTTTCATTGTCGATGACTATAAATGAAGTGTTGAGAGGAACTACTGAATTCTTTATGTGCTTTTAGATGGGGTGAAGACTAAAACCCTGTTAACAGACACTCAGTTGTTTAACCTTGCTGAGAAGCTGGGGAAGGAATGGTTAAAGATTGCCATTGCCAACCTGAAGCTGAATATTAGCGAAATCGATGCTATCCGGGAGAAGGAAGACAATGTTACGATCAGTAAGTTTAAGATGCTGAAGAAGTGGCAAGAAAAGGAGCAGAATAATGCCACAGCTCAGAATTTATGTAACTGCTTAAAAAATGTTGATTCAGTTGAAGTCCAAGATGTGCTGAGAGGTAAGCAGAATATCTTAGTCATTTACTTGGGGTCAAGCTGTGTCTTTGCAAATAGCAAATTTATACTCTAGAATGTGCTAGTCACGTCTAAGCTCAGGTTCAGAAGATTGTGCAAATGCTCCACAGTAAGCACGTGGGTCATAATCTAAGGAAAGGTGATTCACGTGTGGCATCAGAGGACGCATTTGAATACCATCTCAAGTGCTGGCTAGGTTTGTGACCAAGCAGATTTGTTTTTCTTTTTTAATTGACATATACGTGATATACAGCAAGGTACAGGTGTACAAAGTAGTGTTTCACCATTTTTATAGGTTATATTCTATTTACAGTTATAAAATATTGGCTATATTCCCTGTGTTGTGCAGTATATCTATGACTAAGCAAATTCCTTGCCTAAAGCCTCTATATTCTCATCTGTCAAATGGATGCGAAACTCCCAATGTCCTAGGTCTTTTGTGAGAATGAAAAGAGATAATGCATATAAAAGCTGTAGGTTCAGGCAGTGAGACTCAGGCAGGAATAGATAATGTCCTTTGTTGTTGTTCAGTTGCTCAGTCATGTCCGACTCTTGCAGACCCCGTGAGCGGCTGCATGCCAGGCTTCCCTGTCTTTCACTGTCTCCTGGAGTCTGCTCAAACTCATGTCCATTGATAATGTCCTTAACGGGAAGACCTAACTGGAAGCCTTGAGCCTTCCAGACTTTCTGTGGTGTTGACGCAGTGCTCCACTTGGTGGCACTAGTGAGCCTCCAGCAGCAAAGATGGGAACAGAGAGCTAAAGCGAGTTGTTTCTGGTCTCAGTCCAGAAAACCACAGGGTTCCTTCCTTTGTTTTGAAGCACTTCTTCTTTTTTTTTTTTTTTTTTTGGCTTGACTTAGCATATTGTTAGACCCAAGGTCAAACCAATTCACAACTTGGATTTTTATTAATATGTATTGTTACCGTGATTAACAAATGCTGTGTTACTTCTCAGAAGCAAGTCTGGGAGAGGTTTACATCTGGAATTCTATTCGGACTTTTTGTCCCTTAAAGAATGTAAAAGTGTGTCAGCCACCTCAAAAGCTTATATGAAAAGTTAAAGTCTGGGGTGACTGCTCAGGATGATGTCAGGTGTGGAGGGCGAACTTTCTGAACGCCCCCGCCTGTTTGGATGCAAGAGCTGCAAGGCAATAGAATAGCCAGTTTCAATATCAAATTTCTTTTTCTTGAATATGTTGAAATTATGTAAATCACTGAGGCCCACATGTGGAAATCTCCTTATTTGCTTATAGGCACTTCTGCCTATTGCTGTACTGGCCTCTGCTGTGATAAGGAAACAATCATAGCCTCTTCCATCAAAGGAAGGCTTGGAAATCTGACGTCTCACAGATCCTGTAGAATGGGTGGTTATTTGTCGTTTTGTTTTTATCTGCTCTTGACTTTGCTAGACGCTTGACTTGCCACCACATAAAGCTGAATAAGGATTTTTGACATTTTTTGGCAGTGAAATGGATCATAAAAGCTTATTAGTCCAACTTGTCATTGAATAGGAGAAAAATCTTCAGTAAGTTACATACGAACAAAAAGCCAGAAATTTTCCAGTGTTTTCTGTCCTCCTGTAGTCAAAATATCTGGGTGATTGGCTGACTTTTGTGTCATTATCAGGGCATTTTAGTGTCTTATAACTGCGGCCTTAAAAAATTGCACTGGTTTATCTTCATCTCAGGAAAACCCAGCCACTCCAGCAGTTCCTTTATGAAACGGACAAGTGACTTTCTTTAAACGCATGTGCTCTTTCCCCACAACAATGAATCCCTGAATTTGTTTCTCTCCCTTGTTAGGCTTCTTACAGGAAACCTGAGGTTTGAAAGATGAGCTGGAAAAGGAAGCCTCAGGAACTTCTGCCTTTAAAGACTGTCTCCGTGGTAATAAGGCACAGACTTCGGGACCTAGAGCTACACAGCCTGTGGAAGCAGCTCCTTTCACAGACCACTTGCAGCTCACATTATTCAGGGGCAAAGGCAATGTGAAATATTTGGAAACCTTGAGGAAGAAAAAAAAAACCTCTATAATATCAAGAATTTTTTTTTGGTACCTCCCACTCTCACCATCCCACCCGGCTTCCCCACCCAAACACATACACTTATAAAGGGTGCCTAACATGACTCAACAGCAGTCAGGCGAGAAATGTGGTAATTTTCCTACTGGAGTCTGTGAACTATGAAATTCATATCAAGCGTTTGGAACATTATTTTTTTAGCAATTAGGTGGTGGAGTACTTAAATTGCACCAATTTCACTTAGCTTTTTTTTTCTCGTGTCATTAATGATGAAGAGAGCTTCCTATTCTTTTAGCTCCCACACAGTCAGATATGCACGTGCTGCGGGGTCCAGTATGTCTTTTTATGTGAGGTGTGATTTCCATGTCTTATTACTAACCAGTCTGGCTGGTGGTCTGTTAAACCATTAAATCAATCATGTTACCTGGCCCTAGGATCATTAGAAAGGATTATAATCCTCTCCCCATCCGTGTTGGTGCAAACACTCGCAGGTGGTGGCCTCATCTCACTGGGGAAGTTCACCTGGGTCCATTGTCAGAGTCCCTGCAGATTTCATCAACCTTCTGAAATCACCAAACACTGCATTCCTTGACCTTGACCTTGGATTGTTTACTTCTGGGAGGGTTGTGGGGGCGGGCAGTGCGGGAATGCCACTTAGAAATAGCCTTAGTCAGGACCAAGGAACATTGTCATCTCTTCTTGAAGAGGACTTGCCCCAGGGAATCATGGGCCATATTGGCTCTTGTTACTGGGTGAAATCTTTGTTTTTTAATATGTATAGATACTGTCGCTCTCCCAGAATCATGCGTGTAGTGATTAACATTTTGGATATGTTTTGTTAACTTATTTGAAGAAACTATAAATTACCATTAGTCTCCTGTAGACAGTAGCTGGAGAGTAAATTCAATCTTAATGAATTAATTAGAGAAACATACTTTAATGCTTTGCCTGTGAAGAACAAATTCATTTTATAGGGAAGAACGTATTGATATTATTAATGATCAGGGATCCAGTGGAATTCAAATCAGTGTCACTTTATGAGTTTTTTTAAATTGTTGTATATTTCAGGAAACACATGGAGTTTTAACATTCAGAAGTGTAAAATACTTAAAGGTCTTGACTTTTTAAAGTGTTTATTATTTTTTGTAAGTTGTTTTCCAAAGAAAATCTTAATTTCAGAGGTGCTTTGTATTTAAGCTGGTTTCCTAACAATTTCCAGCTTTTTTCCTACTGTGGATAAAGGGAAGAACAATAAATCTGCATTTGTACAGTGCAAATGTGTCTTCTTTGTGTTATTATTTACTTACAGATTACTTTTTAAAGCATCATCTCACTTGATTGTTATTATCTTGGCTGTTGGGGCTTTAGTTGGTTTTGCTCCCAGACCCAGTTCTTGGAGTAAAGTTGAGTGAGGGTAAAGCAGGGGCAACTAACCCAGGAGTTTTCACAGATTCAGGAGCAGCCCCACATCTCCTAACCTTTCTCCCTCCAGGAATGACTCCAGGAATGAATGTTCTCTCACCTGTGCATGGGAAGGTATGTTTTTATTTAAAACCAGGTGTATTCATAATGAGCTCCTTACCTGTGTGTCCCTGTAACAGGATTTTCCTGCACATTTGGGACATGTTTTGTTATTTTGGGGGGTGGCTTTAGGGGACAGGCTTTCTCCCCTGCTTTGTCAAGTGTAAGTGTTTTCACTCCATTTTTTAAAGAGGACACCGTCTTTGCTGAATTGAAGTGTGTTCTCATGAGGATGGTTGTTCTTAGCAGTCCGTCCAGCCTATTGCCATTGCTGGAAGTCCTCAGGGTGAAGCAGCCTGCTGCTTGCTGAAGGCAGAGATCCCAGCTGCTGGGAGTGCATCTCCTCCAGCCTACACACTGGGGTTTGAGCATTTCTGATAATGGTTCTGTGGCTGCTGCTACTCAACAGAGGCCCTGGGGTAGAATTCTGAGTGCAGAGTTCTGAAGTTCTTCCTGCGTTTTTTAACAGACCTCCAGCCTGGAGCCTCCAGAGGACTCAGATCCAATTTACTCCAATCACGTTGTAAATTCCTAGTTAAGCAGCCTGGAGTTAGGCTGCCATCTTTATTCTGCAAAAGTCCATTCTTGCTGTGTGTTTTAACCTTTGGCATGAGCTTCATTTTTAGAAGGGGGTCTTATCTGTGCGTTTATAGCAGTGTTTTGTTTTCAAGCAAGTTGGGAAATCTAAAAGATGGTTTTGTGACATAAAAACTGGAGGGAGGGGCTTGGCTGAGTTCCATGTTTTCTTTAGCTGGAGGACCCTTTTCTGGAAGGAAGTCTTACCTGGAAGCTACATTGGTGAAACATTCAGAAGTGGCGCTGCTCTGGTTCGGGGGGTTACTGAGGGCTGATGTGGGGTTGGTGAGGCGCCCTGATGGACCCCTGACTGGCTCCTGTTGAGTAGTGTGTGAACGAACCAGCCATTGAGATGACTGCCGTTGAGATGACTGGGTCTCTCGTAGCTTGTATCTATGACATCTGCAGTGGAAAACAACCCCATTTCCAGTTTACTGGTAATATTTCCGTGGTGTGTTGCTCCTGATGGACCACAGAATCCCAGACTATAGATATGTCAATTACTTAAATCATCCACCCAGAGCAAGTGACAGCTGATGCTCCATCAGCCTGGGTTCCGGAATAGAACAGCAGAGCAGAGCCCCCAACCGATCCACAGTGGGCCTGTTGCTCAAGCAAGAAATAGACCTTTGTTTTAAGCCAGGAAACCAAAACTAGGAAGAGCCTTGGTGACTTTTACCAGTGTTCTCCCATTCTGAGCAGGTATAATTGTTTTGAGCCAAGAGAACATATGCATTTAAAACTTTTTTCGTGTGATTGGAAATGATTTGATTTTTTAAAGACTTTCTTATTCATAGGTTAAAAATGAGAAATGTGGGAACTCATGAAAATTTGCCTTTTTCTACCATTTTTAAGTGCCAGGGCCTAAGTACACAAATACATGAGTGACATGACCTTTCCTGTACTTGCATCTCTCACAGTGTAGTAAAGGAGAGAGAAGCATAAATAACTTTAATGCTGTTTGCATGGTTATGATGACTTAGTGTGACGCGAATTATTGTTTAGTTGCTAAGTTGTGTCCAGCTCTTTTGTGACCCTATGGACCCACCAAATTCCTCTGTCCAAGGGATTTCCCAGGCAAGAATACTGGAGTGGGTTGCCATTTCCTTCTCCAGGGGATTGACCCAGGGATCGAACCCAGAAGTCTCCTGCGGCTTCTGCATTGCAGACAGATTCTTTACCACTTAGTCACCAGGAAGCAAAGGATACGGGTTGCAAGCACAGGCCAGAACCAGGCCACCTGGGCTCAGATCCCAGCATCTGCTACTTAACCAAGTAAGCCTCTATGGTCTCTTGCTTTATTTCCTCATCCATAAAAAGGGGAAGGCAATGGCGCCTCCTCACAGGGTTTTTGAGAGGATTCTGTGCATTTGTGGTATAAACACTTGTAGAAACACGCTTGGTACTTAGTAAGCACGGAGTAAGCATTAGTTCCTGTTGCTTCTAGAAAAAGGTTACTTGAGTGTATTATCTCTGATGTTACATTAATGTCATAATTTATACTCATAATTTTAATATCATACTAAAAGATACATACAAATAACTAAAAGTTTTGAGTTGTTCTGACCTAATACATGTCAACCGAAAAGTTGATACAATTCAATTTTTGAAAAATATGATTGGACTTTCTTCCTTATTTAAAAGTTTTCTCAGTCAGCTCAGACTGCTACAACAAAATACCACAGATTGAATGACTTAAACAACAGAAGTGTGTTTCTCAAAGTTCTGGAAGTTGGGAAGTCCGAGATCAGGGTGCTGGTGGATTTGGTGTCTGGTGAAAACTTTCCCAGGTTTGCAGCAGGTCACTTTATTACTGTGTCCTCACACTGGGGTTGGGGGAGACCTCTCCAAGTCTCTGTGTTGTTTTTTTTTTAAACTTTATTAACACAAGCCTTTTATTTATTTATTTTTTCTTTTGCCACACTGCAAGTCACATGGGATCTTAATTCCCTGACTAGGGATCCAACCTGTGCCCTCTGCATTGGAAGGCAGAGTCTTAACTACTGGACCACAAGGGAAGTCCCCTTCCAAGTCTCTTCTTACAAAGGCACTAATCCCACTGACCTAACCTCCTAAAGGCCCCACCCCTAATACCGTCACAGTGGGGATCAGGGATTCCATAACATGACTTTTAAAGGAATGTAGACATTCAGTCCACGACAGTATTGTAGATGCACTTTGCCTTAAAACAGGAAGCCACAGTTATGCTAGCCAGAACCAACCGTTTGGTCCTCAACCAGGGACAACTGCGTGGCCCAGCTGACACAGCCACAGGGACTTCTGGCCTCTGTCCCTTCTGGCTTTAGACAAAGCTGGTGTTCTCCCCTTTTGACTCCCAGGCTTTCTTTCCTCATTAGGGTGTCTAAGGCCCTTGTGCATCTCTTGAGTTGTAACATACCCACCTGTGGCTATCTGGCCAGATCACTCCGCAGAACTGACCCCCTTTCCCCAAAGCTCTGGGCCTTCAGTGGGGCCTCTGTCAGCTATTTTTTTTAATGTTAATTCTCAGATTCAGTCATTCTTATTTCCTTTTTGAAAAGTGATCTGTTATCAAATTTCTCTAATAGGCTAGATCTGAGGCCTATTTTTAGGAGGGGCCTCAGGCTTCCTAAGTTACCTGCTCCCCACCCTTTGATCTGGGAAGGCAGAACCTTGCTTGTTTGCCATTGTGTCTTGTGCCAGTCTCTGCTGAACGCCCCTAGTAGGCAACTGCCCTGGCAGGACAAGGCATCACTGAGGTCTTCAAGCAAATGATCTAACGATTTTAAAACCTTGGTGCTGAGTGCAGACTAGAGGCCAGCACTGTACTGAGTCATTCAGTCCTCACAATAGCACTGTGAAATAGGGCTACAGTTTTCTGAATTTCACAGATAAAAATAGTAGCAAAGAGCAAACCCATTTGGCCCATCACCAAACCTAAGGGCTAATAATCATGATCAAAAATTGCTTCCATTTACTGTGTACATATTACATGCCAGGTGCACTGGTAATGCTTTGTAGGAGTTGTTGAATGTAACCCTTGATCTGATCCTTTGAGGTAGGTTCTAGTATTATCTTCACTTTTTAGGGGTCATATGCCACACAGCTTACAGGATCTTAGTTCCCTGACCAGGGACTGAACCAGTAGCCCCGGCAGTGGAAGTACAGAGCCCTAACCATTGGACCACCAGAGAAGTCCCTGTCTTCACTTTTTAGAAGAGAAAATGGGGAGGGAAAGGTCAGAACAACATGGTCATGTCATATAGGTTGTAAACAGCAGACTAGGCTTAAATAAGAAAAACCAGAAAACTGGTCAAGTAGTGAAGAATGGACTTTGTTGTGAAGATGTTTCTTGGGCTAGTGATGTTTTTGAAGGATGAATTGAATTAAAGTCGCTCAGTCGTGTCCGACTCTTTGCGACCCCATGGGCTGTAGCCTATCAGGCTCCTATCAGGCTCCTCCGTCCATGGGATTCTCAAGGTAAGAGTACTAGAGTGGGTTGCCATTTCCTTCTCCAGGGGATCTTCCCGACCCAGGGATCGAACCCGGGTCTCCCGCATTCCAGGCAGACGCTTTAACCTCTGAGCCACCAGGGAAGCCCATGGCAATTTCTGGAACCAAGGAGACACCTGTGATCCTTTGTATAAAGCCAGTCTATAACAAAGGTGACAGTCTTGCCTGTCCTCATTTCCAGGCACAGAAAACCGGCCAGACAACTTTGCCATTCCAGGGACTGAAATGAGATGGGCTGGGCTGGGATGCCAGCAACTCAACGGCGCCGGTCCATCAAAGCCACTGAGTTCTTGCCATGATCAAAGCTGGCCGCCCCAAACCCAGTACTCAGAGGCAGGAAACTCCTATCTGTGACTCACCTGCTGGCTGTCCGAGCTTGAGGAGTCCCTAAAGAAGAGGAAGCATGTGATGGGATCTTGATGATTTCTATCCGATTGTACATCAATTTGGTGGGGGGAAGACTCTGAAAAATGAGTACGTCTCTCCACAAGTGAGGACCTGTGGTGGCCATATACACTCCCCTCCCTGTTCACGGGGATACGAATTGAGATCTGAGGGGAAGACTCATCTGAGAAAAGATGGGGGGACAGGGCTGGACTCTGAATAGTCCATTCTTTATGGCCTTTTCATATTAAGGAGGAATGTGATTAACAGTTCGAAAATTACATGGTATTCCATCAGGTAAATCTTTTAAAATTCTCATTGTTTAAAGAATTAAAAAGCACATCTCTCAAGCCAGAGCAAGGCTATTATCCATGTGGTTTGGGCAGGAGTTCTATATAATTTAAAGCAAAGGGAGAGTTTTTCTTATTGTAATTGAGAAACAATTCTCCCCTGAGAGACCAAGGGGTCACAAAAATTAGAATAATGTAACTAGAAAGCCTCTTAATGATGTTTTTCCCAGTTGGAGGATGTTATTATGTATTTGGCTAATGCACAGTATGTTACTGAGCTGTGGTTAATAGGGAAAAACATTTTTATGTGCTTTAGAGTCAGATGTTGAACAAAAATAATAAAGCATATATTCATGGGCTGTAACTGCACTCAAACGGCCTCAGAATTAAAGTCGATCAGGCTTATGAGGCTCCCTTTAAAATACGAGGTTAAAGGACCTCCCTGGTGGTCCAGTGGTTAAGAATCTGCCTGCCAATGCATGGGACATGGGTTCGATCCCTGGGTCTGGAAAGATTCAGATTACATGCCACAGAGGAACTAAACCCATGCTCCCCAACTACTGAGCCGGTGCTCGACAGCCTATGATCCACAACAGGAGAGGCCACGGTGAAGAGAAGCCTGTGCACCGCAGCTAGGGGATGGCCCCCGGTCACTTGCTGCAATTAAGAGAAAACTCACACGCAGAAACCAAGACCCAGCAAAGCCAATAAATAAAATTTTTTTAGAGATGTTACAAAAATAAAATATGGGATTAAAGGAACTAGTAAATGGGCAAGGATATCGTGGCATTCTTTCTAAGGTGATTTTTTAAAAATTTCACCAGTTTTCAGTTTTCCCACAATGTGTATTTTAGCATTCAAAGCATTCCAATCACATTAGAAAAACACAATTACTTTTTATTTTAATTCATTTTATTTTTAGAACAACATAAGATATATCTCAAATCCACTTGGCAATAAATATCTTAATAAATATAAATAAATATAAATTAGTTCACATGCTTTCATGAACATAAAATTATATAAATAAATACTTTAAAATAAATTATGTTCGAGTGTTTGTTTCTACAAACACTTTGGTACTAAAATAGCTTATAATTCCTTCTCTTCTTTTAAAGGGGGAAAAAAAATACATTCTGTGAGGACATTTTCCCTCATCAATTTGCTCATGAAAACTTATAAAAATAACTTGTGCCTAGTAAATATGAAATAGACTTGATCAAAAGAATCATGTGGCTAGAACAGTCACATTCTGCAAGTCTGGAGAGATGACTCATGGAAACAAGCATGAGAATTCTGTACCAGCTTCAGTAGGGACAGGTCCAGCCACCCCCTCCCCAGTTCTTAACCCATGCCCTATTACAATCTCTTTGTGTTCCAATTTTTCTAAAAATGATTTTAAGGTTAGGAGAGACCTCAGCATTCTAGGAAGAACTCAGATAGCTCATCATTCTGTCGATGGTCACCGCACGAATTCTGAAGGCGTGAAGAAGGATGCAGAGCTTGACTTTTGTTTTGTAAAAATCCAGTTGTTCCAGGGAGGGTTTCTGTGGCACAGTCTCACTGTCGAAATTCAGGGCCTAGGAGAATAAATATTGAGCATGACATAGACGGTATTCCAAAATTAAAACGTTCATCTGTAAAAACGGGTGAAGCCAATACACATCTCAGAGCCTGCAACCCACTCCCTCATTCCTTCTAAACCCAACGCAAATCCACTCCCAGCCAGATGGGCAGGCAGAACCTGAGAGAAGAAGTGCTCATTATCCAAGCACATGGATCTTCAGTGAGCTCTGAAAAGACCCTGAAAGCTATTTAGAAAATCATCAGTGGGAGTTGCATTTTAGAAAGGAACAATTCTGTTAAGAGACATCTGCTGTGATATCCAATTAATTTTTGTACGTTA
The DNA here is from genome assembly GCA_006410875.1 of Neotragus pygmaeus. Taxonomy (NCBI): domain Eukaryota; kingdom Metazoa; phylum Chordata; class Mammalia; order Artiodactyla; family Bovidae; genus Neotragus; species Neotragus pygmaeus. The sequence goes on from SJYV01008730.1 coordinate 445,145, forward strand.
CATTAAGAAGCTATGTCCTTTTCAGAACAGGGAGGTGATGGATTGCTACTGATCAGAAACTGTCTGTCAGTATCAGACCTGCTGACTACAGATACTCAGTCGTCTGAGATAAATAAACCTGGCAATGGGTCTCCCAGTTTGAGCCCTTGAATTTGATAACACAATGCAAGACCATGTGTGTGCAGTTGCTCAGTTGTGTCCAACTCTTTGTGACCCCATGGAGTCTAGCCCATCAGGCGCCTCTGTCCATGGGACTATCCAGGCAAGAATACTGGAGTGGGTAGCTATTTCCTCTGCCAGGGGATCTTCCTGACTCAGGGACAGAACTTGCATCTCCTGCACTGGCAGTCAGGTTCTTTACTGCTGAGCCACGTGGGAAGCCCATATATTTGCACAATGTTCAGCATTTTTGCTTGTACTTCCTCACAAAAAGCCTAAAAGAAATGCAGAGTGGGTCATCACCCTATTTCACAGAGGAAAAAACTGAGGCACAGAGGTGCAGAATGTCTGGGCATAGTTGTCTGATTACTGATGGAACTGACTCCATTCTTGGTCCTGAAAATAAAAGGTCATCCACAACTGTCTAGATGGTAACATTCTTTGATACTTGCATGATGTTCACTGCTTTTCAAACAAGTAATTTGGCACCAAAAAAAAAAAAAAAAAGAACGAATGACAAATAGATTTCTTTTCAGATAGTCATTCTTGACGCCGTATTTATCCCACGCCCTGGTCACCACGGCAGCGCCCTGCTCTTTCTTAAGTGCTTATTTCTATGTTTCATATTAGTATCACGTGTTCTGGTTATTCAGGAAATTACAAGGCAAGTTCTTGTCTCTGAGTAACACTGTGGACATCCCCAGGTCATTTCTTTCATCCACATTTTGGTTCCGGATGGGTCCTATACAGGCACTAGACTAGTGTGTCTTTACTAACAGTATTTGCAGATGTGCATGCTGGCCCCTGTCATGAACATCGCAGAGGTTTTAGAGATGTGTGAGAAGATGAGTGGAGTGTAATCCCTTTTTGGAGGTTTAAACACTACCTCTGCCATTTCCAAGCTGTGTGACCTCGGACAAGCGAACAACCCTCTAAGCATGGGATTCCTCTGTTGCCGTGGGGACAGCAAACCTATGAACATCTTTGCCCAGAGACTGGGGCACACTGCGTGATCAACAAGCAGGAGGCTGCTTTCCTTCATGTTATCGGCTCATGTTGCCCTCTCACCAGAGGGCGCCCTCGAGGCTGTCTCCTCTACTATGTAGCTGGCTTTGAAGGGGGCATTTCAGGCCTGCCGCAATCCAGGAAAGGCTTGACAGTGGTGCCCTTCATTAGATACCCTGGCTGGCTGTCTCAGCATGAAGGATGGGAGGTCTTACCTGCATCAGCTCAGCAATAGCTGCCAGCATGTTCTGGTCTAGAAAGATTTGCCTCTTAGGATCCATCAGAAGCTTTGCATTCATGGCCTGGAACTCCATGTGGTACATCTTCAAGTCCTCATAGATACTTCTAAGGCACAGGGTCTGGGTGATACAACGAAGTGGGGAAGGAACCATTGAGATGGGCTAAAAACATCCCACCCACCCCAACATTGCATTTGAAGAAAGAATCTTGTGTCTTACTGTCATAAAAGAGGTCTTTCCAGAAGCCAGACAATGCCCATTCTAGAAGAAAAAAATAATGAGATATCAATGATATGAATTCATAATATGAGCTGAAACCTTCAATTTTCTGACTTACAGTTATTAAAGAGGTCTCTCTGGAAGCCAGGCAACTCTCATTCTAGAGCAAAAAAAAAAAAAAAATCACACATCAAAAAGATACTAATTTTTAATATAAATTTTTTTGACTTCTCAAATATATCAAATTTTTTCACTGTGGTAAAAAAACACATAAAATTTATCATCTTAACTATTTTAAAGTGTATAGTTCAGTAGTGTTATGTATATTTCACACTGTTGTAAAAAAAACCACATATTTTTACACATTTTTGTTTCAAATTGAACTGCTACAATGGGGCCTGCTGAAGCATGCACATGTTTGGAAGAAGACGAGGTCTGATGCACAGCCCTTAACCATGTTATAAGCTTTGGGAGGAAAATCCTCTATACCGTGGCTAATTCCAGTGGTAAACAGGCCTCCACTGTGCTGGTTTTGTCTTTGGTGATATCTTCATGATCGATCTCCTCAGAAGTGCAGGAGTAAAATTCTAGGGTGTGTCTGGCCTGTAAAATATTAAAAAAAAAACTCAGCTTATGATATTAATAAGGCACCAGGCTCCCCATAATGCTGGCACCAAAGCAAGAGTTGGCTGCCTTTGACCTCCATCTCTGACCTGTAGAAAATTCAAGGTCTTCATAAGACCAAAGAAACAGGTCATTGACACTCTCCCACTCCCTCCTCTCCTTTTTCTTAGGACATGTTTCTCCAGATGATATGTTTTTCTGTTACGTAAATACTATAAATCATTTCAACAGGCTGTGCTAATCAGCCTCTACACCATGCTGGGACACTTGCTTCTGGTGAAAACAGTTTATTTTCCTTTTGCCAAAGCATCTGTGTTTTACGAATATCTTTTTCAAATATAGCTTCTAGAGGGGGATTGTTAAGGTCACCACTTGATGGATATAACAAACATGCAACCATGAAAACAAGTGGAGATTTAATGTGTGATATATACACACACACATCATCTTACAAGCATGCTGAACATATTTATGAAATTTAGTTTAATAAGCCAATGCTTTGTTGATTGAAGATCGAGATCATTTTTCCATTCAACAAGCCTGATATATGCTATGCTAGGTACTAAGGTCTGTGACAAACAAGGGGACTGTATTATTCCCGCCAGGATTCCCAGTTCAGCTGTGAAGACAGGCCAGTGCCCGAATGACCAGGGGACATGCCGGCAGGTGAGAAGGGCTGAATTGAACGGTCAGAGGGCTGTGAGAAGGGAGTGGAAAGAGATGAAAAGGTTCCCCAGAGATGGGACATCTTCAGAGGAGGGGGATCGTCAGGCAGAGGGAACAGCATAGGCCATGAATCAAAGCTTGAGAGTATAGAACACAGGTGGGCAACAAGTAGCAAAGCTTTCGACCCTGTCTGTGGTAGGAAGAAAAATGCCTCTGCCAGAGATATTAACCTCCCAATCCCTAGAACCTGAGACTATGTCACGTTATGTGGCAAAGGGGAATTAAGGTTGCAGATGAAATTAAGGTTGCTAATCAGCTGACTTTGAAATAGATTATGCTGGAGTGTCTGGGTGGGTCTAGTGTGATCTCTGGGTCCCTGTAAATGGAAGAGAGAGGCTGGAGAGTCAAGGTCAGAGAGATGAAGCCTGAGAAAGACTCATTTGTTGGCTTTGAGGATGGAAGAGGGCCACCAAGGAATGTGGACTGCTTCTAGATGCTGGAAAAGGCAAGAAAATGAATTCTTCTCTAGAGTCTCCAGAAAGAGATACAGCTCTGCTGACACCTTAATTTTAGACCAGTGAGACCCATTTTGGATGTCTAACCTTCAGGGCTGTATGATAATAAGTTTGTGTTCTTTGAAGCCATTAAGTTTGTGGTCATTTGTTACAGCAGCAATAGAAAATGCTCCTGGAGGCCTGAGCAGGTTGTAAAAAGTTAGATTTGCAACTACACTGCAACAAGAAAAAGAAAAAAATCTCCAAATAAGACAATACTTTTATTTCTGTGATAATTGCCTTCCTTTATTCCAAAATGAAACAGTGACTATCTATATTATTATGGCATTGTTAAAAAAGATGAATCTATGAAATAGTGCCTGGCATACAGTAGGTGCTCAATAAGTAATTTTTAAATGAAAAAATGAATAAATAGAGCAAAAAGGAAATGTGGGTCCAACTGCTATAGTCCTTCAAATCTTTTCAGGAGAAGCTAGAAATCTGGATTCTTATATGAAAGGTCTACTTTTTCAATGACATCAAACTCAAAAATTAAAATATAAAAGACACTGGCCAAACTTTACAGATCTGTGGGCTGGATATGGCCTCTGAATCACATGCATTTGGTACCTCTGTTTTCTCTACAAGTAGCCAACTGATTTGTTCTGGCAAATTTGACACAGGAATCATATTAAAAAATCAAATTGAGTTCCGTGATCTTCTGACCTTTGGTGCTGCCTCTGGGAGAAGAGTCAATTTTTCACATGAAGCATCTATTTAAATCAGAGCTCCTAAATTTTACCCATATCATACTTTTCTTTAGGAATCAAAGGACTTATCTCTTCAGTTTTCATTGGTGAGCTGCCTTTTTAAATTAAGATGGATTGAACTGTAAGGAACAATGGTCAGCCCATTATAAAAGGTTGGAGGTGGGGAGAGTTCCTTAAGGAGAACTTGTGGCACACAAGCTAGAAATATTCAAGAAAGATTTATTAGAGAGCAGGAAGGTCAAAGGACATCTTTTAAAATATCAGTTTAGGCTGTTGCAGCCAAAGCAATAGATGTTGGAAAGTTTTTAAAGGAAGAAGAAAAAGAAATTTTTTACATTAAAATATGAAAGCTAAAAAAAAATGACTGAAGCTTTAAATAAAATTAGATAACTCGCCCCCTAGAAAAGGAAGTCTGGACATGCACTGTCACAAGCCCCCAGAAATGTGTTACTCTAACAACAAACAGAGCCACCAGACTGGAAGCTGGCGAGGACCGTGTTGGGCAGGGCCGATTCATCTTGGTAGCCCCCAGAGCACAGAGGCTGCCCCTGATAACAGTTTCCTGGATTGATAAATTGTCAGGGGAACAGTGTGGGCCTGACACAACTCCATCTCTGTTGGCAGGCTACAGGGAACACTGTAAATATCCACTTTCCTCTGTGTAGGCACAGCCAAAACGAATGCCATTGTAATTTATGACCTCTCCTGCCTTCTCTGGAGACACAATTTCATTGAGACTCTTTAGCTAATAGTTGGGCCATTTGTAAAGTTCCCTCTTTCTCTCTTGACAGCTCCTGATTAACTTCCACAATCTCCCTGCAGTTCCTTCAGGTGACCAGGGGTTCAGAGATGTCCCTTCACTAGAGAGACTGCAGTGGAACAAGGACAACGCAAAGCTCACCTTCTGCAGCGTGTTGCTGACGGCCCTCAGCAGGTTTTGGGAGTGGTCGAGGCAACTCCTTCCTGGGCCTGCTGTGGTGGTGGGGAGGCTCCTGCCCAAACTGAGGTGGGGCAGGTGGTGGAGGAGAACCAGGGTGGATATGAGGAGGAGGCCTGCAAGGGAATCCGGCGGAAGAATGAGCAGGCCGGCCTCCACCTTCCATCTCTTCCGGACATCTCCGCCCATCTCCTTCTGGGCACCAACCTCCCACTGATCTTTCAGCAACTGAGAGATGATGAATTAAGCTCTTGAAGGGCAGTGCTCTGTTCTAGGGTTGGAAACCAACTCACAGACACTATTGCCTTGTGAGTTCAGACCAGGGTGCAGGGCAGAGTTCACCCAGAAAAAGCCTCCATTTCAGGAGGAGGGAAAGCAGGCCAGGTGGGGAAGCCACCCAGTGTTTTGGAAACAGTGAGTAGAGACAGCCTTGCTTTGAAGCCGACTAGCTGGGATCTGTCTGTCCTCTTAATGGTGTCGCCAAGGGAGCCTGGGCAAGAAATTATCCTGCGGGGCCTCAGTTTCTCATCTGTGAAGTGGGGCGGTTGTAATTTATGAGCTCCTGGGGCTGTTCCACGGTTAAAAAAGAGGATGTCCTATTGGGCGCAGGATAAGCCCGCAGTGTCTCCCCGCGTCCTTCCTCCTCTGCACGAGATTGCGGTCTTCCAGTCTCCACGTAGCCCATCCCAAGTTTCTGCCTCCCGGCCGCGTCCCCCAACCCAAGCGCGAGGCTGGTTACTCACTGCGAAGCGGGCACATGCTGAGCGGAGCGGCGAGGACGCGGAACCGAGCCGGCTGCTGGACGCAGACGGGTGCGCGCGGCAGGTGAGGGTGGTGGTTGGGAGGCCAACCCAGGGGTCACATTTTTATAATTGCCCGAGGCTCGGCAGGACTTTCCCGGGACTCTGATCTCTTGCTTGCTTTCTCTCTCTGTCTCTCTCTACATCAGCTTCTCGATGACACGTGGAGTCTAGCCCGCGGGGCTGGAGCGCTTTCGGATTAACTCCCCGTGCACCCAGCCGCAGTCGTTCCGGGACGGCCCCGCCGCCTCCGGCCTGGCCCAAAACGAAAGTGAAATTCGGCTCAGCGTCGCGGCGCGGGGTCCCCGGGCAAGCCCGACCCCTGCCTCACCCGCCCCGCAGCGCCCCCTTCCGACGGAACACCGAGTAAAGCCACCCCCTGTGCAGGCAAATTTAGGATGAGATCTGACCTCTCGCCTAGTTCTGGATGCGGGTAGGCAAATCATTCAATCATTAATTTTTTTTTCTTCATATAGTCCACGGTGTGCCAGGGCGANTCCGACGGAACACCGAGTAAAGCCACCCCCTGTGCAGGCAAATTTAGGATGAGATCTGACCTCTCGCCTAGTTCTGGATGCGGGTAGGCAAATCATTCAATCATTAATTTTTTTTTCTTCATATAGTCCACGGTGTGCCAGGGCGACACTGAGGGGCACCCAGCAGTGAACTGGTCACTTTCGGCTCACTCCCACACCAAATCTGACTCAATGTGTTTTATTCCTGGGTACCATCTTAAATACAAAAAAGGATGAAACCAGACTGGCTGTGCAATAACTACTCTTAGAAAATCCAGTTTCTTACAGCGTCCAGGAGAGAATCGTTAGAGTTTAGTGGGATGGATGTACAGAGTCCTGGGAAGAGAGGTCGGAGAAAGATCATCAAGGAGCAATGGAGTTGAGGAGGCAGCAAAAGCGCCCAGAAGGAGGGAGCTGCGATTTGATTGTTGACAGGTGAGATGGGATGCAAGTTCTAGGTCGAGGGAACAGGGCACAGACACACGGTTGGGGAAGGTAGAGAAAGGGGGTGATCTAGCAGTCCTGTACAGGGTGTGAGGTTGGAAAGGGTAAGGGTGCTGTGCTGTGAGGGTAGTAGGGTCCCTGCTGGGAAGTGTACATTCTGCTGAGAATAGTGGGACGCCTTCTAGGGTTTTAGGCAGGAGATGCGGTTGCATTTGCATGATGGGAAAATCAGCAGTACTGTGGAGGATGGGGGCTTCCCTGACAGCTCAAACGTAACGGATCTGCCTGCAGTGGAGGAAACCTGGGTTCAATCCCCTGGAGGAGGAGGGCATGGCAACCCACTCCAGTATTCTTGCCTGGAGAATTCCATGGACAGAGGAGCCTGGTGGGCTACAGTCCATAGGGTCACAAAGAGTCAGACATAACTGAGTTATGGGGGATGGGTCCCAGGGGTCAGGAGTGGAGGGCATGACCAAGCCCTATTCAGATTGGAGACTCNTGCCTGGAGAATTCCATGGACAGAGGAGCCTGGTGGGCTACAGTCCATAGGGTCACAAAGAGTCAGACATAACTGAGTTATGGGGGATGGGTCCCAGGGGTCAGGAGTGGAGGGCATGACCAAGCCCTATTCAGATTGGAGACTCAAGGGTGGGCAATGGAATCCTCAGGATGGGGAGGGACCAAGACTTGGTAACTCCTCAGGTGAGCACGATAAGAAGGTGCTAAGGATGGCTGAAGAGAGGTTGTTCTGGTTCCTGCACAGGGATTACTGTAAGAGGAAAGTGAGTCTGGAGGAGACACTGAGAAGTTCCACTTTGGATGTGTTGGGTTTGAGGTTCCTGTGGGACTTTTCAGTTCACTCATTTCTGCCATGAGCGTTAGTCACCCTGGGTATGTATGAAAGGGAAGGGTGTGTTTGATCATCCACTCAGAGCCTCTAATGGATCTGACTGCACTATGGCCCCAGGACTTCAGTGTCCAATGTCCACCTTTGGGCAGATGCACTCATCTTGTAGAGGGATAAGCCTTTTGGAGTACAGGAGAGAAGAGTGGTGCTTCCTTTGGATCCCTGTTGAAGTCTGGATGGATGAGGTCATAGTAAGCCTTGAGATGTTACCGTGAATGCAAGGCAGGGCCAACCTTTACTAAATATGTGGTGATGAAACCAATTAGGAGAAAGCTGTGTTAACCCCTTCCCTGATTCCAGCTCTCTTTTGTTGGTATCAGTCTCCTTAGCAGATCATCTGCTATGAGGTACCCACCATAAGGACTTTTAGATGTGTGTAAAATGAGACCAACAGTTGATCTCTAAGGCTTCTTCCAATGCTGTGGTCTATGAATTAGAGAGCAATGCATTGTCAGAAACAGTTGCATCTGCAGGTTGTGTGAAGCAAATAATGGGTGCTGAGCTGTAATGTTGCCATAGGGATTTAGGATGGAGTTATATGTGTACTTAAATTCAGAATGAAGGCAAGTTTAGCTAAGCTCTCCCTCCCTTGGAAGGGCTGTCTCCTATGAAAAAGAATTTCTGCAGTGTAAATGAACATAGGGCCTATGCTCAGAGTGGATTCTTGGCCACCAGACACAGTTTCTAACCTGTACTTTAATGAAACAGTTCTCTGATGTGCTGTACATTCTGCAGCCAAGATAAAAGGACAGCTTTCTTCTGAGATAACATTTACTTTTCTGTAAGAGACATTCTTTGCCCGTGATCGCTATTACATGGTGTCTAGCACTATATTGGAAGTCTTGGCCAATGAGATAAGGAAAGAAAAAGAAATGAGAGATTTAAAATTGGAAAGTAAAAGACAAAACTCTCATTATTTACAGTTGATATATAAAAAAGCAACAGAAAGAATAGATCAAATACTAAACTAATAAGAGAATTAATCTGTATGGACTCTATCTATAAACATCATTGGATAAAAATATTAACTTTCAAAAATCAACCAAATTTCTCTACATCTGTAACAACATTTTAGAAAATATAATAAAAATAAAGTACTAGATAATAAATACACAGTAATAAAAAGAAGATACCATTCACAATAGCAGCCAAACTATAAAGTAACTGCCTGTTGATGGGGAAGCAGCACAGTGGTTAAGAATATGGACTCTAGACTGTTTGAATCCAGGTTCTGTTAGTTACTTGCTGTGTGTTCTTGTGCAAATTACCTGTCTGAGCTCAGTTTCCTTATCTGAAAAATTATGATAATAAAGGTACTGTAGGGTGGTTATGATTATTACACGAGTTAATGTAAGCATAAAATCATCTTTAGAGAAAATTCAGTCAAGAACATAGAGTGATTTAATTTAAATGGAAACACATAACCTTGGGTGGAAGATCTTAAGACATAAATAGCTCAAGTCTCTTTTAGTTAATTCACATATTCAATGCAATCCCAATACAAATTACAAATAACTTTTCTGAGGAACTTAATAATAAGCCTAATCTAAAATATATAAGAATAAAAGCCCATGAATATCTAAGTTAAACCTGTAAAGAAATAATAGAGACAGGCAAACAGCCCTACCAGATATAAAGATATAGTTCAGAGCAATAGTAATAAAAATAACATTTGGCAATAGGACAGTCAAATATACCTTTCAAACAAAATAGAAAATTATAGACAGACTCATATGTGTGTATATTTAGTATAAAGGTATGGTGGCACTTAGATCAATCAGGGAAGCATGGATTGTTTAGTAGAAAATGTTATCACACAGAAGTGGAGCCACTTAGAAGTAGGTTAAAGACTAAATGTGAAAAGTAGAAGTATTACAGTAGTAGAAGAAAATGTAGGACACTATCTTCATCATTCAAGAGTGGGAAGGACTTCTTAAAAACATGAAAGCCCCAAGCTGTAAGTGAAATACTCATATATTTGATTACATAAAGTTAAAAATTTCTGTAGTATGATTTCCTGTTAACTATGGACAAAGTTAACAGATAGCTCACAGACTGGGAGAAAATATTGTGCAATGTCTAAAACCAACAGGAAAGTATAGAAGGTATAGAAGTATAGAAGACTAAAAGTCAGTAAGAAAAATAAACCCCAATGACAATGGGCAAAACTTATGAACAGGCAACAATATACAGAGAGGAAACCTCAAAGACTAACCAGCATCAGGAGATGCTCAAATATAGTATAATCTGAAAACTATAACAGCAAAGAAGAATAATGTATCACTTTGACCTTTAAGACCACCAAAAAAAAAAAAAATGGGTACATTGGACACTGATAAATGTTGGTGAAAATGTAGGATCCTAGGTTCTTTTATATAATGCAAGTAGGCTGATGCAGCTATACTGGAGGGTGTTTTGGCATCTGGTTCCAGTTGGATTAAGTCTATGCATACCTGATTATCCAGTGTTTTAGCTTGGGTATACATCCTAAAGAGATATAGATGCCAAGGTCCATGAAAGAGCATGTATGAAGATATTCATACATGTTAAGTCATTGGTTGTAGTGGTGGGAGTTGGAGACCATCTAGCTGCCTACCAGTGGGGAAATGAATAAATAAAATGTGAGGGATCCATTTCCTGGAGTATTCTGCAACATTTAGAAGTAGTGGACTAGATGTATACACATCAATATGAGTATATCTTTAAAACATAATACTAGCTAAAAACATAAAGAAAAAACCAGAATAAGATCTGTGTATAATACTAGACACAGACAGTTAAACCTCTTGCAGTCAGGTTTGTTTAGGAATACAAAAAAATTGGATTTTAGAAAAAGAAAAGGCAGCATCTCATGATTGAACACAATATTTCTGCAGCAAAATGTAGGAATGGGTTACATTAAGTGGATAAAGGCTACATTTAACCTCATATCCCATTCATCAGATTTTGATAAGTGAGTTTAAGGAAAAACTTTTGGAGTCCAGAGCTGTGAGGTTTCAGAATTGTGAATAAGCAATTGCAGATTTGTGTTTACTTTAACGAGAAGAATATATTCAAAATGGTACATGTTATACAAGGACACTTGCAAACAAATGAAATGTGTTAAAAATATTTGGATAGATCCCACTGAGGAGTGATAAGAATGAGGAATGGGGATAAAAAATATATATAAATATAAGTATGTGTGTGTGTGTTAGTCTCTCAGTCGAGTCTGACCCTTTGCAACCCCATAGATTGTAGTCTGCCAGGCTTCTCTGTCCATGGAATTTTCCAGGCAAGAATACTGGAGTGGGTTGTTTGCAAACTTTAATTGTAGTTTGGTACATTCAGATAGTTTTTCTATTAGTCATTCTTTTCCCATTGAGTTTGAGCAGTGGACCAATCTGAGATCTCATCTAATAGATCCATCACTGGTAACCAGAGGTCTTCTCAGATATTTGGCAGAATGTTTTAAGGTCTTGTATCACTGTTTCTCAGCTGGACGTGGTCTTGTTCCCCAGAGGACATTTGGCAATGTCTGGAACAAGTTTTGGTTGTTATAATAGGGACAGGGATTGCTACTGGCATCTAGTGGGTGGAGAAATGATGCCACGTACTACTCAACATCGTATAGTACACAGGATGGCTTCTCCCACCCCCAAACTGATAAGTTACACTGTCCAAATTATCAGTAGTGCTGGATACCTGCAGCTGTACCAAATAATCAGTAGTTGCTCAGACTATGTGCCTTTGTTGTTATTCTCCTTGGGAGACAAGTTCACAGTCATAGGCTCTGAACTGAAGACTTAGCACTGTATCTTTGGTGCCATGATTTAGAGTGGCAGCCCATTTTTGGAAGAAGTGAGGTTCCAAAGAGGTTTGTGATCTGTGTGTCAATGTGAATCTGCAAGTAACTATTGTAAACACCGGGGTCCTTCATAACATAGTGAGGAATCTGCTGTCAGTTTTCCTGCAGTTCTGTTCTATAGGGATCATTGAATTTGAGCACAAATCAGCTGGTGTTCTCATGTCCCACCTGACAGAGTGGGGTCCAGTACAGCTCTGCTCCTGAAAGGTGACCTGTCAGGGTAAGAAGCAGAGCCTTATATTCCTGTTACGTGCTGAAGGATTGATGCTTTTNTTGAATTTGAGCACAAATCAGCTGGTGTTCTCATGTCCCACCTGACAGAGTGGGGTCCAGTACAGCTCTGCTCCTGAAAGGTGACCTGTCAGGGTAAGAAGCAGAGCCTTATATTCCTGTTACGTGCTGAAGGATTGATGCTTTTGAACTGTGGTGTTGCAGAAGACTCTTGAGAGTCCCTTGGACTGCAAGGAGATCCAACCAGTCCATCCTAGAGGAAATGAGTCCTAAATATTCATTGGAGGGACTGATACTGATGCTGAAGCTCCAATACTTTGGCCACCTGATGTGAAGAACTGACTCATTTGAAAAGACCCTGATGCCGGGAAAGATTGAAGGCAGGAGGAGTAGGGGGAATGACAGAGGATGAGATGGTTTGGCATCACTGACTCCATGAACATGAGTTTGAGCAACCTCCAGGAGTTGGTGATGGACAGCGAAGCCTGGTATTCTGCAGTCCATGGGGTCACAAAGAGTCTGACACGACTGAGTGACTGAACTGAACTGAACTGAATTGGCAAGCCTCAGGCATGACATGTTAATGAGGCTGGTTCCAAGGAGCAATTTTTTGGGGGTGGTGAAGTGTTTCAGCAGCAGGGAGAAAAGTAGTGAGCTGAGCCAGAAAGACTGACTTTGCATCTATGATCAAAAGACCTTAATTCTAGCTGCCTTCTGCTACTTGGTAGCTGTATAAACTAAGGCCACTACCTTTCCTAATTTTCATATCTGCAAAATGGAGATGGCCTATTATATGTATCAATCACCAGGTAAGTATTTTGTAAAGTTGAAGAGAGTCATTACTATGAAATACCACTACACAGTGAGAGGAGTAGTTAAGATTTTTGGATTAAGGCACAGGGTCACTAGTTTCTTCCACAGCTGCCTCTTGGCACTCTTAAATGTTAAGTGGCAACTTCCCAATGATGGGAAAGGGGAGTCCTAACCGTTCATAGTATTGTTTCTATAGGTAACATTTATATGTCATCATATTGTCTTCAGTTCACTTCAGTTCAGTTGCTCAGTCGTGTCTGACTACTTGTGACCCCATGAATCGCAGCACGCCAGGCCTCCCTGTCCATCACCAACTCCCGGAGTTCACTCAGANGCAGTGATTTTGGAGCCCCCCAAAATAAACTCTGACACTATTTCCACTGTTTCCCCATCTATTTCCCATACTGTCTTAAATAACCTCAAAAAATACTGACAGTAGTCTTCAAGAAAAAATTTCCAGAAAAGATGTTATTATTGCTCATTGATGCTCCAGAATAAAAGTCTTTATGAATATCATTGCACATTTTTCTGCATCTTGAGACAGTTTAACAAACAAGCAAAAATGATATGGCTCCTGGCCATCGCAGCCTCATGCCTGATGAGACATTAAAAAGAAAAGGATGATAAATTTGATTATATAAAGAACAAACATTTCTACAACAAAAGGATACCATAGATAACATTTAAGATAAATGATAACCTAGAAAAAAAACATTTGCAACAGTATGTGACAGATCAAGGGCTCATCTCCTTAGTATATGAATATGAATATTAAAAAGGAAAAAGTCAACAATCCAATAAAAAAATGGGCAAAGGATATGAATAGGCATTTTGAAAAAAGAAAAATATAAATTACTTAGAAACATATGACAAATAGCTGCACTTAAAATTAGATAGATGCAAATTAAAATGATTAGATTTGGTTTTTAGCCTTACACTTCACAAAACTAGAAAGTTTGATGATTTATGGCTATGTTGAAATTGGTTGCCATATTGTGTTGGAGGAAGTGTAATCTAGTGCAATCTATTGGAAGCATTAGTTGGCCATAGCCATTAAAATTTAAAAAATACACATATACTTTTGCTCAGCATTTCTATATCCAAGAATTTATCCTACACTATTTGCACATATTGGAGAAGGAAATGTCAACCCACTCCAGTATTTTTGCCTGGAGAATCCCATGGACAGAGGAGCCTGGCGGGTTACAGTCCATGGGGTCGAAAAGAGTCAGACAGAACTGAGCTACTAACACTTTCACATATACATGAGAACTTAATTCCATGGAAAGTATTAGTTTTAATATCAAAGACCTAGAACACTCTAAATGTCCATTAATAGGGGCTTATTTCTTTTCAATGGACTCTTTAGTGTAGCTTGAGTTAGATTTATATGTGTGATAGGAACAATCTTCATTATATGAAAATTCATGTGAGGAAATTCCCTAGCAGTCCAGTGGTTAAGACTTCACCTTCCAATGCAAAGAGTGTGGGTTTGACCCCTGGTCAGGCAGTTAAGATCCCCCAGGCCTCGTGACCAAAAAATCCAAAAGACATAAAACAGAAGCAATGTTGTAACAAATTCAACAAAGACCTTAAGAATGGTTCACATTTGAAAAAAATTTTGAAAAAAATAGTTATGTGAAAAATCAAGGTTCAGGAACTTCCCTGGAGGACAAGTGGTTAAGACTCCACACTTCAAATGCAAGGTGCGATGGTTCCATCCCTGGTCAGGGAAATAACATCCCACATGCTGTGAGCCATGGCCAAAAAAAAAAAATTAAGGCTCAGTGTCCACTGTGTAGTATGCTTCTGTTTGTGCAAGGAAAAAGTAAATACATATATATTTATACACACATATATATATGTACATATAGATGTAGGTATAGTATGCTCATAGAGCATAGAAAATCAATGCCTACATATATATATGTACATATAGATGTAGGTATAGTACATATANTTAAGTTTCTTATTTCAGAAACTGTATTTTTAAGTTTTTTTTTATTTCTAATTGGTTCTTCATAGTTCTTCATGTTTCATTTCTGCCTGTTTTGGTTTTATAAATGTTTGTTCTGTTTTTGTGAATATTGTTCTTTAATTTTTCTCATTGTTTGTCCTAAATAGGGGCTTCCCAGGTAGCTCAGTGCTGAAAGAATTTGTTTGCCAATTCAGGGGACACAAGAAATGCCAGTTTGATCCCTGGATCAGGAAGCTTCCCTGGAGGAAGAAATGACAACCTACTCCAATATTGCCTGGAAAATCCCATGGACAGAGGAGCCCAGCGGGCTACAGTCCTTGGGGTCACAAAGAGACACAACTGAGTGACTGAGGATCCACAGATAAATAACTCTTTAAAATGTCTTTTTCAAGTTTAGTTTCTCCTACCCATAATAAGCTGAGCTCTACTGTGTTCCGAAGTTCCAGCTTCTAGCTTCTGCATGTTCGTGTTGAGGAGGAGTGTCTTTCTGTGTCTCTCCTAACTGTCTCACTCACCTCTCCCCGAGTGTCGCCTTTTCTTCCACAGGCCCACCTACCCACGCCCTCTGTTCCAAACCCAAGTCTGAGACTGACAGGTTTTGCTTCTGCTCTGCAGAGCTTTACAGCCTCCTGCAGATCTATTACTGAGCCTGAAGGCTCTGGCTGTGTTCCTGCTCAGGAGGTTGTATCTGTGCTCTTGTGCCTCCCTGAACGGCGGCTTTGTGAGCAGCAGCTTCAGTCGGCTNGTACTATATGTATAGTACATATATATACATAATATATATAATACATATATATATAATACATATATATATGCCTACATTTATATATGTACATATAGATGTAGGTATAGTATGCTCATAAGAGCATAGAAATCAATGCCCATTTCCACTAGAGAAGGAGATTAAGTCTTTGAAGTACAGAGAAGCTCTGCTTTTTATTGAAGAGCCTCTTCATTGTTTCAATTATTTAACATTCAAATATATTGCAGCTTTATTTATTTTTGTTTTGCTTTATTTGTCTTTTAAAAGATCACCTACTGGCAGGTGAAGTGAACTTCCCAGAGAGCTGCTGGGCCCATTCTGATAGCTCTTAAAAATTCTTTTTATTGAAGCATAGTTGATCTACACTGTCGTGTAAACTCTGGGGTTTCTCAGATGGCACAGTGATAAAGAATCCACCTGCCAATGCAGGAGATACTAGAGACACAGGTTCCATCTCTAGATTGGGAAGATCCCCTGGAGAAGGAGATACTGGCAACCTACTCCAGTATACTTGCCTGGAAAATTCCATGGACAGAAGAGCCTGGCGGGCCAGAGGTCCATGGTGTCACAAAGAGTCAGACGTGAGTGAGCACACATGTGCATGCATTCTGTCCATTCATCCATCCATCCCTTTATCATTTCACTCTGTTTTGAAGAATACTCTGCACATGTGCTACACATCTTTAGATCTCTTTTAACTATTATGTGACTCTGTTTCACTGGCTGGAGCCTTTCTAGCCTCTGGCCTGGTACAGTGGAAAGACCATGGGCTTTAAAATCTAAACCTCCATCACTTCCTTTTTTTTTTTAATTGCAAAGTAAGTTTATTGATGACAACTTTATATCATTTATTCCCTATATTTGAAGTTACAAACTTTAGGGTCTGAGATATGCAGGATCCTTTTATGTAACTGGCATCACCCCCTACATTTGAGCTCTCTTAATTCTTTTTGTGATTTCTTTTTGTTCCCACAAAGACCTGTTATGTGCCTCTGATAAATGCACCCAGTAAATGGAGACATAAACTGGGATAAAAGCTGCATATCCTTATAATCTACATGGTTTCCACACAAGACATAATTTTTCAGAGGCTCTTTATAAGGATTTTCCATTGGAGCAGGCAGGTCCTCCTTGCTTGTTACCTGTTTGTATTGTGAACTTCTTCACAGCTGTGAGGCAGACAGCAGCTGTCACGAAATGCGGCAACTTTCTCCTCCCTAGCTACTGCAAGAGCTAACTTTCTCCTCCCTAGCTACTGCAAGAGCTGCCACAGAGGCCACGGCTCCACGCGCCTTCCCTTCCCTCCATCATTTTCTAACTGTACAGTTTTCGGTCATTTCATTAACTTTTCTGAACTCCTATAAAGTAGGGAGAAAAACACCTACCTGCTGGGATCGTTGGGACAATTTATTGGGATCATGTACACACAGTTGGGCAATGGGTGAGGCCCTGTAACACAGCAGCCTTGCCCTTAGAATGTTAGCATGTTGCGAGTTTCCCTTTGTGGGGCTGGTTTCTAAACAGTGATGGATGAGGCTTTAAATAACCCCTGGAGGGCCCATCACAAGCCCTGTTCTTCAGTGAGTAGAAGGGCTGAGGTTAGTTTTTTGATGCAGTATGGCCCCTCATGTGGAAGGAAACAGAACATTCCTAGTTAAGACAATTCTTTTTTGATTCTTAAAAAACAGTGAAAATTTCTCAACATACAAGACCTGAAAAGCAGGCTAGCTAGTACTAGCTTTTTAAAGTCTCCAAATAGTCATTTTTATAGTTTTATATAGTCATTATTCGTGTTTATTTTCCATTGTTTTTTATTCCTCCACATTTTTATGATCTTATACCAGATAATTGTTCTTTCTGCCTAAAAGGCTCCTTTTAGATTTCTTTGTTTTAAAGCACAGGTTTGCTGGCAACAGACCCTCTTACTTTTTGTCTTAAATGTCTTTATTTCGCCTTAATGTTTGAAATATACTTTTGCTTGGCCATTATTTTCTTTTAGAATTTAGAAGATGTTATCCCAGAATCCTTTGACTTCCATTACTTCTGTTTCTCATTGTTCTCCTGAGGGGTAATATGGAAGACAGTCTGACTGATTTTAGGGAGGATTTTCTTTTTTTGTCTTGTTTTCCTACAAATTTGGTTATGCTCTTCCTAAATGTGTTTTCCTTTGTATTTATCTTGCTCAAGGTTTGTAGTACTTCTTGAATCTATAACTTGATCCCTTCAAATTGATTTTGAAAAATTCTCAAATATTGCCCCTATTACTCCAGTTCAGTTTCACTTTAGAACCCTTCTGGAATTTTAATTATACATATGTTCGACCTTTTCACAATGTCTTACATATGTTTATGCTATTTTCTGTATTTTTCACCTTTTTCTTCTTTTTTTGATTTGGATGCTTCCATCTGGATATTTTCTAGTAACCAATCTTCTGAATTGCTAATGCGTTTTTCATCTATCTAAACTGTTGTTAAATTCATTTATTGAACTTTAATTTCATCTGTCTAAACTGCTATTAAATTCATTTATTATATTTTGCAGTTTGGGAACTTATAATTGGCTTTTTATGCATAGATTTTAAATCTCTGATGAAATTCTCCATCTTGTCATCTATTTTCTTGAACATGTTGATCACAGTTATTTTGCATTCTGTGACAGATAATTCTAGTGTCTGGATCATCTCTGTATCTGTTTCTATTGTGTATTTTTTCTCTTGCCCCGTCCCTTTGATGTCTGGTAATTTTTTACTGAATGCCAGACATTGCATATGAAAAGTTGTGAAGACTCTCAATGATGTTAACTCCGGCAAATAGTCAGATTAAAAGCAGAATACCTTAAATTAATAAGGGAATAAGCTGACTGGAGCCTGGGTTTTTAAGCCTTTACAAGGCTGATCTGTATCTATTTACCCTTATTTCTAGAATGTAGTTCATTCATTCAGGAATGATTCAATCAAATCAGGAAGTGTTTACAAAACCCACTCAGCTTTGCTAGGCTCTGAGTGCTAATGTTTATTTATCCAGCACTATGGTACTGTCCAGAGAAGGCAATGGCACCCTACTCCAGGACTCTTGCCTGGAAAATCTCATGGACAGAGGAGCCTGGTGGGCTGCAGTCCATGGGATCGTGAGGAGTTGGACACGACTTCACTTTCACTTTCACTTTTCACTTTCAAGCATTGGAGAAGGAAATGGCAACCCACTCCAGTGTCTCAGTCTCTTAATAGTCTTTTGTTCTTCCTCTCTAACTCTTAGTCTGCTCTGCTTACTAACTGGCAAATATGTAGAGGCAAAATCTAGATAATTCTATTTAAATCAGTTCTCTGCACTTTCTTTCCTTCCAAAATTTTAGCATCTCAAGTTCTGGTTGTTTCAGTGGCCCTGAGCTTCAATATTTGTCTCTCCAATGAGTCTGCCAAAATTCCTGCTCACCTTTTCTGCTTTTTAAAAGCCACTCTCTGCTCAGCTTCTCTGTCCTCTATCCATTATGCATGTGAGTCAGCAGATACTCAGTAGGGATTGTAGAATGTCAGGTTTATCTCAGTGAGTTTGCCTTCTTTTAGGGATATTGACTTGACTCTTCAAGCCCTGGCTACCTCAGTGGCTCTTCAATGTTTTCAGACATTAACATTTTTAAAAAAAATTTAGTTCTTCTAGCTATTTTCATGGGAAGATTTTTTTTTTTTTTTAAACTACGAGCCAGCCTGCCATGGCTAGAAATAGAAACCAAATAACCCTTTTAAATACAGGGTCTGCTAGGTATTCCAAAGTTAAAGCTTAAATTCAGAGTGATTATGACAACGGATGGAATTCTTCTTTTTTAAAATAATATTCTATCCTTGGCACTAGAAGAGCTATGATGAACACAGAGTAATAGGAATGACCTTCGGGACTTCCCAGGTGGCGCTTATGTTAAAGAACCTGCCTCTCAATGCAGGAGATATAAGAGATGTGGGTTGAGATATAAGAGATCCCTGGGTTGGGGAGATCCCCTGGAGAAGGAAATGGCAGCTCACTCCAGTATTCTTGCCTGGAGAATTCCATGGACAGAGGAGCCTGGCAGTCTACAGTCTGTGGGGCTGCAAAGAGTTGGACATGACTGAAGCTACTTAGCACAGGCTCCCCTGGTATCTCAGCTGGTAAAGAATCCACCTGCAATGCAGGAGGCCCCTGTTTGATTCCTGGGTCAGGAAGGTCCCCTGAAGAAGGCATAGGCTACCCACTTCAGTATTCTTGGGCTTCCTTGGTGGCATAGTTGGTAAAGAATTCGCCCATAGTGCTGGAGACCTGGGTTTGATCCCTGAGTTGGGAAGATCCCCTGGAGAAGGGGATGGCTACCCACTCCAGTATTCTGGCCTGGAGAATTCCATGGACAGAGGAGTCTGGAAGGCTACAGTGTATAGAGTGGCAAAAGTTGGACATGACTGAGAAAATTTCAGTTTTCACTCAGCACAGCACAGCATATAATATAGGTATTACTATTATCGTCCCCATTTTTGTAGATGAGGAAATTGAGGAACAGGACAAGATATCTTAGTGAGTCACTGAAAGTTATATTTAGCAAGGAATGGTACTGGGATTTGAATCTATGTGAGGACTGATATTCTTAGCAGAAGCTTAGAACTTTAAACAAGTCTTTTGGACTCTGTGGGAGAGGGCGAGGGTGGGATGATTTGGGAGAATGGCATTGAAACATGTATAATATCATATATGAAATGAATAGCCAGTCCAGGTTCGATGCAGGATACTGGATGCTTGGGGCTGGTGCACTGGGATGACCCAGAGGGATGGTATGGGGAGGGAGGAGGGAGGGGGTTCTGGATGGGGAACATGTGTACACNTGAAACATGTATAATATCATATAAGAAATGAATCGCCAGTCTAAGTTCAATGCAGGGTGCAGGATGCTTGGGGCTGGTGCACTGGGATGACCCAGAGGGATGGTGTTGTAGTGGGAGAAGTGGGAGTGGGGTTCGGGATTGGGAACATTTGTACACCCGTGGAGGATTCATGTTGATGTGCGGCAAAACCCATATTATATTGTAAAGTAAAAAATAATAATAATAATAATAATAAAGGAAAAAAATACAATCACACAGATAAATTCAGATAAATGTTTTAAACAATGGACAGGATTTCAAAGGTAAAGAGTAGTAACAGACAATATGACAAGATCCTATCACACAGGCTATTCCAACACATAGCAGTTCTGACCTGTATTTTACATGTATTCCTTTCAAAATATCACAATCAGAATGCAATGTCTGTATTAAAGTTTAAATGATTCTAAGCATTGTCATTTTGAAGCTTCAGAAGTCAAAGTTTAACCTGGCTTTATTTCAGCTTTAGGAAGGTTTATATAAACAATGACTTTTTAGCTTATTTTGCAAAATTACTTGATAAAATGTTTATTCTGACAGCTTCTCTCAACAGCTTCTCTCATTAAAAGATCTCTATACGAATGTTCAAACCTGTTTCTAATCTTATTATATAGGGCATAAAATATTACAACTGATTGTAACAGATTTGAGTCATGTTGTTTTGAACAATGTAATGTTCCTTTATTCTTAGTTATTTCCTTATTCTTAAGTAATTTTTATAAAAATTGGAAAAGCCCTTGAGGTTATTCAAGTTTATGATGGATATATGGTAGAAATACTGCATATTGAATCTCTCCCCAACTTTGTATTCAGTAATATCACATTGGTAACTTGAAGTCAGGCATAGTGATAGTAATTATACCACAAATGTCAACAAATGCCATAAGATCCAGCCTTCCTTGTTTCCTTTCTTCCTTCCTTTCTCCTTTTCTTTGTCTTTTTTTTTTTTTTCTTTTGCTGGCAATCTAGTTGTAAGAGTGTGGGTGCTAAGTCTTTTCAGTTGTGTCTGACTCTGTGCAACCCATTGGACTGTAGCCCACCAGACTCCTCTGTCCGTAGTATTATCCAGGCAAGAATAGTGTAGTGGGGTATCATTCCCTCCTCCAGGGGATTTGCCTCACTTAAGAATCAAACTCACATCTCTTGCATTGTCTCCTGCATTGCAGGTATATTCTTTACCACTGAGCCACTGGGGAAGCCCCCTGACCCCATTGGGGAATGCTACTTTGATAGGAATGATAAGTGGAAACTTCTGGAACTTCCCTTATCAAGATTGTTTTCTGTTTTATAGCAGAAGAAATTCCTTACAGGAAATGCAGGAGAAGCAGGAGTGATTACATCTTTCACATATCTGTATAATTCATAAATGTAGCCACTTAGCCTGGGCAGATAAATCTTGGAGACTATCCTTAGATTCAATCAGGTGGAGGCTCCAATTACAGCTTCTGTCACAGATGTAGTACACATACAGGAAAAAAATCAATATGACCCCTGCCGTTAGGCACATATATGTTGACCTGGATAATACCTTTTTTCCCCATACCTATTTGTAGGTACCACTGGAAGCAGCTTGCTTTTTACTGTACAGAGTTAAGAGTAAACCTTCATAGACATGGCTCAGAAATATACCTATTATTCAGCTTTGTACCATCATAGAATTGCTAGAAATCTTGATTCTTTGGTATTCCACAAATTTTATTTGAGTCTTTTTCATTGATTACATTATGCCAGTTGGATACTATGAGCAGGAAGTACAAGTAATTTACATGTATTAATAAGACATGTACAAACTAGATGGTGAAAGATATCCCCCAAAGCTTAGCAGCCCTACAACCCCATGTTAATTTCTAGTGTGGGGGGAGAAGTGGGATAAATGTATGCAATATCTTGAGATATCCATCTGAAGTGAAAATCAAGTTGATGTACTTCACACAATCTATCTTGAAAAACATGGCTTAGTGCTTGATAAGCTTTTCTGGATTTTGGAAGCAATATGTACCACATCAAACAGTGTTATTTGATTGAACCAGTGGTTACCTATGAGGCTACTAATAATGGAGACTAGAACAAGAGAAGGCTTTATAGAAAGTTAAGACTTTAATAAAAATTGCTCTAATACTTGGGATTTTTGAGCCAGCAGATCCAATCAAAGTATCCTTAGCAAATGAGGATGCTGAATGAAACCTCTGTCAACTCTAATAGGAGAATCACAGCACAAACCTCTATAATATTGGAGTAATTAAATATATTTCCAAACAGATAACTTTGTAAAAAGATTGTTTTTTACATTAAAAATTTTAAAACTATTCATTTCTGATTTTAGAGTTATTGTTAAAATACTTAATAAATATCTCATGGTTTTACCTAATTATGATAGAAAAATTCTCCATTACCATGTTAAGATTTAGAGAGAGCAATAACTCTTCGTGTAGTAATATAAAAACATTTTAAACCCAATTTCAAGCTAATAGTACAAGGTGATGGTGAGAACAGTAGGTAAGGGCAAGGAATAGAAACTCATCATTTGTTCAACCAATTTCAATCTGTTAATTTGCCATCAGATTCTTGGCATCATAATATCATCATCATTGCCACTGTCTTTAAAATCAATTGTCAAATTGTGCAAAGTTCTCTATCAATGTGCTAAGAACATTATCGGTGATTTTAAATAATTTTTCCTTAATTTGGGATAGAAATTGTACAATGAAAAAAAGGCTGCTGACACTAGCAGGTAAGTTTGTACCTAAAAACTGTGTAAACATATTAAAATATAAACTGCATTTAAAGCTTGGCCAAGTCATCAGAATAGGAAGACACCGAGACCACCTCCTCTCTTTGGCACACCAAAATTACAGCTACTTACAGAGCAACTGTTAATGAGAAAGACTACATTCTAGTAGAAAAGTTCAGTTCAGTTCAGTCGCTAAGTCATGTCTGACTCTTTGCTACCCCACGAATCGCAGCATGCCAGGCCTCCCTGTCCATCACCAATTCCCGGAGTCCACCCAAACCTATGTCCATCAAGTTGGTGATGCCATCCAACCATCTCTTCCTCTGCCGTCCCCTTCTCCTCCTGCCCTCCATCTTTCCCAGATCTATAGCTAAAGATATAAAGAAGGAACCACAATGAGACAGGTAGGAGGCACAGAGTCATTAGTAGAGTCAAGACTCATAACCTTGTGTGGGTGACAAAAAAACAGAAGAATAATTACAATTGCACAGGTTCTCCTCAAGGAGGAATGGGTGTGGAGGAATCTCCTACATGGGGATCCCTAGTGCAGGGGTCCTACATTGGGAAGACGAGCCCCCAGAATGGAAGGCCAGTGGAAATTAAGGTTGAGAGAACCTGAGGTGGTGGGAAATACAGACTCCACTCATAAAAGTGCACACAAAATCTCACATACTCTAAGACCAGGGAAGAAGCAAAAATTTGAGAGGAGCTTGGTCAGACCCACCAGCTGATCTTAGAGAATCTCCCAGAGAGACTGGAGGCAGCTGGAGCTCACTTTGGGGACATAGACATTCAGTTCCATTTAGTTCAGTCACTCAGTCTTATTTGACTCTTTATGACCCGATGGACTGCAGCATGCCAGGCTTCCCTGTCCATCACCAACTCCTGGAGCTTGCTCAAACTCATGTCCAGAGACATTGGTTGTAGCCATTTGGGGGAGCTCATTCTACCACATGGACCCTGACTCTAGCAAGTACCATATTGGAATCCTTTCCATACCTTATTAGCACTAAGACTTGGTCTCACCCACCAGCCTGTTGGCACCAGTCCTGGATGCCCCCAGTCCTAGATGCCCGCAGCCAAGCAATTAGCCAGCTGGGGACATAGCCATACCACTAGCAGGCAGGCTGCCTTAAGACACTCTTAAGCCTACAGCCACCCCAGAACATAGCCCTGTTCATTGGAGGGCCCCAAACCTGGGCCCATACACCAGTGCACAGGCTTTATCCTGGGATTCCTGCAACCAGTTAACTTGGGATGCAGCTTGACCTGCTAGTGGAGAGGCTGCAGCCCTAGGAATCCCACCTCCACCCGCCAGAAAGCCAATACACCAAACTTGGAACCACCAGAGTCTCCAGCCAGAGAGCCTGGAACCAGAATCCACTCACCAGCAAGTGAACCCAGCTCTGAGACACCTTGTGGCCCTCAATTAGAGGCCTTGGAATACATTCTTAGCTACTGCAACTTTAGGACAGCTAGGACACTTCAGCCAGCAGTGTCATCAGTCAGCCCCACCCACCAGCGGTCCCCAGCTCTGGGAACCCATGGAACCTGCATCCAGAGACCCTGGGACTAGTCTCTGACTTCCAGTGTGCTGGCACTAACTCAGGACCCAGAGTCACCTACCAATGGATAAGCACCAGACCCGAGATTGCCTGGACCTCGATCTCACTCGCCAGCAGATGGACACCAATCTAGTAACAATGCAGCCCTGAAGCCTGACTTGTCAAGACCCAGCAACACATCAGCAGACTGGCAGCGGTCCCCAAACTCCCCACCACAGCCCTGCACACCAGCAAGCCAACGACAGCCCTGGGACCCTCAGGAAAAGGGGAGTTGCCTCCCCAGGAAGGAAGCAGGGTCGGCTCGAGCGGGTGGATACTGTGAGTTTAATGATAAAGAATGACCTGGTACAAAAGCCATTTTTCTCTGCAAAATCTTGATGGGGAGTCAGGGGGAGGGTGGTGATGGGGGGTAGGGACCAACCCCCATGATATAATTCCACCTCCCTAGTCTTCCCCCAGTCCCTGCAAATGGATGCCTGGCTCACAATCCCTTTAGTGTTTCAGCCCCATTGGAATCCACTGTGAGTGGGGATCCAGCCCCACTCGCAATGAGGCTGATGCCAGCTTCAGGACACCAAGGCCCTGCAGCCAAAGGCACCAAAACCTGCTTCTGCCCACCAGTGAACTGGCAGCACTAGCCCCAGGAAAATTTAAGCCCTGGCCTCACCACCGGTAGGCTAACATCAGCTCAGAGATACTCTGGACTTCTCATCCACAGCCCTGGGATCCAGCCCTACTCACCAACAAGCCAGTATCAGCTTTGAGATACCCCAGAATCCTTGACCGCCAGCATGTCAGGAATCACCCCATGCAATAGCAGGCAGATATTATATCTAGGAAAACCCCGGTCCTGCAACTTCACACACACCAGTGAGCCAACATAAACTCCAGGATCTCCTGGGCTCCTGAAACTAGCTGCCTCAAGACCCAAACCCATCAAACAGCTGCCAAAAGCCTCTACACAAGGAGGGTCCTGGCAAACAACCAGATGGGGGGTAGCCACATCTACTAGCCCACTCATAGTAGTCAGCTTGACACAACAGGACCCAGAGAACCTACATAGGGACATCCCAAAGGATGTAGCTCTGGTGACCAGTGGGGAGTATGCTGCTGGGGCAACAGAACCCCTCCTATAAAGGCTACCTCCCCAAGGTTGGGAAACATAACCAGATACACAAAAATAAAAACAGCAATTTAGGAAAATGAGGTGGCATGTTCTGAATGAATGAACATAAAATTCCAGAAGAATTAAGTGAAGTGGAGATACACAATCTATCTGACAAAGGGTAATGATCTTGAAGATGTTCAAGAAACTTGGGAGAAGATTGGAAGAACAGAATTAAACCTTAGAAGTTTTTAAGAGTAAGATATAAGGAAGAAATAAACAGAGATGAAGGATTCAGTAACTGAATGAAAAATACTCTAGAAAGAATCGATAGCAGAATAAATGATACAAAAGAATGAATCTGTTAGGTGGAACACAGAGAAATGGAAATCAGTAAAGCTGAACAGAAAAAAGAAAAAAAGTAAAAGCAAAAGAGGACAGTTTAAGAGATTTCTGGGATAATACCAAGCTTACTAACATTCACATCGTAGGGGTCTCAGAAGGAGAAAAGAGAGACAAAGGAGCAGAAAATATACTTGAAGACATAATAGATAAATATTTCATTAACCTTATCTAGGAAACAGCCATTCAAATCCAGGAAGTACAGAGAGTCCTAAAAAGGATCAAACCAAAGAAAACTACACCAATATACCTTGTAATTAAAATATAAAAACCAAGGATAAAGAGATATGTTGAAAGCAACATTGTAAAGATGGGCACAATAAAGCACAGAAACGGTATGGATCTAACAGAAGCAGAAGATATTAAGAGGTGGCAAGAATACACAGAAGAGTTATACAAAAAAGATATTCATGACCAAGATAACCATGACGGTGTGATCACTCACCTAGAGCCAGATATCCTGTAGGGCAAAGTCAAGTGGGACTTAGGAAGCATCACCATGAACAAAGCATCACCATGAACAAAGCTAGTGGAGGTGATGGAATTCCAGCGGAGCTATTTCAAATCCTAATAGATGATGCTGTGAAAGTGTTGTACTCAATATGCCAGCAAATTTAGAAAACTCATCAGTGGCCACAGGACTGGAAAAGACGTTTTCATTCTAATCCCAAAGAAAGGCAATGCCAAAGAATGTTCAAACTATCACACAATTGCATTTATCTCACACATTAGCAAGGTAATGCTCAAAATTCTCCAAGACAGGCTTCAACAGTACCTGAACTGTGAAATCCCAGATGTTCAAGCTGGATTTAGAAAAGGCAGAGGAACCAGAGATCAAATTGCCAACATCCACTGGATCACAGAAAAAGCAAGCTTCTGCAGCTGCTAAGTCTCTTCAGTCGTGTCCGACTCTGTGCAACCCCATAGATGGCAGCCCACCAGGCTCCCCCATTCCTGGGATTCTCCAATTAAGAACACTAAAGTGGGTTGCCATTTCCTTCTCCAATGCATGAGAGAGAAAAGGGAAAGTGAAGTCACTCAATTGTGTCCTACTCTTAGCGACCTCATGGACTGCAGCCTACCAGGCTCCTCTATCCATGGGATTTTCCAGGCAAGAGTACTGGAGTGGGTTGCCATTGCCTTCTCTGGAAAAAGCAAGAGTGTTCCAGAAAAACATCTACTTCTGCTTTATTGACTATGCAATAAAGACTTTGACTATGTGGATCACAAAAAACTGTGGAAAATTCTTCAAGAGATGGGAATAGCAGACCACCTTTCCTGCCTCCTGAGAAATCTGTGTGCAGGTCAAGAAGCAACAGTTAGAACCAGACATGGAACAACAGGCTGGTTCCAAATTGGGAAAAGAGTACATAAAGGCTATATATTGTCACCCTTGTTTTTAACTTATGTGCACAGTATATCATTTGAAATCCTGGCCTGGATGAAGCACAAGCTGGAAACAAGATTGCCTGGGGATATATTAATAATCTCAGATATGCAGGTGACACCACCCTTATGGCAGAAAGTGAAGAGGAGGTAAAGAGTATCTTGATGAAAGGGAAAGAGGAGAGTGAAAAAGCTGGCCGAAAACTCAATATTCAAAACTAAGATCATGGCATCCAGTCTCATTATTTTATGGCAAATAGATGGGGAAACAATGGAAACAGTGACAGACTTAATTTTCTTGGGCTCCAAAATCACTGCAGATTGTGACTGCAGTCATGAAATTAAAAGATGCTTGCTTCTTGGAAGAAAAGTTATGACCAATCTATACAGCATATTAAAAAGCAGAGACATTATTTTGCCAGCAAGAGTCCATGTAGTCAAAGCTATGGTTTTCCCAGTGGTCATGTATGGATGTAAGAGCTTTCATAAAGAAAGCTGAGTGCCGAAGAATTGATGCTTTTGAACTGTGGTGTTAGAGAAGACTTTTAAGACCCTTGGATGGCAAGGAGATCCAACCAGTCCATCCTAAAGGAAATCAGTCCTGAATATTCATCAGAAAGACTGATTTTGAAGCTGAAGCTCCAGTATTTTGGCCACCTGATGAGAAGAACTGACTCACTGGGAAAGAGCCTGATGCTAGGAAAGATTGAAGGCAGTAGGAGAAGGGGATGACAGAGGACGAGATGGTTGGATGGCATCACCGACTCAATGGGCATGAGTTTGAGCAAGTTCTGGGAGTTGATGATGGACACGGAAGCCTGGCATGCTGCATTCCATGGGGTTGCCTATAGTCAGACAAAACTGAGTGACTGAACTGAACTGATTGAAAGCAACAAAGGAAAATAAACAAATTAGGTACAAAAGCACTGCCTTAAGCTCTCAGCTGACTTTTCAGCAGGGACTCTGCACACCAGTGGTGTGGTTTATTCAAAATGCTGAAAGGGGAAAACTTACAATCAAGAATGCACAACAAGGCATTTATTCAGATTTCATGGGGAGATCAAATATTTTACAGGTAGCAGAAAACCTCAAAAAGAGTTGAACCCCACCAACCTAGTTTTCCAAGAATTCTCTGGAAATTCTCTAAGCAGTAAAGGAAAAACTACAGTTATAAATGGGCATCCCTGGTAGCTCAGCTGGTAAAGAATCCACCTGCAATGCAGGAGACCCTGGTTCAATACATGGGTTGGGAAGATCCCCTGGAAGAGGGCATGGCAATTCACTCTAGTATTCTTGCCTGAAGAATTCCCATAGACAGAGGAGCCTGGTGGGCTACAGTCCATGGGGTCACAAAGAGTTGGAGATGGCTGAGTGACTAAGTATCACACAATTAGAAACATGAAAATTATGAAAATAAAAAGTTCATTGGTAAACAAAAATATAGATTACTGTTAGCAAATTAATCATAGACAAAATTTGTAAGAAAATTAAATGACAAAAGGATATGATGCTATATCCACAGTAAGTAGGTAGGGGATACATAACACCAAAAATAATAAAATGTTATGTCAGAGCCACTAATTGTGGGGTAGGAGAGTAAAAATGTGGGATTCTTAAATGGATTTAAAGTTAAGAGCTCAGAAATTTAGAATAATCACTATATAAAGAAATTGCCATATATAAGTCTAATAATAACCATATTCCAAAAGCTTTAGTAGATACATACAGAATAAAGAGAAAGAGATCAAAACATAACACTAAAGAGGGTCATGAAATCATAAAAGAAAAGAATAAAAGAAGTAAGGAACAAAAAAGAGCCTATAAAACACCCACAAAACAATTAACAAAATGTCAGTAAGTACATAACTATCAATTTTTATCTTAAACATAAGTAGAGTCCCAGGGATGGGGGAGCCTGGTGGGCTGCCGTCTATGGGGTCACACAGAGTCGGACACAACTGAAATGACTTAGCAGCAGCAGCAGACTAAATGTTCCATCAAATGACAAAGACTGACTAAATGGATAGACTCTTCGAGCAAGAACTAGATGCACTGGGTAAAAAAAAAGTGATATATCCAAAGAATTTGTCATTTTCTCCGCCTGGTAAGATTTTCTCTGTTGTGGATCCTTTTGGTGGATATTCATATTGGCCTGAAATGTATTTGTAATTTCCAATCATATGATTAGTATAATTGAAACTGTGTAGGATTCTATTAAGTTTATCAAGTAAAATTAGCAGTCAATTTATAAATATAAAAAAATCTCAAATCTACATTTTAGTTTCTTTCCATGTGTCAAACCAAGACTAAGTTTATAATGGAAGTGATGGGACACTTGAAATCAACTGGCCACTTTTTGTGACCTTGGAAAAGTCACATTTACCCTTATGACGCCTAATGTCTATATCTTCAAATTAAGCAAGAGATTAATCCTACAATAAGCATTTTCTTTTTTTTACTTTATTTTACTTTACAATACTCTATTGGCTTTGCCATACATCGACATGAATCCACCACAGGTGTACATGAGCTCCCAATCCTGAATCCCCCTTCCACCTCCCACCCCACAACGTTTCTCTGGATCATCTCCGTGTACCAGCCCCAAGTATCCTGCATCCTGCATTTCATTTAGAGTTTGCTATACACCAGGCACCATGCTAATAATTAATACAGTGCTTAATTTAAAACTTATCATAAACTATGTGGATGGTAACATATCNTTCTCTGGATCATCTCCGTGTACCAGCCCCAAGTATCCTGCATCCTGCATTTCATTCAGAGTTTGCTATACACCAGGCACCATGCTAATAATTAATACAGTGCTTAATTTAAAACTTATCATAAACTATGTGGATGGTAACATATCCATTTTTGCAGGGCAGGAGTAGAGACACAGACGTAGAGAATGAACATGTGGACAGGGTAGGGGCTGAAGGGGAGAGTAGGACAAAATGGGAGAGTAACATTTAAATACACACACTACTGCATGTAAAACAGATCACTAATAGGAAACTGCTGTAAGGTACAGGGACTTTAGTTCAATGCATCATGTGATCTAGAGGGGTGGGAGGAGGATGAACTGGAAGGGAGGGAGGGAGGGACTATATATATACACACATGGTTGATTTACTTCATAGTACACCAGAAACTAACACAATATTGTAAAGCAATTATACTCTAATAATAAAATAAAAGCCCTAAAGGCAAAGTCGTTAACAGCTTCCCAAGGTGGCTCAGTGGTAAAGAACCTGCCTGCCAGGACGGAGACTCAGGTTTGAAGCCTGGGGTCAGGAAGAACCCCTGGAGAAGCAAAATTACTGAAAACTCTGGTTTAAATCTCAACATTAACAAAATTAAGACCATGACATCTAGTCTTATTACTTCATGGCAAATAGAATGGGAAGCAGTGACAGATTTTCTTTCCTTGGGGTTCAAAATCTCCACAGACCATGACTGCAGCCATGAAATTAAAAGATACTTGCTCCTTGGAAGAAAACCCATGACAAACCTAGTCAGTATATTAAAAAGCAAAGACATCACTTTGCTGACAAAGGTTCATATAGTCAAATCTGTTGTTTTCTCTGTAGTCAGGTATGTATGTGAGAGCTGGACCATAAAGAAGGCTGAGAACCTAAGAATTGATGCTTTTGAATTGTGGTGTTGATGAAGACTCTTGAGAGTTCCTTGGACTGCAAGGAGATCAAACAAGTCAATTTTAAAGGAAATCAACCCTGAATATTCATTTAACCTGGGTTCAGTCCCTGGTTTGGGAAGATCCCCTGGAGAAGGGCATAGCAACCAACTCCATCCAGTACTCTTGCCTGGAAAATCCCATGAACAGAGGAGCCTGGTGGGCTATAGTATATAGGGCTGCAAAGAGTCAGACACAACTTAGCAACTAATTCATCTGAAAGACTGTTGCTGATGCTCCAATACATTGGTCACCTGATGTGAAGAGCCAACTCGTTGGAAAAGACTCTGATGCTGGGAAAGATTGAAGGCAACAGGGTAAGGGAGTGGAAGAGGATAAGATGGTTAGACTTGCATGTGTAAGTTTATTAAGAGTCAACAGGAAGGCTGGGACCAAATCTATGTGTTTATGGAGTTGATATACTCATCTAGGCATTTTCAGTGCCACCCACCCACTCAGTGGACATGAATTTCAGCAAACTCTGGGAGATAGTGGAGGACAGGGGAGCCTGATGTGATGCAGTCCATAGGCTGGGAGAGAGTCAGACCCTGCTTAACCACTGAACAACAACAACAGCAAGGTCATTAACATAAAGATACGTAAATAAATTCACCACAATCAAATACTGAGTACAGGGTATAGCTAGGATTCTAGTTGAGTAAAGTCAACTTTAGAGGGTCACCTCCTAGTCCTACTCTAACTCCTTGCCACCTCACCCAGGATTCAGTTCAGATCCAACAGTTTTGAATTTCCATGAATAAGTAAGGGCAAGGAGAACTAAATTTTATTATGTTGCTCGGAGTCAAATAATTGTCATGTCCAATATAAGATCACCTCTTCTTCCTCAATATGTTTTTAGTTCTATTTGTATATGCCTGACCTCCTTTGCTCCCAAACATTCAAAACTTGTTTTAATTTTTTTGCATTTGTTTTATCTTCATTCTTTTGATGAGCTCTCCTGAACTCTGTAGCAATACAATAGTGCCACAGATCAGTTGACAACTTTATGTAGAAATTTTATGTTTAGCAGGCTCTAATCTAGAAGGGGACGATCAAGGATGAGATGGCTGGATGGCATCACTGACTCGATGGATGTGAGTCTGAGTGAACTCCAGGAGTTGGTGATGGACAAGGAGGCCTGGCGTGCTGTGATTCATGGGGTCGCAAAGAGTCGGACACCACTGAGCAACTGAACTGAACTGAATCTAGNGGGAGTGAGATTTGGGGTAATTTTTACTTGTCCTGTATACTTTGTGTATTTTTTTAAAAATAAATGACCTTGTGTATTTCTGAAACAAATTTAAACAAAGTTAATAGAGCTGTTTTATAAAGCTTTTTCTACTTCAGAGTCGATTTTAGTTTGCCCTGTGTGACACTAGCACCCAGTGACTGACTGGCGATGCCTGAAGAAGTACTGCAGGTTCATCCCGGTTCCTGCAGGAGTGGTTCGCTGAGCTTCTAGATGGTTTAATGCCTTTCCCGCATTGCCCTGCCACTGCCCTAATAAACACTCTTTCCTGGTTACACGGCCCTGATAGCAGCTGCCCCCCCTATTCCTGCCCCCTCCTGTCTGTCTTCTCCAATGGAGCAAACTACAGTGGTTCCCCATGACCCACACTGGACTCCGCACTCTGGGCTGGTCATCCGGAGCCGTCCGCGCACACAGCCCCAGCTTCTTACCCTAACCTCGTCCTCAGCTACTCCATTATTCTGCCATTTCATCTGCCTGGTGTCTTGGGCTGTGTCCTAATGCCCGCCTTTCTTTTTCTCTGGAATTCCTTCTCTTTTGGCCCATTTCACCTTTGTCTCTTTCAATCAAAACCCAACAGAATGACCTTCCAGAAAAACTATAGTACCTAAAAATCTGTATTAATCCTTTGTCTCTTAGGAAATGAGTTTCTTTTGGTTTATGTAATGGGTATGTATGACTGGTAAGCTCTTCGAAGGCAGGAAGTATGTCTTATGCTTCCTCACATTATGCATTGAATCTGTTTATTCATTCAGCGGATTTTTGTTAAGCACCTGCTGTGTACATGACCTGGGCTAGGTTCTTCTTCTTTTTTTCTGTGATAGGTTCTTGAAGAGAACAATGAACACACAGGAATTTCTAGTCCAGGATGCCACTATGTAGGGCCTTACTCATCTTCAGTCTCTTGAGTGATAAGCTTCCTTATAAACTGCACATCTACCAGTAATGCAGATATGCCTTCAACAATGGGATGGTTTGTAAGGAAGAGGGATCTGGAACTTACACTTGATTCTCTCTATTACCAATAAGGACTAACAGAAAGGTTTTTTGAAAAGAAATTGTCTCTTCTCTTGGTCTTTCAGGCACTATAGACCCTAGACTGTATAGAAGGAGACCTTCATCAGATTTCTTCTTTTTTTTTTTAATATGTGTTTGGCTTTTTGTTATTGCTATGTTTTAATAAATATTTACTTATTTATGGCTGCACTGCATCTTCGTTGCTGAGTGAGGGTTTTCTCTGGTTGCAGTGAGTGGAGACTCCTCTCCATTGCACTGTGTCAGCTTCTCATTGTGGTGATTTCTCTGATTGCAGAGCGTGTGTTCTAGGACTCATTCAGTAGTTGTGGTGCATAGGCTTAGCTGCTCTAAGACATGTGGGATCTTCCCGGATCAGGGATCCACCCTGTGTCCCCTGCGTTGACAGGTGGATTCTTAATCACTGGACCACCAGGGAAATCCTCCATCAGATTTCTTGATGAACAAAGTCTATTGAACCAGGCAAGCTTCCTGCTGAAGAGAGGACTGTCATAATACTAGCAGTGAGATCCTGATGGTTCCCAGACCTTTGTGAACTGTCAAATGGATCATTCTAGGATATAGTTTCCTCTGTGAAATGGAGCAATTATGTAATATCATACCATGCACTTCCTAAGTTTTTCATGATATTAGAAACCATGAGGTTAAATCTAAGAATGTTGAGTCTACTTTTTTTTTAAATTTAAAATATAAAGTTATTAGATTTCCCTGCCAGTCCAGTGGTTAAGACTCTGACCTTCCATTATAGCGGCAAGGGTTCAATCCCTGTTTGGGGAACTAAGATCCCACATGCCTCACAGTGTGGTTAAAAAAAAAAAAAAGGCAAAGTTATCATCAATAAGTTGGAAAAGTTTCAAAAATATGAGTAAGAAATCAAAGATCTCAGCAGCTAAATTAATGAAATTNCGGCAAGGGTTCAGTCCCTGTTTGGGGAACTAAGATCCCACATGCCTCACAGTGTGGTTAAAAAAAAAAAAAAGGCAAAGTTATCATCAATAAGTTGGAAAAGTTTCAAAAATATGAGTAAGAAATCAAAGATCTCAGCAGCTAAATTAATGAAATTCACACATCTCAGTACTTACCCTAGGTGTTTTAGGGGGATTCTTGGTCAATAATTCCCCTTGCTTTGTCAGGCCACAAATTAAGTAGTTAATTCATTTTATTGAGAAGTGGATGAAAGATTCAGAACTCTGAGAGACAAACATAATTTAAAAGCCATTTTCAATAGAATCCCTTTTGCTCTCTACTCAAGGTAACATTAAATATTGATCAGTAATGTTATTGCTAGATTTTTTTTCTTTTGTCTCAAAAGTCTCAATGGGTATAGTTGTCTAACCCCTTTCTTTAAAACCAAGGTGATTCTCAATAGACATCCAATTATGATATTTCCTTTCTCATTTAGACACTGAAAAGTCAACATTATTTTAATAGACATATCACAAAGTAGCCGGTATCTGCAATTTTCGAAGACACAGAACAAATGTAGGATTTTTCAAAGGTATCTTTTTTCTTTTTTTCTATTAGGAAAAATGGCCATAAACATGACCATGCATTATATTTTTTTAAATTTTTTGTTTTTTAATTTTTACAATGTTGAGTTGGTTTCTGCCATACAACAAAGTGAATCAGCCATATATCCTCTCTATCTTGAGCCTTCCTTTCTTCTCCCCATCACTGGGCTCCCTCTGCTATGCAATAACTTCTCATCAGCTAACCATGTATCATTACACATGATAGTGTATCTCAGGGCTTCCTTGGTGCTCAGATGGTAAAGAATCTACCTGCAATACAGGAGACCTGGGTTTAATCCCTGGGCTGGGAAGATCCTCTGGAGGAGGGCATGGCAACCTACTCCAGTATTCTTGCCTGGAGAATTCCATGGACAGAGGAGCCTGGTGGGCTCCAGTCCATGGGGTGACAAAAGAGTCGGACACGACTGAGCAACTAAGCACAGCACAGCAGAGTGTATACACATATTGATGCAACTTTCTCCATTCGTCCCACTCACTCGCTCCCTTTCCTACTATGTCCACAAGTTTATTCTCTAGACCTGAGTCTCCATTTCTTCCCTGCAAATAGGTTTATCAATACCATTTTTTCTAGATTCCATATATATATATATATATATATGCATTAATAAACTGTATTTGTTATTCTCTTTCTGACTTCACTCTGTATAACGGAGAAGGCAATGGCACCCCACTCCAGTACTCTTGCCTGGAAAATCCCATGGATAGAGGAGTGTGGAAGGCTGCAGTCCATGGGGTCGCTGAGGGTCAGACACGACTGAGCGACTTCACTTTCACTTTTCACTTTCATGCATTGGAGAAGGAAATGGCAACCCACTTCAGTGTTCTTGCCTGGAGAATCCCAGGGACGGGGGAGCCTGGTGGGCTGCCATCAGTGGGATTGCAGAGTCATACACGACTGAAGCGACTTAGCAGCAGCAGGAACAGGCTCTAGAAGGATGTAAATGTTGGTGTTCTTTAAGAGACAAAATTCAATAAAATAGACAGTTCTCTGGATCACTTCCCTAACAATGTGGGTTGAAGCAGCCAGGGTGGGTTTGGTGGCTACATGGGATTGCGGATCAGGCTTCTTCAATCTTCTTGCTACATCATGACATGCGGCTTCTACTCTGTGGGCCAACAGGACTGTTCTGGCTTCAGTCAGCACGTCTGCATTTCAGCTGGTGGGAAGGGAATAGATGGAAGGAGAGAGCACACTTCTTTCTGTGAAGGGTAAGACCCCAAATTTGCATATATCATTCTAATCATTCTACTTACCTCCCACTGGCCAAAACTTAGCCACATGGCTATACCAAGCTATAAGGGTGGCTAAGAAATATCAACTTTACTTATGTGGCATTA
Source organism: Neotragus pygmaeus (assembly GCA_006410875.1). Classification (NCBI taxonomy): domain Eukaryota; kingdom Metazoa; phylum Chordata; class Mammalia; order Artiodactyla; family Bovidae; genus Neotragus; species Neotragus pygmaeus. The sequence continues at coordinate 481,469 of SJYV01008730.1, forward strand.
TGATGAACTAAAAACTCTACTCTATTCATGTGTAAGAAGATGAGAATGGAAATAAGGGAACAACTGGCAGTCCCATTCCCATGTATAAACAAGAAGGGGAAAAAAAGGAAAATGAAAATTGGGGAAGTTAAGAAAGGAAGAAAGAGAAGGAAAAGTCAAGGGTTGTTTTGGTAAAGACTATATTTTATGGTGTTTTCTTATTTGCTGTTGTTCAATTGATTCTGGTTGTCCAAATTTATTTCTCATCACTGCAATTTGCAATGCTATATAACAGACTTAAACTTCTTTTTATCTCTTTTTAGTAGTTCTTAATTATGGAATTCCTTTCAAAGAATAAATATTTGTGAGTGCTTTCTGCAATCCTGAAACTGTAGTAGGTATCAGACATACAGTGAAGAATAAGAAAGATGAGTCCCTGCTTTCCAAGAATGATATGAAAGCATGAGGTGGGGGAACAGATACTAACTGAGTAATGGAAAAGTGATGAATGATAAAAATGAGGGGTACAGGGAGCTATGGTAGCATAGGGATAAGCACCCAGGCTTTGCTGGGGAGGGAATGATTTCTCCTCTTAAATGCCTTTTGAGTAAGACAGAGGGGACAGAGGGCTGTCATGTGACCCTAGACATGGAAGGTTAGAATAGATGCAGGGAGGCCTGGATCACAGCACTAAGGACTTTCTTCTGTAGGCCAGGGGAATTTGATAATCAGTTGTACTCTGCTTTTAAATGCTAACCACAGAGAGGGGAAATCTGAGGCAAGAAAGCCAGAACGGAGGGCTTTATTTTTTAATTTTATTTTGGGCTGCACTGGGTTTCCATTGCTTCGCGGGCTTTCTCTAGTTGTGGTGAGCAGGGACGGCTCTGTTGTGGCTCATGGGCTGCTCCTTAAGGTGACTCCTTTTGTTGCAGAGCAAAGGCTCTAGAGCACATGGGCTTCAGTAGTTGTGGCACGTGGACTTAGTTGCCCCTCGGCATGTGGGATCTTCCTAGACCAGGGATCAAACCCATGTTCCCTGCATTGGCGGGAGGATTCTTAACCCCTGGACCACCAGGGAAGTATGAAAGGTGGGCTTTAAAAATTTAAGGATGAAGGAGAGACACTTTAGTGAGGGGGCTGAGCATCTGTTTGGATGTTTGCAGGAGTGACGATGGGGAGGAGAATCACAGAGGAGAAGAAAACTCTGAGGTTTTAAACCTGAGCGATTGGGAGGAGGTTGCTGACATTTAGTGCTTCAGGGAAGAAAAGGAGACAGGAAGCGTTTGCTAAACACTCTTGGCTGTCTGCCCAACAGCCATGTCACTGCTCTTCACAGAGCCCGATTTTGTCAAGTGTTCAACCATTCTCAGCCCCTTAGGAGTGTCCTAATTGGTGTAAGCTAGTCAGCTCAAGGCATTGCCCCTGCAGACTGTCAATGGTTTAGGGGTGGACATGGCACTTAATTGGCCCTACCCTATTGAGTGCATATTCCAGGGAACGCACACTTCGTATAGCAAGTGCACAGCAGAGTCAGGTAGCTAGACACTGAGATGGAAAAGGGAAGCCCCAGGGAACTGAAAAGAACAAGGTGATCTTACAGAGAAAAGAGCTGAGGAAATCAACCCCACCAAGTTGTTTATGAACCCCCTCACCCTTGATCTGTACACGTATAGACCTGGCCCTAAATGAGAACTGAACTATGTGACAGGCCACCAGGCTGGTCTCACACTGGTCCCTGGATGGCACACACAGTAGCTCTGCAAACTCAGAGAATTCAACTGTCATTACAACTGCAACCCACAGAGGACTGATCAGAACCTGTGACCTGAACCCAACCAGATCAATTGCCTGCTAAGACAGAAATATAAAAATGCTCCGTAGGATTTAAACAAGATCCTGAGCCTCATTACCTAACAATCAAAATATCAAATCTACAATCCAAAATTACCATCACATAAAGAAACAGGGACATGTCAACTCACAGGAGACAAGGTGACAGAAGCCAACAGATTATGGAATTATAAATTAAAAATTATTTATTTATTTATGGCTTCGCAGGCCTTCTCTAGTTTCGGAGAGCTGAGGCTACTCAAGTGGGCTTCTCATTTTGGTGGCTTCTCTTGTTGCAAAAGATGGGCTCAGTAGTTGTGGTGCAGCAGCTTAGTTGCCATTGGGGAAGGAAATGGCAACCCACTCCAGTGTTCTTGCCTGGAGAATCCCAGGGACAGGGGAGCCTGGTGGGCTGCTGTCTATGGGGTTGCACAGAGTCGGACACAACTGAAGCGACTTAGCAGCAGCAGCAGCTTAGTTGCCATGGGGCATGTGGAATCTTCCTAGACCAGGGACTGAACTCGAGACCCCTGTATTGGCAGGAGAATTCTTTTTTAAAAATTATTTTATTTTTAATTAGAATATAATTGGTGTTGGAGAAGACTCCCGAGAGTCCCTTGGACTGCAAGGAGATCCAACCAGTTAGTCCTAGAGAAAATCACTCCTGAATATTCATTGGAAGGACTGATGCTGAGGCTGAAACTCCAATACTTTGGCCACCTGATGCAAAGAATTGACTCATTGGAAAAGACCCTGATGCTGGGAAAGATTGAAGGCAGGAGGAGTAGGGGACGACAGAGGATGAGATGGTTGGATGGCATCACCGACTCAATGGACATGAGTTTGATCAAGCTCCAGGAGTTGGTGATGGACAGGAAAGCATGGCATGCTACAGTCCATAGGGTCTCAAAGAGTCAGACAAGACTGAGTGAGCGAACTGGACTGAGAAGATAATTACTTCACAATATTGTGATGGCTTCGGTCATACATCATGAGTCAACCATAGGTATAATATGTCCCCTCCCTCTTAAACCTCACTCCCACCTCCCTCCCATCTCACCCCTATAGGTTATCACAGAGCACTGACTTGAGTTCCCTGCATCATATAGCAAATTCCCACTGGCTGTCTATAACCACTGGACTACCATGGAAGTCCTGGAATTATAACTTTTACATGGCTATTATATAAATGCTCTAAGAAGTAACAGTAATCATTCTTGAAATGAATGGAAAGATAGAAAGTCTCAGCAAAGAAATAGAGGATATAAAAAGGCCAGGTGGGAATTTCTGAACTGAAAAAAAATACAACAGCCAAAATAAAAAGCTCCCCAGATGGACTGACTAGCAGAATGGATATAACAGAAGAGTCAGTACATTAAAAGAAACATCAATAAAAATTATCCATTATGAACAACAGAAAAACAAAAAAGATTTGGCAAGGGTAGGGAGAGCATAACCCCTCTTTCTCCTGTGGGAGTATATCAAAAGGTCTAACATTCATGTTATCACAGTCCCAGAAAGAGAGTAGAAGAAAGAAACTTAAAAAATATTTGAAAGAATAATGACTGAAAATTTCTTTAATTTTGAAAATCAGCAACAGAAATACAGGATAAGAATAAAGAACAAGGCAAACAAAATGTCATAGAAGACAACCAGGGACTGAAAAGATTTTGGTCATATGAATGCTCACTGCTGCTCCTTACTTACTGTGAGACCTTGGGTAATTTTGCTTATCTTTCTGAGTCTCAGTTTTTTCATCTGTGAAATAGGTAGAGTAAGACCTACCTAAAATAAGGCTGTTGTGAAGACTGAATCCAGTGTTCTAAATAAAAGATTTAGTACAATTCCTGACTCACAGGAAGTGCTGAATAAATAATAGCTTTTTAAAAAGAGAAACAGAGTGGGCAGCAAAGAAGCCAAGGATGATGAGGACTGAAAAGAGATGGTAGGGTTATGCACAAGGGAGATATCACCTGAGATGATTTTGGTAGCATGACCAGAGCAGGAACCAGACGATTGTGAGAGTCTGAAGGTGAGAGCTAGAAAGATTGCTTGAGAATCCAAAGTTGATGGACTATTCCTTCCTTTTTCAAGATGGAGAATTTGATCCTGTTTCTTTAAACTGAAGAGAAGGTGCCCAAGAGAGAAAGTGATTAATGACTAAGGAGAAAAATAGGACGCCAGATGGCACATGGCCTTGGAGAAGACAGAAAGTAATTGGATCAAACCCACAGTAGTTTTGTGTGTGTGTATGTGTGTGATGTGTGTGTGTATGTGTAACTTTTTGTTGTTGCAATGGCTTAAAGCAGAAATAACAAGCTTATTATAAAAGAAGGTGCATGGTTATCATGGTTTGCTTGTTGTTCTAAAACAGAAGCTCCAGTACTCTGGCCACCTAATGAGAAGAGCTGACTCACTAGAAAGACCCTCATGCTGGGAAAGACTGAGGGCAGGAGGAGAATGGGTAGCAGAAGATGAGATGATTGGATGGCATCATCAACTGAATGGATGTAAGTTTGAGCANATAAGCAGGGTGACAATATACAGCCTTGACGTACTCCTTTTCCTATTTGGAACCAGTCTGTTGTTTAAGGTCTACATCTTTCAGTGCTTAATGACTCAAACACAAAGAATTTTTTTTTTTTAAGGTGCAATAACCAATGGAAATGAGTTTAAAGGAAAGAAAATTATACCATCCTCAACACACAAATCTGTTTTTATATCATTTCAATGAAAATTTGCTATCACATAGCTAAACAGAAAATAAAGCATGGCTTAGCAATAGGGAGAAAGGGTTCTAAATAAAATGTTCTGTTGGTACAAAAATGCATCTGTTTTCTGAATTGGAGTCTATCTGATCCTAATTAGAGATGTCTTCAACTTGCTTCTACAAGAAATGGGACTGCAGTCCTCATAGAATGTTCACCCAGGCCTCCAGAGGAATTTGGGAAAGGGTAAGAAACTAATATGCAGGTCAGGAAGCAACAGTTAGAACTGGACATGGAACAACAGACTGGTTCCAAGTAGGAAAAGGAGTACGTCAAGGCTATATATTGTCACCCTGCTTATTTAACTTATATGCAGAGTACATCATGAGAAACACNTGGAGAAGGGAAGGGAGAGAAATTGTTCCTAAATGTGTTTTTCTGTGCATAGAGTCTTCACCTCGAGTCTCATGCCCCACTTCTCTCCCGAGTCCTCACTGTCTCCTCCCTAGGATGAGAGGAGGGAAATACTTCACGGATGAATTTGGAGGAAGAAATAGAGTGTTAAGTGGCTCAGGCTCCTCCACTCTTGGATCTGCTGGGCTGCAGACAGCTGTTCTGCCCTTTGCTCTGTGGTCCCTTATTGAGGAAGTTCTTGCTCTTGTCCGATGGGAATTCACTGGGGTCTAGCACAACCTGCTTCCTAGGTGGTGCTAGTGGTAAAGAACTTGCCTGCCAAAGCAGGAGACATAAGAGACTAGGGTTCGATACCTGGGTCTGGAAGATCTCCTGGAGAAAGGCCTGGCAACCCATTCTGGTATTCTTACCTGGAGAATCCCATGGACAGAGGAGGCTGGTGGGCTACAGTCTATAGGGTCTCAAAGAATTGGACATGGCTGAATTGACTTAGAAGGGCCTGAGTTCATGTGACTCCAACAGTTTAGTCCAGGAGTGAGGTGTGTTAACAGGTTATTCTGACAGTTTATCTAAAGTTACATGTTCTAGTCAGCTTTACCCCGAAATACAGAAGACAACATCTGGCTGCATTGTGCATTGTGTCTTTATCTCTTGATAGGTTTCCATCTCATGATAGGGAAAGGATATTATTTGTTAGTCCATCTAAAACTCCAAAATTGGACCAAATGGTTGACTGGTTGGGGGAAAAATTCATATCATAAAATATGTGAAGAATAGCTTTTGTAAATGACAAACTATTAGAAACAAAAACTGGAAAATAATATAAAATTTCTGGATCAGAGAAGACTCTTCATGGTTACAAACAAATGCAAAGATCCCAAAGGCAAAGATACAAAGCTGTAACAAGATTTTAAAATGCTGTGTACATATTAAGAAGAAAAAAAATGAATGAAAAGGCTATTTTCAAGCCAGAAAATTATTTCTAGCAAACATTACACACAATTATTGCAATAGATTTCTCAATAACATAGACAAAATGACCAAGAACATGAATATCTCAACGGATGAATAGGGAGAGATATTTAATAGGCAAGCCACAAAAGGAAAAGTACATATAGCCAATGAATATGTGAAAAATATCATATTCACAAATGATCAAAGAGATGCAATTAAAATGAAACACTATTCTTTGTGTATCCAGTTGAAACAAAATGATAAAACAAAAATACTAGTACTGGCGAGGGTATAATGAAGTGATCACTGTGACTAACAGGAGCATAAATCAGTACCATTTTTCTGAAAAGATATTTGGCTACATTTATCTTGAGTCTTAAAATGCTTAGACCTTTTGACTCCAATAAATCTAGGAATCTACTGTTAAGAATTTGCAGAAATGTCAAAGATTTATGTGCCTAGGCTTTTATGATAAAATAAATGGAAAAACATATGTAAGTCCAATATTAGTGAAAGTAAGTACATTATCATAGAATTTTATACGACCATCAAAATTAATCTACAAAGTGCTTTAAAATTACCTAAGAAACTAAAACACATCAACAACAAACTTAAAACCCTATTGAAACAAAATCATTTAAGTCTGCTTGTGAGTAGATTTAAAATTCAGCAAGATTGCCTAAGTTAGAAGTAGGTGAGGGAAAGAGGTCAAAAGAGTAGGGACAAAATCGAGCTGGAAAGAACCTATTACAAAAATGAAAACGATTGCTCAAGTCTGAACATTGGCTGTGGTTGGGCAACAAGTCTAACTCTACATAGATACAAAAGGGAAAGATGTTTTGGAACATCACAGTGTGGAATTTGCTAGGAAGGCAACTTGAGATAAATACAAAGATTGTTGTTGTTTAGTTGCTAAGTCCTATCGAACTCTTTTATGACCCCATGGACTNTGGTTGGGCAACAAGTCTAACTCTACATAGATACAAAAGGGAAAGATGTTTTGGAACATCACAGTGTGGAATTTGCTAGGAAGGCAACTTGAGATAAATACAAAGATTGTTGTTGTTTAGTTGCTAAGTCCTATCGAACTCTTTTATGACCCCATGGACTGTAGCCCGCCAGGCTCCTCTGTCCATGGGATTCTTCAGGCAAGAATACTGGAGTGGTTTGCCGTTCCCTTCTCCAGAGGATCTTCTTGACCCAAGGATCGAACCGATGTCTTCTGCTTGGCAGGTGGATTCTTTACCCCTGAGCTACCTGGGAAGCCCACAGAGATTGTTAGTCATGATTAAAGTCACATATGAGTTCAGCAATATGATTTTGTGGAGGATCTCCTTGGCAGGCCTCTGTGATTTTTCTCCAGCGACTCTCAGCAGCTTGAAAATACCAGAAGCCACAGCATCAGAGGCTGAGAAAATGACTGTTGGGTGGATGCAAGTTTGAAAATGGACACAATGAAGGTGGGAGAAAACCAGGGTGGTAAAAGCATCTGGGGTGCTGGGTTGAGAAATCATTTATTCACTCAACAAAATGTTGCACTTTTTGACACATACTGTGTGCCAGGCACTGTCCTAATGATTCTTGGATACATCAGTGAACACAGTTTTAAGGTCTCTGTATGAGAGTGGGTGGGGAGGGGACACAGCATGAGTAATAATCACAATAGCACTGCTGCGCTCAGTTGGGTCCGACTCCTTGAGACCCCCTGGGCTGTAGCCCCATCAAGCTTCTCAGTCCTGGAGTTCTCCAGGCAAGAATATTGGAGTGGGTTGCCAGTCCATTCTCTAGGGGATCTTTCTGACCCAGGGATAGAACCCTGGTCTCCTGCATTGCAAGCAGATTCTTTACCATCTGAGCCACCAGGGAATCCCCAATAATCACAAGACCTGTGCCTAATTAAGAACAACAGAAGTGACTGGGCAGAGTGAAGGGCACGAGGAGTGTGGGCTAGGACTGGGGAGGGCGTGCGATCCGGCAGTGAGACTTAGTGGAGGTGAGGGGTGAGTCAGGAAGATGTCTGGACCTCCAGGGTCTGGAACAGACAGCGAGGAAAGAGAGGTGAGACAGGGACCTAGGGCTTAGATGGAGAGAGTGAGAAAGCCTGGGCACAGTTCATGTGGGAAAGAGAGAGAAATCACAAAGCTGTCCCGAGAGTGGGGAGTTCCTGAGCTTGGAATCTTAGCTATTCACAACTCTTAAGCTCATTTTCCTTACAGAATTATCAATATGTTAAGATTTTCCAGTTACTCTTTTCTTCCTTTGTTTCTTCTTGTTTGACTTTTATAATGGCTGAAGAATCTTTACTTAAGTATAGGCTAGGTTTCCCCGCCTCAATTTTGGTTTAACAAGATCAGAACAAGTCAGAAATTTCCAAGGGAAAATTCTTCAGGAATACGATTTGATAAATACCTTTTGTCTCCAAACATCTTGAGAAGAATTTAGAAGACTGATGGAAAATGTGTGGTCAAATTGTTAGAAAGCATGTTGGAAAATAATCAAATAAAAACAGATAATTATTCACTTTAGAGGATACACAAAGCTGTACAGGAAAGGGCATATAAATCATAGTTCAACTTCTGATTCAGTGTGAGTAATGTCATCAGAATGAGTGAGCAAGAGGAATTCAGTAAGGGGGAGACACTGGTCAGACCTCACTCAGACCCAGTGCCTGGGAGCTGTTTGAACCATGCATGAAGGGGTGCATGGTTTGGGCCAGCTTGGCACCAAACCGAGAAAGAGTCTGATTCTCCCAATATGGCCACCACTGGCCTGCCACACTTTACAGAGATTTCATTTGCTTGCTAAAGAACTGGTCCAAAATGGCTTGCAAAAAATATCCCAGGGGGTTCTTGACAAACCCCCAGATGGGATGGGAAAGAGTTAAACAGAATTGGATTGTCAATAAATGATATGTAAGAACATCAGCATAAAAAACTTTCATGTCTGTCTCAATTATTTAATCTCTGACAGTTCAGATGTTTATCTTCCTCAAACCAGTGTTAATAAACACTGACATCTGAAGTGAAGTGAGCTATTTCCACATCCTTCAGAAATGGAAATGGAGGTGTTGAGGGAGTGTAGATGAATTCAGCTCCTTTTTAGTTGTTTCCAGCAGGAAGTTGGTCCAAATAACCTGTGACATTACCAGAAGTAGGAGAGGTTGCAAGCTTTTTTTTTTTAATGGAGTGAGGACTCCAGGGGGAATGATCAGAAGTTTTCTTAGGAAAAAAAAAAAAAAAGATAATGGAGGGAGATGGTGAAAGATATTCTAAGGAATATAGAATTAAGAATATGTGAGATACCGGAAACCAAGAGAGGCTTGCCTTATGGACTATGGTTTAGGGGTATAAGGAATTATGGTATTAACTGGTCTCTAGCTTCCAGAGAGGAAAGGCAAAGACCCTCAGTGATATTAGTCTAATAACTGGTCACACAGACTGGGACTACAGTCACCACCTTTACCGGTAATACAGCAAAGCTCTGCAAATCCATGAATCTCTGTGATCCTGGAGGCTTCTCTTCCTCAAAGGTTAGGAAGGGAACTGTTTGGTTCCAAGAATGCTCACATCTTGCAAAAATTAGCAGTGGTGCTCACTGGCTTGGAAGTCTCTGTGTAGTCATTTTAATTTGGGATACTGTCTATGATAGGAATAATGAACATCACCCATTTAAAAAGACTGTATTCATTTCATCATTTCAAGTAATTGTAGAAGTTTGTAGTTATAACTTTGTTTTATTTCACATCATTGTGGCCCCTATGATGTATGAAATGCTGAAATTCAGAGAGAAGACAACCCCAATGATGAATTTCCCTAAGGGAAAATAGGTCATGCTTTTTAACGTAATTACAGCTATATTCACATATATGTGTGCTCAGTCATTTCTGATTCTTTGTGACCCTGTGGACTGTACCCCACCAAGCTCCTCTGTCCATAGGATTTCCCAGGCAAGAATACTGGAGTGGGTTGCCATGCCCTTCTCCAGGGGATCTTCCTGACCCAAGGATCAAACCCATGTCTCTTGAGTCTCCTGAACTGGCACACTGATTCATTGCCACTAATGCCACATATACAGAAAGAAAATCCCTAAGAAAACATCAACTATTGACAGTGAATTTTCAATTGTTCCTTCAGATGTTTCTTTGCTTTCTAAAATGTATACAATAAGCGTAAATTATTTTATAATAAAAAACAACAAAGGTAGTCTTGGAACAGAAGCAAAGAACTTTCTTCTCTACAGCTGAATCAGAACAATCCCCAAATTCTTTGACATGTGGGATAAGAATGCAATTACACCATAATTTTAAAATAGAAAATACTGAAGCGTAAGTTCTTGGGATATGGGAGGAAGTGTCTTCAGTTCCCAGGTGTTGGAAATAAGGTCAAAAGCTAGCAGTTCAGAGGAAATGTGGCTGCTGTCTTGTCTACAAGAATTCGGTTTTCCTGGAAGTAGTCACCCATCAATTGTAAGCTACCCCAGATTTATGAAATGCAGAAAAAGCTTTGATTGCTTCACTCACTTTGTCTGGAAGTTTCTTCTGGATAGGAGCCCTAACCTTGTCTCAGTACTGAAAACCAAGAGAGAGAGGGCAAGCCTAACTTTCTTCTTGCCTCAGTCTTACTTTATAGATGTACTTGATGGAAACATGTTCTTCAGGTAAAGTGTAAATATTTTAAATACTCATGGGTCAGACATTACCAGTGCTTTACTTTTTAAAAAATTTATTTATTTTTGGCTGTGCTGGGTCTTCATTGTGGCGTGCAGGCTTAGCTGCCCTGCAGCACACACAATCTTAGTTCCCCGACCAGGGATTGAACCTATGTCCCCTGCTCTGGAAGACAGATTCTTACCAATTGGACCACCAGGGAAGTCTCCCTATCACTGCTTTCAGATCAGCTTTTGGAAATGAAAATTTCAAAGTCCTATTTGGGAAGATAGAGGGTTCTACTTTGGTTCCCTCCAGCAATTCAATGAACAGCAGTTATGTTAGGACCTGTACAGTTGACTTGGCTCTATATTGTCCCAGTGACTTTAGGAGAATCACCTTGGTCTCTGCTTCTGACATCTGGTTGCTTGTCTTCCAGATGACCCCCAATATTTCCTGCCTCCTCCTATCCATACCCTTGGATAGTCCCCTCCCACTCTGTACCAGGTAAATAAATGAGTATTTTAATGTATATTCTATACGCAAGAAACTGAGCCTCAAAGGAGTTAAGTACCTTGATTAGTATAATGGACTCAAGCTGATATCAAACCCGACTTAATTCACCTTCTCATGATGTTATTCCTTGAAAGGAGAGGAAATGAAATGAATGAAATCAGGTGTTTTCCATCGATTCAAATGGTTGCTCACAGGGTTAAGCAGTGCTCTCCTGCCCAGTGGCAATATACAAACATATATTGACCCTTCAAAATTCTTTTCAATTAAATACATTAATAAATGATGTGTAACATCAAGAGGCGTGTGTATGTTGCCTCTCGTCCCCCTTTGTCTTTTTAATTAATCAACCCACCCCCTCTTATGTTGGTACATAGATTTACATAATATCCTGTTGCCATGGCTGATATTGCCCTTTGTTAGTTAACTCTTGAAGGGGTAGTCGTGTAAAAGCCTGTAAATGACCGCATGAATTATGCATAAGGGCTCAACTCAAGTCATGCATATAAAATGGGCATTAAGATCACAACTTTTACTATCTTATTCTTGTATAAAGATCTCCACACAGGGCTTGCTAGCCTAGGCTGCAGCCCTCTCGTGCCACGAAATGGAGTTTGATTTATTGGTTTGAACTAATTTACAAAACGGAGACCAGTAACCAAGAAAATCAAGTTGTATAGACACAGTTGGCATCTGGCAAATGATAATTATACACTTTTTAAAGTTTCCTTGTACCTTGTAGAACATTATATAAAACTCTGTGGGCACAGTGAGTGATGAAATCTAATTCCCTTTCCTCCTGCCCGGCCAAAAAGAACCAGTTTGAGACTGGTGAATGGATATGCTGGAAAGTTCAGAAGGTACTAGAGGAGATTTATATTCAAACCTCATCTCCTGTTCTCCAACCTTAATCTCCGTGAAGCCTTTGAAGATCAAACTGAGGGACAGTCCATTGCTAACTTTAGAAAGATGGTGATACAGTTAGTTCAAACCCATCTTCTTACCAAATGCTTAGACTCTTAAAGATTCAAGGATACCTCACCAAGGGTGTTTTGTCTATTCTTTTGTCTGAGACTCTAACTAAACTCTGGGCTTCCCAGGTGGCACTAGTGGTAAAGAACTCGCTTGCCAATGCAGGAGACACAAGAGATGCAGGTTTGATCTCTGGGTTGTGAGGATCCCATGGAGGAGGAAATGGCAACACACTCCTGTATTCTTGCCTGGAGAATCCCATGGACAGAGGAACCTGGAGGACCACAGTTTGTAGGGTCACAAAGAGTCAGACACGACTGATTGACTTAGCGTGCACACTAACTAAACTGTAGCGTGGCCTGTTGGAAAAGGGCATCCCTACATGGTTTGATTGGATCTTGTTTGGGAGAATTTGGTTTTGTTTTTCAACCTAAGTATAGCTTGTTGATGCTTTCTGATGATGGTAATGGAAAAATCAAGATTTGGGTCAGCTGGCAAGCATGCCTATAGTACAAGCCATGGCCATCCTCATCCTGGTGTGGTCTCCCTGCCTCCCTGCTCACTCCTGCCCATTTCCACACAGCAGCTGAAACCACCGATGGCTTCCTGTCACACTTAGCAAAAAGTCCAAGCCACTCACCCTGGCCTGTGATGCCCCTATGGTATGGCCCCGCCTGGCTTTCCTAACTAACTTTGTACTACCCTCCCCTTGCCCATCACTTTCCAGCCCCTGTTTCTTTTCAGTTTTTTTGAACATATTAAGCTTGCTTCTACCTTTGGCCTTGTTCCTTTGGCCTGGCATGACCCTAATGCCAGGTCATTGCCTTTCCAGCTCCTTCCTGTCATTTCCATTTCTTATTAAAAGTCACTTCTCTGGAGCACCCTTCCCTGACCACTCAATCTGAATTAGTAATTTGAGCACATAACTTGGTTTCATTTTCGTCTTATTATGTCCTGAAATTTCCTTGTTTATCCAATCTATTTTTGTGTCTGGCTTTCCCCTACCAAACTATAAGCTCCAAAAGCAGGAACCTTCTATGCAGAGCACTGGCTGGCACTAGCAGACGCTCAGTGTTTGTTGCGTGAGCAAATGAATGAATAAATGCCTTTGCTTTCGTTTGCATCAGTCATTTTGGAAAAATATGTTGGTCTCTTTTGATTTGAATTGAGTTCAATCGTTTTGTAAAAGCTAATCTTTCCTGGTTAAAATCAATTCATAGTTTAATAAAAACAACTACAGGAGCCAGCTCAAGCTTCCATAAGTTAGTGTGGGCTTCCCAGGTGGCTCAGTGGGTAGAGAATCCACCTGCAATGGAGGAGACGCAAGAGATGCCAGTTCGATCCCTGGGTCAAGAAGGTCCCCTGGAGGAGGGCATGGTAATCCATTCCAGGATTCTTGCTTGGAAAACCCCATAGACAGAGGAGCCTGGTGGGCTACAGTTCATAGAGTCACAAAGAGTTGGATATGACTGAGCACACACCTCTCACACGTACAATTCAAATCTCTGACTCAGATACTTGCAAACACCATTCGACTTACAAAGACTGGTTCTGAGACTGCCTTCCTTTGCCTTCATGAGGGCTCCAATGACCCAGCATAAGTCCTGTGTTTTCTGTAAGTTTATTGACCCACAGAATTGCTGTCCTCCTCAACTCCCTCCTCCTTTTATAGTACTGAGTATTCCACTCATCATCCCTTAGAGATGATAATTAACTATTAGATAATCTCTGCTCTTTTGGGGGGGGGAGTGGGATTTGCAGGTAGGTTGCTAACTCTTTGAAGATGGCATGAGGGTCTTTGTCCCTTTCTTTCTCCTGAGCTTCTGTGTTAGACCCTTTCACACTATGCTTGTCCTATGGATAGTCTGTTGACCTGCAGAACCCAACTCCAGTGGCTTTTCCTCCAGCTTTGTTTATTTTTAAATGACTGTCAACTCTTAGCAGTGGTGGGGTCCCAGGACAGTGTGCTCCTAATTTTGACCATGATCTATGGCAGTAGGCAGGGCAGAGTTCAAAGTGGGGATTGAATAGTAGAGTGCTTCCCCTTTTCCTTGTGGTTGAGAACACCCAGTGAGTGAAGTCATTCTTAGCTAGAAATGGATTGTAAAAAGGCAACAACTAGATTCCTTTATCTCCCAGAATAGCTTTTCCCGAAAGAGGGAGATCTTTGCAGCTGAGATAAAGCCTAATTTTAGCTGATGCTGCTGGGCATCATTTGGGCACCCTGGACCATGACATTCTCCCTCCATGGCCAGGGACCCATGAGCATCCCTTGCCAGATAAATGATGATGCATTAACAACTGACTCCAGACATCTTCTTCCCTTAGAAAGGGATTTGAATCTTGGAATAAACCACGTCCTTAGTATAAAGATACGTGTTGCAGTCCATGGGGTTGCAAAGAGTTGGACACGACTGAGCAGCTGAACAACAATAAAATGGTGAAACTCTCACTTTTCTTCACAGCAGATAAAATTTCCTCTCTCTGTAGGAAAACTGTTACTCTTAAGTGATTCTTTTTTAAAGACATTTGGCAGGAGGGTGGGCATCTGAGTTATAATCTTAGGTCCTGGCACTGTCTTGTAAGGAAGGTACATTCCAACAATTAAAAAAGCACAAGGACAATTCCTTCCCCCAGTTCTTTCTCACTGGCAAGGTGTTTCTTCTCTCCTACAGATTAATCCTTTCATCTTAAAAGCCTTTCTGCCCTTCTGTACTGTACTTTTATTAAAACATAACTCTCCCTGAGAGGGATGGACCCAAAGACGTCCATCAAGGGATAGGTTACGGATGTGGTCCTTCATGTACGCTGTTTGGGGTTCTATAATAACATAACAATCCTATTGTATAGAATTGGCCACATTATTTTTTTCACGATTGTCATCCCACCAAGTAGTCAGGGACCCTAGAGAGCAGACACCTTATCTTAGCCATCTTTTCACCCCCAGGGCCTAGTCCAGTGCCTGGCGCACAATGGGTCCTTAAGAGATATTTCTGAATGAGTGACCAACAGTGGTAGATGCTTCCAAGTCTAGAAGCCAGCTGAACCGAAGAGTAGCACACAGATGCTGGCAGAGTAGCGGGGAGGGGGTCTCCACAAACAAAGGGAAGAGGACCCCAGGACTTTGGAATCGTTTGCCCATGGTGACACACAGCACAGACGGTAACAAGGAGAGCTGCCTCAGTAGGGAGAGAGTAAAGGTTCTCGAGAGATGCCTCTGTCCTACTGACAAGCCCAGGCCCCTCCTTCTGTGACTGTGACGACTGAGTGAAGCTGTTTCATCCCCTCACTCATCAGTAAAATTCTTCCTTGGCTACAGCATTTGGAGTGTGAATTCTAAAGATAACCCTGGGAACGACACCTTCACTAAACTGAGGGAATTAACCTGAGCTTCAGGATGGGCTGTGCCTGAGATAATGGCAACTTGATTTTCTCAGGTCACATCTCCCCCCGAAAGGTGAAAACCGTACTTCCTTGCCGACCCCATGCTGAGGGTTGAGGCTGGTAGTGGCTGCTGCCCGGCCACAGGACGGTCCCCATGGTGCATAGGATGATAGATCAGTGGGCCCCTGTATAGCCACCCCACCCCATGGCTTCCCACATGGAGTGAGGCAGGATCCTGGGGGCTTGGCTGGGATGGGTTGTCCCCTACAGCACAGAACAGTCAGCGCCACAGTAGGCATTTCAAAAGGAGTTTCCAGCATGCTGTCAAGATGCGTACATGTCACCGAGCTGTGTGTGGGTTCCTGTGGCAATTTTCTTGCTAGGAGTCATTGCTGCTTCAGTCATGACAACAGCAGCAACTAATCTTCTTGGGAAGCACTCAGTTTGTGCAAGGCAGAGTTCTAAGCAATTGTGCACGCACACGTGTGCATGTGTGCTCAGCCCCTTCGTTGCGTCCGCCTCTTTGAGACCCTACGGATGGCAGCCCCCCAGGCCCCTCTGCCCATGGGATTCTCCAGGCGAGAGCACTGGAGTGGGGTGCCATTTTCTTACTCCAGGGGGATCTCCCAGCTCAGGGACTGAGCGCTCTTCTCTTGTGTCTCCTACATTGGCACGAGGATTCTTTACCACTAGTGCCGACTGGGAAGCCGCAAGTGATCATTCGTTTATGAATTCACCTAATCCTCTTAGCACCCCTGTGAGGTAAGGACTATAAGCTTCCCTGATTCACAGATGGGAACAGATAAAGACGGGCACAGTTTCAGGGCTGTACCTTAGCGGTCCTTTTCCCATTTGAGAGCAATGTTTATATAAGTCTGGGCTTTTGGGTTTCCCATCTCAAGGAATCTCTGTCTGATTGCTTCCACCTCCTGGCTGTCTGCCCTCCTTGTTTCCCCCTTTCCTTGACCTTTCATTTCCACTGAATGACAGTCAGTTCTGAGTTCTGTCTGAGTGCCCTGGGCTCATACCACAAACCAGCCCTGCCTCACCCTAGCACACAAAAAGCTGGCCTCTGGAATCCCTGCCTGGGGTCAGATGGGTGGTTCCACAGGCTGCCGGGCTCCAGAAGTAAAATGCATGGTGGGGCAGAAACACCAGGTCCTCTTGGGAAAGCAGACACAGCCGCGGGCAGGGCTTTCTGTGGAGGCAGAGGAAGCACATGCACGTTCCATTTCTGTCGTGGGGAGTGCTTTCCAGCTGCTGAGACTTTGGAGGCCAACCTCAAGTCCATTGCATGGGCATCAAGTATTCTGATATTGGATGGAGGACTTCGTTAAAATTGGCCTCCTCCATTACTGTCTGCCTCTTTTCTATACAATCTAAATCTAGACTAACCTCCTACTTGTTCTTTTAGACTTTATTTTTTAGGTCTTCACAGATTTAAAAAATACATATTTACTTATTCGGCTGTCTCAGGTCTTAGCTGCATCACGTGGGATCTCCGAGGCAGTGCTCGGACTCCAGTTGCGCGAGGCAGGCTCTCTGGCTATGCAATGTGGACTTAGTTGCTCTGAGGCATATGGGATCTTACTCCCCTGAACAGGGATCGAACCCATGTCCCCTGCATTGGAAGGCAGATTCTCAACCACGGCACCACCAGGGAAGTCCCTTCATAGACTTTTTTAAAGAGCAGTCTTAGATTCAGTGCAAAACTGAGTAGAAAGTACAGAGCTTCCCGGTCTATCCTCTTTCCCTGTATATGCCCTTCTTTCCTCCACTATAAGCATCCTGCACCAGAGAGGTACATGTGTTAAAATCAGCAAACCTCGATTAACACACCGTGATCACCCAGAAGCCATAGCTTGCATTAGGGTTCGCTCTCAGTGTTGTAGTCTATGGGTTTAGATGACTACTTAATGACATGTGTCCATCACTAAGAGTATTGCCCTAAATATCCTCTCTGCTCTGCCTGTTCATCCCTCCTTTGCCCTTAACCGCTGGCAACCACCAATCATTTTATCATCCCCAGAGTTTTGCCTTTTCCAGAATGTTATAGAGTTGGAATGATTCAGTGTGAAGCCTTTTCAGAGTCAACCTTCTACTTTTCATCTTTCTATTACTTCCTTTCTCAGACCCTTTTCAAATTCAAAGTTTGGGTCCTTGGTCGTCTTGGGTAATCACATAGTGAGCACAGCCAGCAGGGCATCTACGTAAAGAAAAAGACCGGGGAACACAAGGGATCTTCAATGGCCAGAAATTCCCCTCCCACTCTACCTTCTGCTGAGACTGCCCTTTCGGTTAAGATGTTGAAGTTCCCTGTTAAGATACAAACGTAGTATCTGAAGTGGTGATTATTATTAAATTATTAAATAATAACATAATGACTCAATAGCTAAAGGATAACAAGAATCTGGGTGAACGTGCCCAAAAGGTAGGGCTTCTGGGAGCCAAGGAACCGACTAAGGAGTTTCTTGGGTTTGTGTAGTTGCACAGTCTGGACACCTGGAAGAGTGGAGAAAGATAGAAAAATGTGTTGGTGTCATGGAAGGAACACACACTTGGGAGTCAAGGAACAGAATAAAGTATTCCCTAGTATCTTAGTTATCTATTTCTGGGTTGCAAATTACCCCCCAAACTTAGTAGCTTGAAAAAATAAATATTTGTTATCTCACAGTTTCTATGCATCAGAAATTTGGGAGCCACTTAGCTGGCAGGTTCTGGCTTACAGTCTCTCGTGAACATGTAGTCAAGATGTTAGCTGAGGTTGCAGTCATCTGAACACCTGACTGGGTCTAGATCCTTTTCCAAAGTGGCTTACTCACAAAGCTTTTGCTGGGAGCCTCTTTCCTTTGCTGCCTGTTGGAGGGGGGCCTTAGTTCTCTCCACAGGGCTGCTTGAGTGCCCTTACAACGTGGTCACTGACTTCTCCAAGGGTGATGAGGTCAAACAGGGAGAAGGTCACAATGCTTTTTATGACAAATACTATACAGTCATTTCTACCATATTCTTTTTTTTATTAAATATCAGTTACTAAGTCCATTCCATGCTGAAAGAAAGAGGAATTAGTAGATTCTACTTCTTTTAAGAAGGAGTTGTGGAGAATCTGTGGACATATTTTAAAACTTCACTATTTTTTTTTTTAAAATGCTGTATGTTTTTACACAGCCTGAACTCCTGGAAAAGTGGAGAGAGAGAGAAATGTGGTATAGTGGAAAGGATAATCTATTTGGCATCGAAGCCCTGGTATGAGTTCTGGCTGTTGCATTCACCAGCTGATGACTCCTAGGAAATCACAAGTACTCTGAACCTTCCTTTCCATTATCAGAATTAGGTGGACAATATGCCTTCGTTACAATCTGCAAGCCTGGTAGAGGCTGAGTGTGATGTGTGTGAAAATCTATTTGTATATCATAAAATGTTATGCAGACTTATGTTGCTTTGATTTATTATTATTATTATTTTTAATTTTGGCCACCCTAGTCTTTGTTTCAGTGTGTAGGGTTTTCGTTGCCGTACATGGGCTTCTCTTGTTACAGAATATGGGCTCTAGAGCGTGGGCTCAGAGGTTTCCATGCGAGGGCTTAATTGCCCTCTGGCATGTGGGATCTTAGTTCCCCAGCCAGGAGTCAAAACCATAGCCACTGCACTGGAAGGTGGATTTTCAACCACTGGACCACCAGGGAAGCCCCAGCTTACTCTATTTTTATATTGGGGCTGGCCTTACATATGGTAAAGCAAAATTTACCCTCTTCTCTTGTGGGCAGAACCCACACATCTGTCCCTTTCTCATCATAAAGTGATGGTCGCAGAGTTCTTACCCAGTTTTCTTTCGGGAGCAGGGTTTTAGGTTTTAGGGAATTCATGGAGTTAGGGCTTCTTGTTAGTTCAGTTCAGTCACTCAGTCGTGTCCAACTCTTTGNCCCTTTCTCATCATAAAGTGATGGTCGCAGAGTTCTTACCCAGTTTTCTTTCGGGAGCAGGGTTTTAGGTTTTAGGGAATTCATGGAGTTAGGGCTTCTTGTTAGTTCAGTTCAGTCACTCAGTCGTGTCCAACTCTTTGTGACCCCATGAATCGCAGCACACCAGGCCTCCCTGTCCATCACCAACTCCCGGAGTTCACTCAAACTCACGTCCATCGAGTTGGTGATGCCATCCAGCCATCTCATCCTCGGCCATCCCCTTTTCCTCCTGCCCCCAATCCCTCCCAGCATCAGAGTCCTTTCAGTGAGTCAAGTCTTCACATGAGGTGGCCAAAGTACTGGAGTTTCAGCTTTAGCATCATTCCTTCCAAAGAACACCCAGGACTGATCTCCTTTAGAATGGACTGGTTGGATCTCCTTGCAGTCCAAGGGACCCTCAAGAGTCTTCTCCAACACCACAGTTCAAAAGCATCAATTCTTCAGTGCTCAGCTTTCTGCCCAGTCCAACTTTCACATCCATACATGACTACATGGCCTTGACTAGATGGACCTTTGTTGGCAAAGTAGTGTCTCTGCTTTTCAATATGCTATCTAGGTTGGTTATAACTTTCCTTCCAAGGAGTAAGCGTCTTTTACTTTCATGGCTGCAATCACCATCTGCAGTAATTCTGGAGCCTAAAAAATAAAGTCTGACACTGTTTCCACTGTTTCCCTATCTATTTCCCATGAAGTGATGGGACCAGATGCCATGATTCTTAGTTTTCTGAATATTGTGCTCTAAGCCAACTTTTTCACTCTCCTCTTTCACTTTCATCAAGAGGCTTTTTAGTGCCTCTTCACTTTCTGCCATAAGGGTGGTGTCATCTGCATATCTGAACTTATTGATATTTCTCCCGCAATCTTGATTCCAGCTTGTGCTTCTTCCAGCTCAGTGTTTCTCATGATGTACTCTGCATATAAGTTAAATAAGCAGGGTGACAATATATAGCCTTGACGTACTCCTTTTCCTACTTGGAACCAGTCTGTTGTTCCATGTCCAGTTCTAACTGTTGCTTCCTGACCTGCATATTAGTTTCTTACCCTTTCCCAAATTCCTCTGGAGGCCTGGGTGAACATTCTATGAGGACTGCAGTCCCATTTCTTGTAGAAGCAAGTTGAAGACATCTCTAATTAGGATCAGATAGACTCCAATTCAGAAAACAGATGCATTTTTGTACCAACAGAACATTTTATTTAGAACCCTTTCTCCCTATTGCTAAGCCATGCTTTATTTTCTGTTTAGCTATGTGATAGCAAATTTTCATTGAAATGATATAAAAACAGATTTGTGTGTTGAGGATGGTATAATTTTCTTTCCTTTAAACTCATTTCCATTGGTTATTGCACCTTNCTGCAGATGGCGATTGCAGCCATGAAATTAAAAGACACTTACTCCTTGGAAGGAAACTTAAGACCAACCTAGATAGCATATTCGAAAGCAGAGACATTACTTTGCCAACAAAAGTCCATCTAGTCAAGGCTATGGTTTTTCCAGTGGTCATGTATGGATGTGAGTTGGACTGTGAAGAAAGCTGAGCACTGAAGAATTGATGTTTTTGAACTGTGGTATTGGAGAAGACTCTTGAGAATTCATTGGACTGCAAGTAGATCCAACCAGTCCATCCTAAAGGAGATCACTCCTGGGTGTTCATTGGAAGGACTGATGCTGAAGCTGAAACTCCAATATTTTGGTCACCTCATGCAAAGAGTTGACTCATTGGAAAAGACCCTGATGCTGGGAGAGATTGGGGACAGGAGGAGAAGGGGACAACAGAAGATGAGATGGCTGGGTGGCATCACTGACTTGATGGACATGAGTTTGGGTAAACTCCGGGAGTTGGTGGTAGACAGGGAGGCCTGGTGTGCTGCGATTCATGAGGTTGCAAAGAGTCAGACACAACTGAGCGACTGAACTGAACTAAAGGCTTGTAATGATGTCAAATGATGTGCTTGTTCCAAGGGACCCTGTGATTTCCACCTTTACTTCCTAAAAACTTTCCATGTTGGGGACGATCTTGGAATTGTAAAAGATTGTAGACATTTAGATTTTATGGAGTAATCAGTGAAATCAGTTTTAGTAGTGTAGCCATTCAAACAAGTATCATCCAAAATATTGTCTATATGGATGGTTAAGAGGGAAGGAAATACATCTTGAAAACTGGAAATGTGCTCCTGCAAAATTCAGTGTAACCTTTATATTTCAAGCAGGCCAGAACTACCAACCAATCAGGACTTCCCTGGTGGTCCGGTGGTTAAGAATCTGCCTTCCAAAGCAGGGGAGGCAGGTTTGATCCCTGGTTGGGGAACTGAGGTTCCACATGCTGCAGGGCAACTAAGCCTGTGTGTCACAACCAGAGAGAAACCCACATGCCTCACTGAGACTTGAAACAGCTCCCCCATCCCCCCACCAAAATCTACCAGCCAATCATGTGTGGCTTTCTCTGTGTGATGATTGAGAATGTGACCCTATTTTTTAGGGTCTTGGTCCACGTAGCATTTCCACTCTTTTGGAACATGATGGACCCAAGCACACTGGGCCCAGATTATCTTTAGGGCAAGTCTCCCCTTCAACCCAGTCACAGGGGATTCCTGTTATCTCAAGGTACTTAACACTCTTACAGTAAAGTCAGTTTAAATTCTCTAGAAAGTATTTAATAATAGATGATAGATATTTTTTTAACCAAAAGATTGGGGAAAGTAAAGGAAGATAGAGATGAGGATGGCTCCAAATTGGAAATAATTCATTTCCTATACAAACCCCTTTCTTCGCTATGGCAGAGATTGCCAATTGTCAAAGTGTTAGATCTTTCCCTTTACTCTCCAGAATCTACAGAAACATGCCTCTAGTTTTTATTGAATAATTTAACGTCAAATATTTGTTTATTTATTTGGCATGCCACTTCTTAGCTGTGGCCCACAGGGTCTCTGATCTTTGTTGTAGCGCATGGGATCTTTAAGCTATGGCATCTGAACACTTAGTTGCACCATGTAGGATCTATTTGCCTGACTAGGGATCAGGCCAGGGTCCCCTGCCTTGGAAACATGGAGTCTTAGCCACTGAACCCTCAAGGAAGTCCCATGCCTCTAGTTTTTAGCTGGACACAAGGTCATCCAACATCACTTGCAGCTAGGTACACTGTGTACTGAATGAAGTTCTGGGTGATGGTACATTAAATAGAAATAGGGTCTGCACTTCCCAGGAAGTTTTCTTGAAAAGTGGGGCTCTTGCTCCTTCCTTTTTCCTCTTTTAGTGACTGGAATGCAGATATGATGGCTAGAACTGGAGCTGTCATCTTGGATTGGGAGGTGATGTTAGAAATGGGAACCACATACAGCAAAGTCATAGAATAAAAAGAGCCAGGCCCACCCTTTAACCTCCACACACCCACCGAAAGTTTGTCCAGCTGGCATTTTCACCTTACCGTGTTGCCTCATGATGCTGTGACCATAGGAACAGTGTTACCTGGTGGTTAAGAATGCCAGCTTTCCAAGTCAGGTGATTTGAGTTGAAATCCTGGCTTCACCACTTACCAGCTGTGCGACCTTGGGCCAAAATGGCAACCCACTCCAGGATTCTTGCCTGGAGAATTCCATGGACAGAGGAGTCTGGTGGGCTATAGTCCATAGTGTTGCAAAGAGTCAGACACGGCTGAAGTAGTTTAGCACAGCACATGATCATGTAGTTCCAGGTAACAAATTCCTCCCATTTTGCATACTGGTACATTTTAGGTCAGAAATTCAGGACAGTTGGTCTCTGCTATCTGGTGTCTTGGGCCTTAGCTGGAAACTCACAGGCTGAGGGGGTAGCTCTGCAGCTGGGGGCTGACATCTGAAAGTTCCTTCACTCCCACTTCTAGCTGTTGAGGCTGGCTGGCAGCTGGGATCTCAGCTAAGACTATCAGCCAGAGAACTGCACCCAGCCTCTTCAAATGGCTTGGACTTCTCCATGGTGGTTATACTCCGACAGCAAGTGTCCTGAGAAAGCCAAGTGGAAACCGGATCACTTTGCTGAAAAAGTAAAAGTCGCTCAGTCATGTCTGACTCTTTGTGATCACAGGCCATGTAATTCTCCAGGCCAGAATGCTGCAGTGGGTAGCCTTTCTCTTTTCCAAGGCAATCTTCCCAATACAGGGATCAAACCCAGGTTTCCCACAGTACAGGCGGATTCTTTACCAGCTGAGCCACAGGGAAGCCCACTTTGCTGACCTAGCCCCAGAAGTCACACAGCACTGCTTCTGCCACATTCTGCTCACTGAGACAGTCACGCAGCCCTTCAGCTCTACCCCCAGGTTCTAGGGGAGGGGAGCTGGATGCCAGCTCTGATGGGGCAGTGACAAGGTTCTGGAAGAGTATGTGTGTTTGGAACTATTATTGGAGCTAATTTTGGAAAAGAGAGTCTGCCATACTGTCTCAAGCTTCCTGTTCTTCATGTGCAAATGAGGATAACCATATCTACCCCAGAAGGTAGCAGAGACACTGAAATTATGTAATCAGGAGTATAGTCTGGACACTTACCAATCACAACAGTCACCAGCATGAGAGCTTTAGTCTAGAGGACAGACCTAGATGTCCCCAGAGAAGAGGAAGGCTGGAGAGAATGTTGTGAACATGGGGAGGAGGGCTGTCACTCAATGTTCCCAGGGCAGTGCATACTTTACCAATCAGTAAAGAAGTATTTCAAGACTTTCNGTCTTGGGCCTTAGCTGGAAACTCACAGGCTGAGGGGGTAGCTCTGCAGCTGGGGGCTGACATCTGAAAGTTCCTTCACTCCCACTTCTAGCTGTTGAGGCTGGCTGGCAGCTGGGATCTCAGCTAAGACTATCAGCCAGAGAACTGCACCCAGCCTCTTCAAATGGCTTGGACTTCTCCATGGTGGTTATACTCCGACAGCAAGTGTCCTGAGAAAGCCAAGTGGAAACCGGATCACTTTGCTGAAAAAGTAAAAGTCGCTCAGTCATGTCTGACTCTTTGTGATCACAGGCCATGTAATTCTCCAGGCCAGAATGCTGCAGTGGGTAGCCTTTCTCTTTTCCAAGGCAATCTTCCCAATACAGGGATCAAACCCAGGTTTCCCACAGTACAGGCGGATTCTTTACCAGCTGAGCCACAGGGAAGCCCACTTTGCTGACCTAGCCCCAGAAGTCACACAGCACTGCTTCTGCCACATTCTGCTCACTGAGACAGTCACGCAGCCCTTCAGCTCTACCCCCAGGTTCTAGGGGAGGGGAGCTGGATGCCAGCTCTGATGGGGCAGTGACAAGGTTCTGGAAGAGTACGTGTGTTTGGAACTATTATTGGAGCTAATTTTGGAAAAGAGAGTCTGCCATACTGTCTCAAGCTTCCTGTTCTTCATGTGCAAATGAGGATAACCATATCTACCCCAGAAGGTAGCAGAGACACTGAAATTATGTAATCAGGAGTATAGTCTGGACACTTACCAATCACAACAGTCACCAGCATGAGAGCTTTAGTCTAGAGGACAGACCTAGATGTCCCCAGAGAAGAGGAAGGCTGGAGAGAATGTTGTGAACATGGGGAGGAGGGCTGTCACTCAATGTTCCCAGGGCAGTGCATACTTTACCAATCAGTAAAGAAGTATTTCAAGACTTTCCTGGTGGCTCAGATGGTAAAGCATCTGTCTACAATGTGAGAGACCTGGGTTCGATCCCTGGGTTGGGAAGATTCCCTGGAGAAGGAAATGGCAACCCACTCCAGTACTCTTGCCTTGAAAATCCCATGGACAGAGGAGCTTGGTGCAGGCTACTATCCATGGGTCGCAAAGAGTCAGGCATGACTGAGCAACTTCACTTTCTTAAAGAAGTATTTCAGTAACTTAAAAACCTACTGAAGGCTGAATGTCAGCTCTGCTTGTAAGGTTGTTTTGAGGATTAAATAAGACACTGCATATAAAGTGCTTGGCACATGGTAAATAAACAGAATAGCAGCCATCATTGTTATAGCTGGTTTTGGTACTTTTCCATTCTAACATGCAATGTGGAGATTAAAAGCTTAAAAACATGAGACCCCTCTGTATTGTTTCTCTTTCCTTTAACATGAGGACTCACTGTCTTTACCTCCCCATGAGCTTATAGGTCCTGTGAGCATCCAAGGTCTTTAACAAAACAAGTGGATGACCTTTCAATGGATATATTTTTCATAAGAAATAAGGAGCCTGTTTTTTTTTTCCCTTCTTACTGGAAACCATGAGTCAATGACAGCATTGCTCTGTATAAGTCTCTTCAACAGTTGTACAAAGCTTGAGATTTTCCTCCATGTTTTGGTTACGTGATGTCTGTGAATTAACCTGGTGATGGAATAGAAATAAAAGAGTATTGCCCGGCTGTAATTTCAGAAGGGATTTCTGTGGCTTCATAGAGAAGTGTGCTTTGCACCATGGAACCTCATATCCTAAATTTAGAATAGGCTGAGAGAGACAGAGTTCAGAGCTGTAGTTCCTCATAGCATAGGAACCTTCTTTAATAATGAAATTAGGCTCCCAGAACCTGACTCACTAGCACATTTCCTGGACATGAAAGAGCTCTCTGGAGCTGGGCTGGCAGATATCTGAATTCTCTGGAAAAAGGCTGATTGATGGTGAAGGATTTTCCACAATGCTGGGGAGCCACATTTTCTTCCACATCAGCTGAGAAGGTTCAAATGAAAGCTGATAAATGCTGACAGGATGGAAAGCTAACTTTAGCTTTGCGCAGCTACACAGCAGTCTAGGCCAGAACACCCAGATATCTCCTTTGTTCTGTCCCCGAGCCACTCCATAGTTCTCTGGACTGCTATTCAGTGTGTTTCTGCTGCGGGAGTAGGCTCCACACTGTTCCTGCCAGAGTCTGATTAGGACCTGTTGCAGCCATGGTCTTCTCCACCCTGAGGCAGTCTCTGGGATGCCATGAATGTTGGGATTTCATCCTGTATGGATTGAGGTGTGTGTGTGTGTGTGTGTGCTGAGTTGCTCAGTTGTATCCAACAGTTTGTGAACCCTGTAGCCTGCCAGGCTCCACTGTCTATGGGATTCTCCATCCATGGGATTCTCTGGGCAAGTATTCTAGAGTGGGTTGCTATTTCCTACTCCAGGGGATCTTCCCAATTTGGGACTGAACCCGCATTTCTTGAGTCTCCTGCCCTGGCAGGTGGATTCTTCACCATCTGAGCCACCTGGGAAGCCTGTGTGGACTGAGGTGGGAGACAGTAACTCCCCCATAGCTCCTGAATTAGTACAGGAAGGGTGCTGTATGACACTAAACTCCCTTGGGCAAAATTGGGGGACTGCTGAAAGGCAGTGTGTACATGGCACCCGGAAATTTCTTTCCTCACCCGTCTTCACTGGTTCCTGGTGTGGCACTCCACCATCTTCTCAGGCCTCTAAGTGAGCTCCTGGGCCAGCAGGGTTCTCCTGGAATGGCTGAGTCTGCCTTTGCCCATTCCTTCTCTGTTTTTCTGTTTGTAGCCCAAACACGGAACCCTTCTTACTCTCACAGGTGTTATTTATTTGCTTTCACAGGCAAATAACTGGCCTTTTGGCAACGCTCACTGGGGCCGCCACATATGAGATGGGAACACGGATCTCCTAGATCTTTCACTGTGACCTGGAGACCTTCACTTAACCCCATTAATCAGAGGAAGATGAATTTTAATTGGGTTCTAATCCAGTCATCTACTATGAAAGCAAATTTCATTAACCCCTTGGTTAATGAAAGGCCTTAACAAAGCTACATGTACTGCACCTAGCTGATCTTTACTGATAGCAGATTCATTCTCTTTTATTTATTTATTTTTTATTTACCAAACTCTTACAGAGTGCCTATTGCATACAGGGCACTGAGCTGTGGGGAGGCAATGACAGTAAAGAGTTCCAAGCACGAGGCATCCCGCTTTGGTGAGAGACAAATGAAGAGATGAGGTGGGGGCAGAGTGGGGCCACTCACTCAGCCTGGGCTCACTGGAGTCTGCTTCCCAAACTCAGCGCCCACCTGGCAACATGATCAGAAACTTAAGACCGTTGGAAAGCTTTTTTGGTGGGTAGGATAAAGCGTTCAGGAAATAGTTGCTCGTGCGCTTTCTCAGCTCCTGAGAACCACGGAGAGGGAGGGGATCTTGAAGACACACAGAACAAACCTGAAAGGCTCTCAAATGTCTCCACTGAGCTCAGCCAGTGGGCAGCAAGGAAAACTTTGGAAGGGTTTCTGTTTAATCTGGTCATTGTGGAAACTCAATAGTCTACATTTTGAAGAAACTTTTTATTTCGAAGATCAAAGCCAGTGTTTCTCAAGTGTTTTTAGAGTAGGATTTCTACATCATGTTCCAGTAACCCTATATATTTAAAAAATGATTTCCACCTGAAAATTGTTTCACAAAACAATACTTAAACTGTGTGGAATGCACTCTATTTTCTTTCTTTTTCTTTCCCCTTCTCCTCCCTTCCTCCTCTCTCCTTTCCTTCCTTCCTCCCTTTCTTCTTTCTCTCTTTCCCTCCTTCTCTCCCCATCTCCCTCTCTTGCTGGTAACTACCCACTTGAATAATTTAACAGATAACTAATGAGTTTTTAATGCTCAGCTCTAGAAGAACCCTGAGGGCTTCCCTGATAGCTCAGTTGGTAAAGACCATATCTTTGGCTCTGGCCATCATGCCTGCAAGAAAGGCACTTAGAGGTCAAGGTGGGAGCCCTGCCTGGGACAGGAAGGCTCACCAGAGCAACATTTTGCTCTGCACAATTGAGTGAGTTTAGTTTTCTTCCTGTGACTTGTGAAGCTTTCAAGATTGGCTACAGCAGGTCTTGCTGCACCATAGAACAACTTTTTTCTATAATCCTCAGAGCTTTCTGAACCTAATAAATCTAAACACTTGGAAATGACTTCAAATTGTTAACTGGAGTCATTTTTAGAAACATCAACATCAGAATTAGTTCATGCTCATAAAGAATACTCAGCTCACATTTAATATTTTTATTTCTTGGATCTGAGTAGTTGTCAGAAAAACCCTGTTCAGTGTGGTTCAGTGGCTGGGCTTCCTGCTGGAAGTCAGGCATGTCACTAAATAGATGGTGCCCAGGTTTGTTCATCCATTAAATGGAGGTAATAGGGGAGCTCCCTGATGGCCAAGGGGTTATGACTGCACTTTCCAGTGCAGGGGGTTCAGGTTACGGAGCTAAGATTACATATACCTTTCAGCCAAAAAACCAAAACATAAACAGAGGCAATATTATAACAAATTCAATAAAGACTTAAAAAACAGTCCACATTAAAAAAATCTTTAAAAATAAATGGGGTCAATAAGTCCTGCTTTCATAGGAGTGTTGTGAGAATTAAAGGGCAGCAGGCTGTCATGCTCCTCACAGAGTATTCGGCTTAAGGCAGGTGCACAGTGGTAGCTGAGGTTTGGTAGCGCTGCCCTCCAGCACGCTGACTCCAAACTCATCGCCTTATCCACCTTGCTCAGGTCAGCAGTCCCTGCCCATAGCTCTATGGTTTTGCTGAGATATATACTAGGCATATTGAGATTTCTTTGTTTAGACCCTGCTTGATTCTCCCCAGATGACCTGCCTCACTTGTTGGAAGATAGGAGAGCACTTGACTACAACGAGGAAGTGAAACTCTCCACTGCTTTTCAGAAGGATGCATAAGTAAGGCTGTCCCTATGCATGCATACTCAGTTGCTCAGTCAGTCTGACTCTTTGTGACCCTTTATTGACTATAGCCCACCAGGCTCCTCTGTCCGTGGAATTTTCTAGGCAAGAATACAGGAGTGGGTTGCAGTGCCCTTCTCCAGGGGATCTTCCCAACCTAGGGATTGAACGCGGGTCTCTTAAACATCTCTTGCATTGGCAGGTGGGTTCTTTACCACTAGTGCCACCTGGGAAGTCCCCAGACTTCCCATAACTATCTATTTTTGTGGGGATGTCCTCCATGCAGAAGACTCACCCTCAAGGGAGAGACACAGACAAGACTCCTAAATGTGACTGAGTTTGGATTAAAGAGTGACAATCATGATCTGTGATTTGGGAAAGGGGAGAATGGGGACTGAGGGGGGTCCCATGGACAAATGAAATCTGGAAAGCATTTACTATAAAACATGTATTTTGCACCTACTGCTCACACTACCCTGTACCAAAACACACAGACCACCAAGAGCTTGCTAACTAATTGAGAGTTAAAATACATTTGTAGATTAACTTTCAAAACTGACAAGAACTCATGGGCCACTGAAGAATGATGCTCCATGCCTATTATTTTTGTCACAATGTGTAATACATTCTGGACATTTTCCAGATAGGCCCCATGGAGGAGGCTGGACTGAAGCTGAGTCCTCCTAGGGATAAACTCCAGATGAGTGAATAGGATGAGAGGAAGACCACACAGTGGAAGAGAGTCCTCTGGGGAGAAACTAAGTGTCCCAGTGGGAGTAGAATGGAGCACAGGGGTGTGCACATGTAAGAAAAAAGATTGAACAGTTAGGAGCCAGATTGTACTTGCTACCCAAGGTGCCTTTTATCCAGCTGTTTCATGTTCAGCCTTTCACCAGATTGCTAACAAGTAATGGAAGGACCAGGGCTAGATTAAGGTCAATCTATGCAGCCATGAAATTAAAAGACGCTTACTCTTTGGAAGAAAAGTTATGACCAACCTAGATAGTATATTCANCATGGACTGTAGCCTGCCAGGTTTCTCTGTCCATGGGATTCTCCAGGCAAGAATACTGGAGTGGGTTGCAATGCCCTTCTTCAGGAGATCTGCTCAGCCTAATCTAAGCCTACAAGGCCTTGACTGTAAAACATGTCCTCTGTCAGCTAAAACAAAACAAAACAAAAATCCCTGCAAATAAGAAAAGAGTCTATTTGGAGTCATTGGAACTGTAATTCAGGAGGCACAAATTCCAGTAACAACTGCAATGTTCTCTGAGGGAAGTTAGCAAGGCAGTGGACAAAGACATTACAGAGAAGTATATAAGTTGCTTTGAAGAAGTATTATTGGTGTCAGAAGGCATTCAGTTACTCCTTAGCAGCTGATTGGTTGCTAAGCTAAGGTTTCATAAATGAGTTCCAGGTGTGCTGTGGTTTACTGAGTCAGAAGTTTACATTGCATCTGGGTGTGGATGTATCTAGGTTCTACTTCCTTAATGACCTCCTAGTTCTGTATTAGATCCCTTTTCCATGAGTGATTGATTTCATTTTATTGTTCATAATTCACATTTCTCTTGGCTGCACTGTCTACCTCTTAGTTTCTACCTGGGTATTCTTCCAGATCAAGATTCAAACATCTCAATCATCCAGTAAATGGAAAGCAGTCTAGAAAGTAATGTGGCAATAGCTTTCCATCCTATCTTGTACTCTACTTCATTCTCAATGTTTTCGAGCTCTGGAACTTGGGACTTTTCTATTCCAGTGGTCTAGAAACTTAACATTACCCTTTTTGATTTATCTACAAAATTGCTTTCTCTAGGATTAGATCATTTTTGCCTTTATTTAGCATCCAGTTTGTTCCAATGGCTCAATGGGTAAAGAATCCACCTACTGTAAGGAGACCCAGGAGATTTGGATTCAAACCCTGCGTTGGGAAGATGCCCTGGAGGAAGAAATGGCAACCCACTCCAGTATTCTTGCCTGAAAAATCCCATGACCAGAGGAACTGTGATCTACAGCCAGAGGGTTGCAAAGGGTTGGACTTGACTGAGTGAGTAAGCACTGAAGCATTCAAAGGATTGTTACTGTAGGTTACCATAGCCCTAGGGAACATGGCTTCTACTATCCCACATTTGCCTGGAAACTCAATGAGGAGACTTGTTATATCACCCTAGGCTCCCTTAGTCCATTATTTAAACTTGATTTTTCTAATCATATGCCTAGTTTTCCTCAGTGTTTGCACATTGGAACATATTTTTCTATTTGGGTAAAATGCGATCTTTTGACAATAGAACTATAATAAGGAAATAATTAAATTGCCATATTAGCAATTGTATTAAAATTCAAGGTTATTTAGGGATTCATGTCAATGTATGGCAAAACCAATACAGTATTGTAAAGTAAAAACATAAAATTTAAATTAAAAAAAAAGAAATTAGGGAACAAATAATTAAGATTTGCTATTAATAAGAGAACCATGTATTAATTATTTCTTGAACTCAGAAGAATGCTAGTGCATACATGCATNACTGAACTGAACTGACAGAACTTCTCTAACTTTGGCTGCAAAGAATGTAATCAATCTGATTTTGGTATTGACCATCTGATGATGTCCATGTGTAGAGTCTTCTCTTCTGTTGTTGGAAGAGGGTGTTTGCCATGACCAGTGTGTTCTCTTAGCAAAACTCTGTTGGCCTTTGTCCTACTTCATTCTGTACTCCAAAGCCAAGTTTGTCTGTTACTCCAGGTATTTCTTGATTTCCTACTTTTGCATTCCAGTCCCCTATAGTGAAAAGGACATCTTGAGCTTCCTCGGTGGCTCAGATATTAAAGAATCTGCTTAGTCAACCTTTGCTAATTCTTCAGATTTTAGATTAGATATTTCTTCTTTCAGGAAGCCTTCCCTGACCACCCAGTTGAAGCTATGTTCTGTAGCCCTGTACTTGTTAGACCTTGTGATTGTCAACCCACTGGACTGTGAGTTCCTTAAAGGCAGGGGTCATATTTGCCTTATTCATTCCTTGATCTCTGACATTGAGCACAAAGCCTGGCACATAGTAAAGACTCTGTAAATATGGGAACAACGATGGCTTAAAAGCAATTGTGAGATCCTGAAAGCAGCTGCAGAGTTTGGAGCCTTTTCAGACCAGTTTCCCTATACTGCAGGAGTATGAGTGGTGCTGATGCTGATGCAGCTGGGACATGGAAACATCAGCACTGAGGAAACCAAAGTCTGTTCCTCTCTGGCAGCGGGAAGGAGCTGCGAAAATGTACTGATGTGGGGGAAGAGAGTGTCTCTGCAAGCACGAATCGAGGCTGGCAGGCTTGAGGCCTCTATCTGGATGCCACCAGTCTGTTCTTCCCTGGGCCAGCTGGAGTGCTTTGTCTGGCAGCCCGCTGCAGGGGGCTTTGATGCCACATTTCACAAGCTGCCTGGATCCAATCAGCAGATCTGTCTCAACACATCTGTTGACATTCTTCCTCTGAAATATCAGCCCTCACGGAATACTGATGATTTGTCCTTTCAAAGTCAGGTCAAGGGCAAAGGAGGCCAAAGGATTTGGGAGAGAAGGGTGGAGAGGGCTTAGCTGGGAGGGAGGTCAGAGGTACTGTTTGCTTGGTCTCCATTGCCTTGGGGCTTTTCTGTGTGACCAGAGATGCTGGGAAACCAGCCACTCCAGCCTGACTAAGGGCTGGAAAAATAGAGGACAAACTCCTCTATGGTGTGTCCTCAGAGTTGCCACTGATAGCATCTCTGCTGTCTTACTCAAGACAGGGCCGGATCTGGCCTGCCAGATGATTGGGGGACCATCCTCACCGATGTGGGGAGAAGGCTTGCAGCCTGGCAGAGGGGCCAGCATCCTACTCTCTGCTCAGGGAGGCAGGTTCAGAGTGTGGATGCTGAAGCTGGACTATCTGGGTGTGAAGACAAGCTCTGCCGTTTCTTCCTGGCTATGTGATCTTAGGGCTTCCCTTGTGGCTCGGTGGTAAAGAATCTGTCAGCCAATGTAGGAGACGCAAGAGATGCGAGTTTGATCCCTGGGTCAGGAAGATTCCCTGGAGTAGGAAATGGGAACCCACTCTAGTATTCCTGCCTGGGAAATCCCATGGACAGAGGAGCCTGGTGGGCTACAGTCCATGGTGTTGCAGAGTCAGATGCGATTGAGCACAAACATGTGATCTTAGGTACATTACTTAAAAATTCATTTTTGTTTTGTAACTAGTTCACATTTTATCTTCTATCTTCCTAACGTACATTTTATTTTGTATTATGTATAAAAATATGGAATGCCTCAAGAATTTTCATGTCATCCTTGCACAGGCGCCATCTGCTGCTGCTAAGTCGCTTCAGTCATGTCCGACTCTATGCGACCCCATAGACGGCAGCCCATCAGGCTCCACCATCCCTGGGATTCTCCATGCAAGAACAGTGGAGCGGGTTGCCATTTCCTTCTCCAAAGTATGAAAGGGAAAACTGAAAGTGAAGTCACTCAGTCGTGTCCGACTCTTAGTGACCCCATGGACTGCAGCCTACCAGGCTCCTCTGTCCATGGGATTTTCCAGTCAAGAGTCCTGGAGTGGGGTGCCATTGCCTTCTCTGGGTGCCATGGTAATCTACTCTATATCTGAACAGAGCAGGACCTGATGGTCCTTGCAGTCCCTCCATGTCCTCTACCTGCCTTTTGCGGTGGAAAACTTTAGTCAAAGAGTCAGTTTAATCAGAGAAACGAGGACATGTGGAAAAGTGGAGGTGTTCGTCATTCAGTCATGTCTGATTCTTTGCAACCCTGTGAACTGTAGCCCACCACGCTCCTCTGTCCGTGGGATTTCCCAGGCAAGAATATTGGAGTGGGTTGCCATTTCCTTCTCCAGGGCATCTTCTCAATGCAGAGGACATGTGAAAACAAAGGAAAACTGTCAAAGGAGACCAAATAATAATAATGTACTCATTAAGCATAGTCAAGGACTTTTAGTTCCTTCTCAAAGACTGTTGATAATATTCTGGTCCATATCTTGAGAGCTGTCTTATAGATACTGAAACCCCAAGTGGAAGAAGTTAACTATCTGATAACCAGACTGTACCCATGACATAAACTGCCACAATTCCAAGGACTGGCCTCAAAGAAATGGGAACAAATGGACCTTGGAACTGAAGATTAACTGTACCTAAAACAGTCAAGATGATGCTGTTCAGACCACTGACGACCAGTTTGAAGATGACTGTCAGAGTCTGCTGTGCCGCTTCTGCGTGTAGTCCCCTACCTCGCCACACTTTCCAGCATCCGAAATAAAGCAAACTTTCCTTTCCACCAACCTGGCCTGTTTATTGGCTTTTGAGCAGCGAGCAGCCAGACACCACACACATTGCAGTAACATATCGTTCCAATTTTAGTATACGTGTTGTCGAAGTGAGCACCTATTTCACGGTTTTAAAGTCTTTAGAATACTGCCTGACACCTAATAAATATGGAAGCAGCATTTTCAGTTGTAAAATTGGAGAACTGGACCCAATGAACTCTGAGAATCCTTTCAATATAAAATTCATAACCACTAACATTGTAAATCAACTATACTCAAAAAAAAAAAAAAAAAACCCACAACAAACTCATAACCTGCTTGAGTTCGTCCTAACTCCACCATATGGGATTTCTCAAGGTCAGGGACTGGCCATACCTGGGTCAACTTTGTCTGCTCCAAAGGGCCTGGGCCAGTACCTGACACATAGTAGGTACTCAGGACATTTTGAATGTGTGCATGAATTGTTTGGTGGAGATCCTATAAAGAGGAGTAAAGACTTGTTATGGGGACTTCCCTGATGGTTCAGTGGTTAGGGCTCTGTGCTGCCAATGCAGGGGAGTGGGTTTGACTCCTGGTTGGGGAACTAAGATCCCACATACCACTCTATGTGGCCAAAAGATAAAGATTAAAAGAAGACTTGTTATGAAGCTAAGTGCTGCTCTAACAACTGGACTATCTGCACAGGAAGGGCCCTTCATGAAGGGGATGAGGCCTGCTGTCCTGACAGCTGGATTTGTGCTCTTGAGGAGCTTTGAAGCCATGAAGAAAAGAGAGCCAGAATTCGGGGGACCCAGAGAAAAAGAAATTTGTGAGGAAACTCGCAGTTCTCCATGGTGTGGGCCTTGGACCAGGGAAACTGGCTCCAGCTGACCTGGAACCCAGCTGTCCAGCAAAATGGTGAAACTGGTGGTCCTGCTCTACTCTATTGTGTGCCTTGGGGCAGAGCACATGCTATGTCCGACAACCAATGTTAATAAGCTAGTCAATGAATGTTAAAGCATTTCTCACAGTATGGAGAGAAGGGATGGCTGCGGGCGTGCTCAGTCGCTCCGGTCCATGTCTGACTCTTTGCAACCCTATGAACTGCAGCCCACCAGGCTCCTCTGTCCATGGGATTCTCCAGACAGGAATGCTAGAGTGGGTTGCTGTGCCCTCCTGCACAGGATCTTCCTGACCCAAGGATTGAACCCATGTCTCTTGCATCTTCTGCATCGCAGGTGGATTCTTTACCCTCTGAGCCACCTGGGAAGCCCAGAGATGGCTAGTTGTTCTTCAGTTGCTCAGTTGTGTCTGCCTGTTAGTAACTCCATGGACTGTAGCATGCCGAGCTTCCCTGTCCTTTCCCAGGGATGGCTAGATGCATCTTTCAATATATTCTCTCTTCCTTTCTAAGGAAGTCGAATTATGTAACTTCTTCACAGAAATGTTTGGTTATGGTAGTGCTTTGAACATACCTTTCCATTCGCAGAACACCCCTGCAGGGCAGAACCCTTCCTTCTGCCAGTTTTGGAGATTTGATTCAGAGTGGTTGCTAAGACCACCTAACTAGTTGATCTCAGATTTGCAGATTGTGAATCTTGTTATTTTTCTCTCTCCTTTGCTTCCCAGCATGCACAAATCTCCAGATTAACATGAGACCTTTCGGATGATTGAATAAGAAAGAAAGCTGGAGAACGTATATGTGGGGTGCTTGTGATTATGGCTCCAACGTTCAAGCTGGCACCACTGCTACTGTTTACTGGAGACAGAGCTCGAAGACCCAGCGCTGGCTGGCACAGCTGCAAACACTGGAAGGTGTTCAGGTCACCCGTGAGTGAGGCGCTTAAGAGGGTGCTGGCTACTGAGACAAGGTAGATGTTGAATCACAGTAGGCAAATTCTTCTATAGGAGGGAAAGCACTAGTTCTTCAGCTTGTTGCAAGATCTTGATATTTAATGCCTTCATAAAGAAAAACGTAACTATATCACAAATTTGTTTCATGAATGTATTTCCCAAATGTTTCTCAATATAGTTTCTTTTGTAATGCTGTGAATTTTATCTTATGCATTTAAAAACCTTAAAGCGATCTATACCTTTACCAGGCTATCAAATGATGCAAAATAGGTTAAGAATTCTTGAGCTGGAGGGAGATATATGTGAAACTAACCAAGTTTAAGCTTCAAGGTCTCTCACTTTACCACGCTTTTCTGGACTCTGTTCCTAAACTTCTATTTGTCACTTTTTATTATTTTTTAAAAATGACTCCAACATCTGTACATGTTTCACACTCCACAGTACAAAATTTTATCACAAAGCATTTAGCTTGGTAGTGGCCACACAGTAGGCATTCAATAGCAATTTTTGGTTAATAGGTTCTGGGAAATTTATTGTTCTTTTGGTATTAAATCCACTGTGGTTTATTATACTTACTGATGTTCAGATTTTGATCCTTTTTTTTTTTTTTTTTTGCCAGTAAGAATCTCTTCAATTTGGCTTGTTTAGTTGCTAAGTCATGTCTAACTCTTATGTGATGCCATGTACTACAGACCACTAGACTCCTCTGTCCATGGGATTCTCCAGGCATGATTACTGGAGTGGGTTGCCATTTCCTTCTCCAGGGGATCTTCCTGACCCAGGGATTAAGCCTGCATCTCCTGCACTGCAGGCAGATTCCTGACCACTCAGCCATCAGGAGGCCCCTCAATTTGGTAACTGGGTCCTTTTAATTGTATCTTATAGAAATATAAAATGCACATAGAAAATGTACCTATCATTCAGAGTATAACTTACTGAATTTTCACAAATTTGGTTCTGGGAAATTTAAATCATCCTCGAAGTGTATCTTGAAATCTTGCAGGCCACAGCTTGATCTCTTCCACTCTCTGTGATGGCTAGGGTGTGGGTGGTTGGGGTACGGACTGACTACAAAAGTCAGCTTGGAGGGCTGAGGGATGAGAAAAAAAATTCGAGATGGAGAGAAAGCCCTGGAGGAGAAAGTGTGCAATTGCTTCTCATTTGGGGCCTCTAGCAGCACAGACATAGGTGTCTCTAGAGAGTATCCTCTTAAGTTTTGAAGGAAGATTTGAGAACTTGGTTTGAGGATATGAAACCCAGCATGAGCGAAGAGATCTTTTACATTTCTTCACAAAATCTTCACCAGGCAACTCCATACCCCATGCTGAGCATTGTCCCAGGTGCTTGCTGCTAAGTCACTTCAGTCGTGTCCAACTCTGTGCAACCCCATAGACGGCAGCCCACCAGGCTCCCCCATCCCTGGGATTCTCCAGGCAAGAACACTGGAGTGGGTTGCCGTTTCCTTCTCCAGTCCCAGGTGCTTAGGTGCTATAAAGTTGATGCAGGTATAGTCCCTGACCTTGAGGAACTCCCAGTAACTGGGTGCTATAGTCAGGATTTGAACCCAGGCCTTCTGACTCCCTGTTCTATGTTCTAAATTAACACTATGTTGTCCAGTTAGAAAATACACGTCAGCCTGGAGCAATCAAGAAAGTCTTCTAAGAAGAAGTGTCATTTTTTAGCTGAATTGAATTCAGTAAGTGAACGAAGAAGGAAGCCTGTTCTAGGGAAACAAAACAATATGTTCAAAGGCTAAAAGGTGTAAGGAGAGAAAGGCCTATTCAAGCAACTGTAAATTATGAGGAATGGCAAAAAGTAACAATAATAATGATGAAAGGAGGGTAGAATATGCATAGGAAGTGGGAGGAGATGAGGCTGGGAAATAAAGTGGGGCCCAAATCATAAAGAAATTTAGCCTCCAAGCTACTTTTCAATGTGTCTCAATGGCACTGATCAGTGGCTGATGTTTCAGGCAGGATGGTGTCTTCATCAGCACTGTGATGCGGGGTACTGGGGGATATTCCAGGACAATGTTTCCCAAGCCCAGTCATTTACCTACTAATATAACCATTTTTTCTTCTTTGAACCCACTTTTTCTCTAGCCTTCCTGACTATGGTAAACGGTACCCACAGATTTCTGTGCCTTGGGTCAAATATCTGTTAGTCATCCTTGATTCCTCCTTTCTTGCACCATCTCCATCCAACCCATCAACAATTCTTTCTGTTCTGCCTCTAAGATGCATCCCAAGTCTATTCATTGTTCCCCACAGCCATCTTCTCTGGCCTGGATGACTGTATTTGCTTTGTCATGAGGTTCCTGCCCCCTTGCAATCTAGTCTCTGTGTGGCAGCTAGAGAGATCTTTGGAAAAAAATCAGATGTCAAACCCCTCCTTCAGTTCAGTTGCTCAGTTTAGCTCAGTTCAGTTCAGTTGCTCAGTCGTGTCCAACTCTTTGCGACCCCATGAATTGCAGCACGCCAGGCCTCCCTGTCCATCACCAACTCCCGGAGTTCACCCACGTCCATTGAGTCGGTGATGCCATCCAGCCATCTCATCCTCTGTTGTCCCCCTTTTCTCCTGCCCCGAATCCCTCCTAGCATCAGAGTCTTTTCCAATGAATCAACTCTTCGCATGAGGTGGCCAAAGTATTGGAGGTTCAGCTTCAACATCATTCCTTCCAAAGAACACCCAGGACTGATCTCCTTTAGAATGGACTGGTTGGATTTCCTTCTAGACTCCTTGGGACTCTCAAGAGTCTTCTCCAACACTGCAGTTCAAAAGCATCAATTCTTTGGCGCTCAGCTTTTTTCACAGTCCAACTCTCATATCCATACATGACTACTGGAAAAACCATAGCCTTGACTAGA
Organism: Neotragus pygmaeus; assembly: GCA_006410875.1. Classification (NCBI taxonomy): domain Eukaryota; kingdom Metazoa; phylum Chordata; class Mammalia; order Artiodactyla; family Bovidae; genus Neotragus; species Neotragus pygmaeus. The sequence goes on from SJYV01008730.1 coordinate 520,454, forward strand.
TGGTCCTTTGTTGGCAAAGTAATGTCTCTGCTTTTGAATATGCTATCTAAGTTGGTCATAACTTTCCTTTCAAGGAGTAAGCGTCTTTTAATTTCATGGCTGCAATCACCATGTGCAGTGACTTTGGAGCCCCCAAAAATAAAGTCTGACACTGTTTCCACTGTTTCCCCATCTATTTCCCATGAAGTGAAGGGACCAGATGCCATGATTTTCATTTCTAAACATTGAGCTTTAAGCCAACTTTTTCACTCTCCTCTTTCACTTTCGTCAAGAGGCTTTTTAGTTCCTCTTCACTTTCTGCCATAAGGGTGGTGTCATCTGCATGTCTGAGGTTCTTGATATGTCTCCCGACAATCTTGATTCCAGCTTGTGCTTCTTCCAGCCTCAGCGTTTCTCAGTTGCTCAGTCATGTCCAACTCTTCATGACCCCATGGACTACAGCATGCCAACCTTCCCTGTCCATCACCAACTCCTGGAGCTTACTCAAACTCACGTCCATCAAGTCGGTGATGCCATCCAACCATGTCATCCTCTGTCATCCCCTTCTCCTCCTGCCTTCAGTCTTTCCCAGCATCAGGGTCTTTTCCAATGAGTCAGTTCTTCACATCAGTGGCCAAAGTATTGGTGTTTCAGTTTCAGCATCAGTCCTTCCAATGAATATTCAGGACTGATTTCCTTTAAGATGGACTGGTTGGATCTCCTTGCAGTCCAAGGGACTCTCAAGAGTCTTCTCCAACACTACAGTTCAAAACCATCAATTCATCAGAGATCAGCTTTCTTTATAGTCCAACTCTCACATCCATACATGAGTACTGGAAACACCAAAGCTTTGACCGGACAGACCTTTGTTGGCAAAGTAATGTCTCTGCTTTTTAATATGCTGTCTAGGTTGGTCATAGCTTTTCTTCTAAGGAGCAAGCGTCTTTTAATTTCATGGCTGCAGTCACCATCTGGAGAGATTTTGAAGCGCAAGAAAATAAAATCTTTCACTGTTTCCATTGTTACCCCATCTATTTGCCATGAAGTGATGGGACCAGATGCCATGATCTTCGTNGGTCCCATCACTTCATGGCAAATAGATGGAAAAACAATGGAAACGGTGAGAGACTTTATTTTCTTGGGCTCCAAAATCACTGCAGATGGTGACTGCAGCCATAAAATTAAAAGACGCTTGTTCCATGGAAGAAAAGCTATGACCAACCTAGACAGCATATTAAAAAGCAGAGACATTACTTTGCCGACGAAAGTCTGTCTAGTCAAAGCTTGGTTTTTCTAGTACTCATGTATGGGATGTGAGAGTTGGACTGTGAAGAAGGCTGAGCACCGAAGAATTGATGCTTTTGAACTGTGGTGTTGGAGAAGACTCTTGAGAGTCCATTGGACAGCAAGGAGATCCAACCAGTCCATCCTAAAGGAAATCAGTCCTGAATATTCGTTGGAAGGACTGACACTGAAGCTGAAGCTTCAATACTTTGGCCATGTGATGATAAGAACTGGCTCATTGGAAAAGACCCTGATGCTGGGAAAGATTGAAGGTGGGAGGAGAAGGGGATGACAGAGAATGAGATGGTTGGATGGCATCAGTGACTCAATGGACATGAGTTTGAGTAAGTTCCAGGAGTTGGTGATGAACAGGGAGGCCTGGCATGCAGCAGTCCATGGGTTTGCAAAGAGTCGGACATGACTGAGTGAGTGAACTGAACTGAACTGAACTGAAACAGTAACTTCTTTCAGTCCTACAGTCTTCTCTCAGAATTCTAGCTGTGCACAGTCCTGTATGGGGTTGTCTTTTGTCCTAAGGTCTTCATCTTTGGACTTTCCAGACTGGGGATGTGTTCAGTTCTCAGCTTTCAAGCCACAAAAGGAGGTTTTACTACTCTGTCTGTAGTTAATACACTTTTTTTTTTTTTTAACTTCTGTTTTCTTTTCCTAACTGGCTCATTTAGCACATCAAGTTGCTTCTGAAGAATCAAGACAATCTGTGTATGCTGAGTGATGTTCAGTCACCTCCAGAGTGGCAGGTCTGGCTGGCACAGTGATGTTGAGTCCAGGCTCCCTTCCAAAGGCATTGTAATTTATAGGAGGATGTCCACTGAAGCCAAGCATCAATGCTGCTGGAACACTAAAAAGCCAAGTAGAAGTAAACTGCTCATCTTAAAACCCAAGTTCCAGACTCCCAATAGGGAAAAGTAAGCAAGTCAGCAATCATCTTCCTAGAAAATAATGATAAAATGAGAACAGCACCCATTTCAGGGCTCTGGAAATTGACTAAAGGCAAACAAGAAGCTGGAAAGTGTTTTGTTTTGTTTTTTTTCATAAAGAACTTCTATATCTTATTAAGAATAGTGGAGTTCTTTAGCATTCTTGCCTGGGACTGCTCCCAGCCAGTCCTGTGCCAGCTCAGTGAGAAGGTTCTAGCAGGATTGGACATACTGAAAAAGCCTGCAGCTTCAGTCCTGGTGCTCATTAGCTCAGTCATGTTCAGCTCTGTGAGAACCCATGGACTCTAGCCCACCCGGTCCTTCTGTCCATGGGATTTTGCTGGCAAGAATACTAGAGTAGGTTGCCATGCCTTCCTCCAGGGGATCTTCCTGATCCAGGGATGGAATCTGCATCTCCGGGCATTGGGAGGTGGATTCTTTACCACTGAGCCACCTGGCAACTGAGTTTCAGTAGAAAACCCAGGCCTGGTTGTGTTAAAGGAATGATTCCAGTGGCAAGTGAACAAGGAAAGCCAGCGCTTTGTTGACCTGAAGCTGCAGTCCAGGTTGGAAAAAGCAATATTATGGGTGACAATCCAGGCATTGAATAGGGAGATCCTAGAAATGAGACACTAAAGAGCAGCTTGAACAATTACCCAACACCCCCCAGTTGTCTTCTGAGCATGTGCAGGGCAGGGTGGTAGGGGATCAGAGGTGATACAAGCTCTTCACCCATCCCCAGCTAACTGATGTCATGAACTTGCAGAGACATGGATGGACATGAGAAAAATCTTACTGGGTTGATAGAAATGTTCTAAAACTGGATTGTGGTGATGTTTGCTCAACTCTATAAATTTATCCCAAATCACTAATTTTATACTCAAAACAGATTTTACGTATGTGAATTATATATACATCAATAAATCGGTTAAAAACATTCAAGTTCTAATAAATAACTCTAAGGAATGTTTTATTTTCTTTTGATATATTATAACACTTCAAAATTAACTTCTGTCAGACAATAATTAACTATTTTGGGCACTAGATATTGGTCACCTATAATGAATTCTTCAGCACTCTGTTCTGCTAAAGAGCTCAGAAGACTTTAAATTCCTAAGATCATCAATATACAAGGCTCACTTGAAAACCGTATATTAAAAAAGATGTAAGCTCATAATGTGTCAACATTTATTAAGCTTGAAGTTTGCTGCAGAGGCCAGTAGTCATGCTGTTTAAATTGGACTACCCTCAAGGAACATACACTGTTACAGTTATAACTTAACATATAATACTATGTTAAAGGTAAATGTTATATGTTAAAGGTAAATGTTATATTAGTATTACTGGGGCAGGGCTGGGGAAAAAAGATGCAACCAATAATACTTGATAAATTATAAAAGACCTATTGCACTCACTACTGAATTTAATCCTTATAACAACCTTGTGGGTTTTGACAAAGGGCCAGAAAACTTGTTCAAGATCACCTACCTCATGCCAAAGCTGAGATTTGAATACATGTAGTTGATTCTCAAACAAATGTTGGCAGGGATCTGGGGTAACTGGTACTCATATCCCATTAAGAAGGGTATGAACTGGTAAATTTTCCAAGGAAGATAACTTGGCAATACCTATCAAATGACAACTGCATATGTTTTTTGTCTTGAATTTCATTTCTAGGATGTTTGTATTATAGTAGAAAAGGGCATCCATAAGAAATTAGTTAAATTACACCCAATTTATAAAATAGAATCCTATTTAGTCATTAAGAAAGAGATGTATCTGAATATAGACTTTGAGTAGCATTATCTGCAAGATACATTATTAAGCTAAAAAAAAAAAAAAAAAAAGCTGTTCCCCATACTTTTTGTATGCCTGTATTGTTTAAAAGGGACTGTCTGCCTACAGAGATGGGGGAATTTTGAATACTGTCATGAAGCCAATTACACAATTTTTAACTGAGGTCTGTGGTTAATTTTTAACTGGTGCCTGTGGTTTCCATATTTGCAAGTAGCAAAGTAGTGAGTTGTCGAGTAGGGTATGGGACTGCCTTGTCATAGTGACGGGTTTTATGGTGTTGGTGTCGTTGAATTCAAGTTAGTGTGCCCAACACATAGCGAAATGTCAGCGTTTGGAGCAGAGAAAAAAGTTTGTTGAAGAACTGAGCAAGAAAAAATAGGTGGTTCATGCTCAAAAGATCTAAACTCCGGCCTGGGTTTTAGGGAAGAAGTTTTAATGGGCAAAATGTGAGGGGAGAGCTGCAGAATGTATAACCCTCCTCTGATTGGTTAGTGGTGAGGTATACTAACAAGGTGGTGTTCCAGGAATCTCAGTCATCAGCCTGCTGGTTACTTTTCTGGGAGTCCATGTGCTTGTGTTCAGCCTGAAGTTACTATCCTTCACCAGGGTGGGGCCTTAGTTCCTGTAGAAGACCTCAGAAATAGGTATCAGATTGTTATCCCCTCATCCTCCACCCTAGCCCATGAGCAGCTAGGACCCTGACCCATCACTGCACTGGTGTTGCTTTCTGCATCCCCTTGCTTCCCTAATGAGTAACTGAATGTGCCCTTTGGAAATCAGGGAAGGTCTAAGAGGCTGAAGCCTTTATCCTAAAAACAGGAAAAGGGGCATAGAAAGGTCTTTGTGCTCAGGGTTTTATTAGTTAGAAGGAATTCTTCCTAACTTTTCTTCTTAAATTCTGGAAGCACTTTTTTTCTGATTTGGCCCACCTACATCTTCACAGTTAGAAAGAAACTTAGAAATACAGTAGCTCAGTATTTAACAACAGCAGGATTTCAGTCTCCCAATGAGTCTTATCATCAATTTTGTGGGCCACAATTAATATTATTTCAATCATTAAAAATATAAAAATTAACTAATATGTAAAAAACAAAGTATCAGACTACATCATATATAAAAGGCTGCATTTCATACTTGGAAACTCTGCATTTTACAATATGTTTTTTGTGTGTATGTGTATATTTGTGTGTAGCATGTGAGTTCATGTGTGTGGGCTGCATATGCATATGTTTTTTGTGTGTACATTTTTGTGTGTGCTATGTGCTTATGCATACATGTGTCTATGTGATGGTTTAAAGGTATTATTTACTGTTGCTGCTGCTGCTAAGTCGCTTCAGCTGTTGCTGCTAAGTCGCTTCAGTCGTGTCTGACTCTGTGCAACCCCAGAGACGGCAGCCCACCAGGCTCCCCCGTCCCTGGGATTCTCCAGGCAAGAACACTGGAGTGGGTTGCCATTTCTTTCTCCAATGCATGAAGGTGAAAAGCGAAAGTGAAGTTACTCAGTGTGTCCGACTCTTAGCGACCCCATGAACTGCAGCCTACCAGGCTCCTCCATCCATGAGATTTACCAGGCAAGAGTACTGGAGTGTTGTTCCTGGGCTAAAAGCTTTAAATCTATTGTCCTAGTGCAACATACCTTATTTTGTGGATAAAGAAATGGAGGCTTATGTGACTTGCCCAAGATGAGTAACAGGGCTAGAATTCCTGCTCATGTGTCTAGACTTACAGGTTTCCTCCTTGCTACATCTTATTTCATAGATGCCTCTGTGGCCAGAGCCACTGAAGGACTTTGCAGAGTGGAAAGGTAATTGGATTTGCTTTTCTGAAAGAGCATAAGGAATGATGTGCTGGATGGATTGGAGGGAACTTTGTGGAGGCTGGAACTCTTGGGAAGTTTTTATATTAGCCTTGGCGAGAACTTGTGACTCATTCCAGTAAGGCATTTGCTCTAGGCCTGCAGAGGAGGAAAAAGGTGTGACATGGATTTAGAAGGCAGCCATGACAGGACTGGGCTTCCCTGGTGGCTCAGGTGGTGAAGAAGAAACTTCCTGCAATGTAGGAGACCTAGGTTCAATCCCTAGGTCAGGAAGACCCTCTGGAGAAGGGACTGGCTACCCACTCCAGTATTATTGCCTGGAGAATTCTATGGACAGAGGAGCCTGGCAGGCTACAGTCTATGGGGTCAGCAAAGAGTCAGACACAACTGTTAGACAGATCACTCCCATGACAGAATATGGTGATGAATTTGAATTTAAAGTGGTTTAAGAGAAATAGTCAAGAAGTTCCAAGTTTAAGGCTGGAGTACCTAGATAAATGGCAGGGCTGTCTGTTAAACAAGAGAAAATAGGAGTGGGAGCAGTTTCAGGGGCAAAGATAATGAGGATGGGCTTGAGATATCTTGGGAAGCTTTGAATACAGACTTCCAGAGGGGTGAGAAATCCAACTTGGGACGTGGGAGAGAGCTCAAGAACGGAGTGCATTACCTGGGTGTCATGTGAAATGATAACTGTGAAATGATCTCTTTTTTGGGATTTGCCAGTCCCTACCCCTGAGTGTGGTTTCCAGGGTTTCTTATTGGAAAGCCATGAGCAGAAACTTCTCACGGCACATCACCTCAATCAAACGCCACAGAAATGCAAAATGAAACCACTGGGGACACACCCAGAAACCAAACCATCAAACTCCTCTCAGAAGCTCTTCCTTTATTTACTTCTTTGGTTTCCATTTGTACCAGGATAATAAAACAACTCTTTTTTTTTCTTTTACTTGGAACCTCTTTATTCAGCCACCAGGGACTTCCCTTTTGTGGGGGCAGCACCCATCCCAAGGACTTACCCCAGAGACCTCAAAACAGAAGCAATTGCATTTCCACTCGAACTGCTCTTTCTCTGTCTAAGGAATCTTCCTCACCAATAATCCTGCTAACCATTTATGGGAAATTTGGCCTTGGGGCTCCATTTACAGATATTAAATTCACAGTGAAACTGTAGAAGACTCCCATTCATTAGAAATTCCATTCATGCTCTCCAAGCTAAAAAACAGAAACCACATTTTGGGTTGTAGAAGTAGCCACTTTAAATGACCCAATTAACCAATTGTTTCTGTTATGATATATATATATTTTTTGTGAATTCCAAGGGAATTCATGAAATAGCAGGAGAAATATTTTCTTATTTCACTTTTTATATAGATGCTAAGGCTTTGTTGGGAACTTACAAGGGTACAGAGCAGGGACATTTCTCAGTGGCAACTATCAAACTGGGGCAATTTTCAAGAAAAGTAGATGCAGGTTTTACCTGAATTGAAGGTATCCAGAGATTTTCCACTGGCCGCAAATATAACATCTGTCACTGACTGGATTCATGAACTTGACAAACTGCTTCACCTTCCCAGGCTTAAATTTTCTTCTTTAAGAAAAGGCAAAACGTTCTTTCCACACTAGCCAGAGAGGGGTCCATATGGCGGCATGTTCTGGGCTTCTGCTTGTAACTTAAAGGGAGAATTTCACAATATCTGGAGTCCCTGATGTCCTGCAAATGAAGGAGGGGGATGTCCTCAAATCCTTCACAGAGGAACCCACTCAGGAGCACTAACCCTGACTTCCAAATGGAACAGCACGTCTACAAAAGGAAAAGAAATGGCCCGTTACCCGGCGTGCTGCAGTCCATGGAGTTGCAAAGAGTTGACATGACTGAGTGATTGAACTGAACTGAACTACCTAATTAATCCGAAGTGGACCTGGGAAAAACTCATGCCATTGTTGATGCTGAAAACCCAGCTGATGCCAGTGTCTTCTGCTCCGGGAATGCTGGCCATTCAGCCAAGCCGTTCTGAAGTTTGCTGCTGCCACGGGAGCGACTCCCATCATGGGGCCCTTTATCCACTCCTGTAAGCATCACTGACTTACAGCATGGAAAGCTTCTGCCCTGTCTTCTGTGGTTACAGACCCTAGGGGTGACCACCAGTCTCACAGAGGTGTCTCATGGTAACCCACCTACTGTTGCTCCAGGCCACCCAGGCTCCCCGGTGCTGTGTGGGCACTGCCACCCCTGCAGCCAGAGGGGAGCTCCCGGGGTCTGATGTGGCCATGCTGGCCAGGGGATTCTGTGCCTGCGAGGCTCCATCTCAGGTGCGCGCTCGTGGGAGGTCAAGTGTTGTCTCTGCTTCTACAGGGATCATGAAGAGACTAAAAAGGAAGAGTAGGCAGCTGTGAGAAGGCTGAGACTCAGGAGGAATTTCAGGGTTAATGAATTGCTCCAGGTCCCGAGTTTATTTCTACTCAACCCCTAGTTGCAGACGGGTCTGCAGGCACAGGGTCTGCAGGCGCAGGTGGCCTCGGTGCCTTCCTGCAGCTTCTCCTGGAGGACCACGGCACTCTGCCCGCCTCTGAAAGCTGGTCTATAGCTGCCGCGGCTCAGGCCACTGACCTGGGAGGAACAGCAATGGTGGTCTTACACGGCTCCTCCACATACTCTTAAACAGAAAATGAAAATAAGGCTGATGGAAAATAAACAGTTTATTTAAAAAAAGAAGAGAAGGAATCAGCTGGTTACTGAACTTTCTTCTAGATCTAAAAAGGCTTTGATTTTATGAACGGTTCTACAGTAATTCCCCTTTAAAGGACAATTGTGTCAGACATTTTGGAAACAAAAGTACAATTTCTTTGACTTGCAATTGCACTCAGCTAATTAGTCAAATTTGCATGGAGAGCCTGTTATGTGCCTGGTACTCTGCCTGGTGCAGGGGAAACTTAGGATGAAGGTCCCAGTACCCTCTGCCCTTGCAGGTTACAGGGGAGGCAAGACAGCAGTGTTTGAGGATCAGCAATAGCCTGAGCTTACCGTTTCTGACTGCCATGTCCATGCTGTGTCATGCTCAGTGTGACACAGATTCAAATTCTGATAATTTATTGTCTGTCTCCTCCACTAGTGTGGAAGGCAGGAATTTTGTCTTTTTTTGGATGTTGTAGGCCCAATAATTGGAAGAATGTCCAACATATTGTTGATGATTGACATACAAGGTATAAGGATGGGACACAAATTTGAAGGATATATTTAAAAGTAGTAGAAGAATGAGCTAATACAGTGGTCTTCAAGGACTTCAAGTCTTCAAGGACTTCCCCGGTGATTCAGCAGTAAAGAATCTCCCTGCAATGCAGGAGCCAAAGGAGACGTGGGTTCCGTCCCTGGATAAGGAAGATCCCCTGGAGGAGGAAGTGGCAACCCACTCCAGCATTCTTGTCTGGAGAATCCCATGGACAGAGGAGCCTGGCGAGCCACAGTCCATAAGGTCACAGAGTTGGACAGAACTGAAGTGACTTAGCAGGCACAGTGGTCTTCAAACTGCAGTATGCTTATGCCAGAAGACTTTCCAAAGACTTTCCAAGAGATGGCTGGGCACAGATAGCTTTAGGGAACCAATTTCTAGATCCTCAACTTCCCTATGAGTCATTTCTCAAATTTGATCTGCCTGAGGGGCACCGAGAAAGTTGTCCTGCTGGTTTCTTTTCCATCTTCCTTTTTCCAGTCTTTCTCCTCTTAACAAATGAATGGCTTTTCTCACCAGTCTCACTGAGACGCATTCCCCCAAGTGGTAAAAAAATCACCTGTGAAGAAACCTGGGTGGTACAGGAACAAGTATGAAACAGTATATAGAACAGTATAGAACAGTATATAGCTCTAATCACTGGCTAGCAAATTGTCTCAAGCCAAAGGGTTTCCAGTACTTTGCTGTCAACGATATTCAAGAACTAATGGAGCTGTTATCTGAAAGATCACTAAAAGTAATTTTTGATGATAGACCACGGCAAGTTTTTGGCATATAATTCAAAGGGAACTCAAAGAATTGATTGACAATGACATACAAGACTCCTTCCACTCCTACTCACTTAATTATGAATAGGCTTTTTTCAAGGTTTACATCCTTAAATACAAATAATGGGAATAGAAATGATAGATAACTCTGTCTCATTCTATCACTAAATAATGTTTATTGGTAGATACATGAATTAATTGGAAAATACCCTCTCAATAAAATGGCCATTTCCAGTACAATTTCTCTTTTTAGTCTATAATTGTTCATCAAAGTTTATAATAGACTTTTGTTGCTTTAATTAACTGATTAATAACAATAATTGTAGTAGTAACAAATATAGAAGTTTGTTACTTAAAACTTTATGGTCACAGGAAACAAAATTTTAATTGATATTTTTGTGTGAAGAAGTATGATAAGGTGATAAATAAAACATTTTAAAATGTTTAAATGTCAATAAAACATTAAAAAAACCTAAAAATATGTTAGTACTAAATTTGAGAGGAATTAAAATGGAATATACGTTTGAGAATAAGTAAGGGGCTTCTCTGGTGGTCCAGTGGTTAAGAATCCACCTTGCAATGCAAGGGACACCAGTTTGATCCCTGGTCTGGGAAGACTTCACATTCGGCAGAGCAACCAAGCCTGTGCACCACAACTGTTGAGTCAGCACACTAGAGCCCGAAGAGTCACAAGTACTGAGCCCACATGCTGCAGCTCCTGAGGCCCGAACACCTCGTGCCTGTGCTCTGCAACAAGAGAAGTCACCACACTGAGACGCTCACACATTGCAGTGAAGAGCAGGCGTTCTCACCACGGCTAGAGAGAGCCCCAGTGCAGCAACGAAGACCCAGCACAGCCAATGCGCAAACCGTTTTAAAAAAGAATAAAGCACAGCTTACTCATTTATCTTTTAAAAAATGGATATGATAGTCAAATTGACTTGGTATTTAAATTCTGTTGGATACATTTAAAAGATGCATTCTTTGGGTATAGCAGATATATATTTTTCATTTATTTGTTTTTAATTGAAGGCTGATTGCTTTACAATATTGTGTTGGTTTCTGCTATACACCAACATGAATCAGTTATAGGCATACACATGTCCCCTCCTTCTTGAATTTCCTTCCCACCTCTCATCCCATCCCACCACTCTAGGCTGTCATGGAGCCCCCGTTTGAATTCCCTAAAAGATACATTTTTAAATGTTTATATTTAGAAAGTTCTGAAAATGATTTTTTTGGCAATTCCTTAAATATATGATGGACAAGTTTTGAAGTAACCTTAAAAATGTATGAGGAGGGCAGGGTTTTAACCATTTTTCTGGGGGCTCTGTGAGTGACTAAGTTTGAAGGCCACTGGGCTAATACTGTAAGTGTGACATTCTAATCCTGGCTGCACAGTTACTATCAACTCTTGGGAAATCCCTTCTTAATCACTCTACGTCCATTTCTCTTTCTGCAAAATAAAAAGCACACCTGCTTACTTTCCCTTATTCTCAGGAATGTTCTGAGATCATATGAGATAATGAACTAATGCAAAAAGGTCCAGATTATTTCCTGAGGGCAAGTTGGACAACTCTGGGAAGTTTCAATAACCTTTTCAGGTTAACAGGATACTGTTAGTTCCCCAGAAAACATAAATGAAAGGTATTCTTATTACTACCTTGACTTTACTGTGGCCTCCCATTTCCCCTGGTTTAGATTCAGCGGTTGGAACTTTACGAAAGAGATCTAACATCATTACGGAGTAGTTTCTGCATCACTGCATCACAGGGTTAGCAAGAAGGGATCTAACTCTATTTCAGGACTCAGCCCAAGGTTTGACTCTAATGGTCAGTAAGAGAAATCACAAACTACACAATGGGAAAGCCAACAAGACTAAACTCTCTTCCCACATGTATTTTTAGCTCAGAGAACATTGACTCAGGTTCTGAGTGTTGTCACTGTTAACACCTATTCAGGTAACTGAATAAAAAGCCTTGAACATTATGCAGAGAATTTCTATTTTATATATGGGTGACAGATTTTAAGACACTGAGCAAATGTTAAAATCAGATGTTTCTTAGAAACATTACAAGATCACTTAGCCATGTGGAGGACGGGCTGAGGTGGTAGGAACAGGGCCACAAGATCAGAGATGAAAGTACAGTTAGAGCTCCTATCTTGACAGAAATCTGACTCAACTAGTATAAGTAAAATGGGATACTATTGACTGCTATAACAAAATGTCCAGGGGTGGATCTGGCTTCAGGCTAAATCCAAACGCATAGGATGTCATCAAGGTTTTTTCTTTCTCCTCCACCACTGCTTGACTCTGCTGCTCTCCTTAGCTGCTTCTTTCTTTTTAAAATTTTTAATTTATTTATTTGGCTGTGCAAGGTCTATCTGCAGCATGTGGGATCTTTAGTTGCAGCATGTGGGATCCAGTTCCCTGACTAGGGATCAAACCTAGGCCCCCTGCATTAGGAGCATGAAGCCACTGGACCACCTCGGAAGTCCTCTATCCTTAGCTTCTGATGCAAGCTCTCTCTCCACGTAGTATACAAGAGGGATGCCAGGCTCTTATTTTCTCAGTTGAGAAAGTTCAGTATCTGTGTATCAATCCCAGGGAAGCTTCTGACTGGTGCTGCTGGGGTCACATGCACATTAATGAGACCATGGAGGGTGGCAGAATGGGTATTCCTTTGGGTTTGACTGCCTAGGTCACCTTAGTGATAGAGGAAGCTGGCAGCAAGTCTTACAGCCTCGGCAGAACCACATAGAGTTGTCGAAAGAGATCCCCAAAGAAGTCAGAAGAATGGTAACATGCACTGAGAATACAAAGGCCATAGCTATTAATACCACTGACCGAAAAAGCAGAATCTGATTACAATAGGATACTGGAAATAAGAACGAGAGGAGGGATCAAAGAGATTTGGGATGCAGGTAAAGTTGACATCAAGACTGGTTTTTATTGACTTGATCTTCTAAAACAATATAGATTTCCATCTTTGACAACTACTTGGAGATCCTGCCACTGGGAGGAGGAGTTTCCAGGTTTTGGTAGCCAGAGAAAGCTAAATAAATATGGAGAGATAACATTATGTGTTTGTTGCCTAGTCACGTCCAACTCTTTGCGACCCCATGGACTCTAGCCCACCAGGTTCCTCTCTCCATAGAATTCTCCAGGCAAGAATACTGGAGTGGGTAGCCATTCTCTTCTTCAGGAGATCTTCCCAACCCAGGGATCAAACCTAGGTCTCCTGTATTGCAAGCAGATTCTTTACTATATGAGCCACCAGAAAATATATAGATTAGAATATATAGATAGGGATATAATTAAATACAAAGATATTTATTTGGTTATGATACTTTTTTGGTTCCTCAAAAGAATCTGAAGCAACTTACAGGGATTGGATCCCCTGGAGAAGGGAACAGTTACCCACACCAGTATTCTGGCCTGGAGAATTCCATGGATTGTATAGTCCATGGGGTTGCAGAGATTTGGACACGACTGAGTAACTTTCACTTCACAGGGATAATAAAGTAACTTAAGAGGTAAACCATCCCAAGTTCTTAACTAATTCGTCATAGGTGGGCTTCGGAACTCGGAAAGTAAAGTTTTGTTGTTCAGTCGCTAAGTCAAGTTCAACTCTTTGCAACTCCATGGACTGTAGCACACAGGCTTCTCTGTCCTCCACTCTCTCTCAGATTTTGCTCAGATTCATGCCCATTGAGCTGATGATGCTATCTAACCGTCTCATCCTCTGCTACCCCCTTCTCCTTTTGCCTTCAATCTTCCCCAGCATCAGGGTTTTTCCAATGAGTTGGCTCTTTGTATCAGGTGGCCGAATATTGGAGCTTCAGCAATAATCCTTCCAGTGAATATTCAGGGTTGATTTCCTTTTAGATTGACTGGTTTGATTTCCTTGCTGTCCAAGGGACTATCAAGACTCTTCTCCAGCACCACAGTTTGGAAGCATCAATTCTTGAGCAGTCAGCCTTCTTTATGGACCAACTCTCGTATCTGTACATGACAACTGGAAGAAACCGTAGCTTTGACTATACGGACCATTTGACTAGATGGTAAAGCTATTGTTTTCCTAAAGACCTGGCACCTCCACTTGCAGTGTCGTGAGACTGGTCCATGCTTTGGATGGTTTGCATGACTGGCCTGGAAAGTGAAGCCAAAGGAATTCCCAGTGAAAAGGCTTTCATCTTAAGCCAAGAAGCCTGAGTAACTTTGAGTTGGGAATGACCATAAGTACTTGTCTCAGAAATCTGAAATGGCCCTAAGATTTGGCTTTCATTTTCTTGTGTGATGTAAGAGCAATGCTGCTTGCCCAATTAATTGGTGGTAGAGGAAAATCCATGCAAGCACCTGAAATGAAAGTAATTTGTATGAGAACTTCCTGCTTTCTTTGAAATTCAAAATTCTGAGGATGCGTGAGTATATTTGGCCACAACTTGTATGTATAGAGGCTCTTAAGATATGAAATCAAAACAACTTCGATGCTTTAAAGGAGCAGTTAACTGCCTCGGATAAAAATAACTTTTGAATGATTTTATAGTCCAGAATTCTTGACAATGAGTATAATTTGGGAAGTGATACACATATGTGTACTTTTGCAAAGAGGAAGTGGGCACTGAGATTTTTAGTTCTGTGAGTTGAGGAAGGCATTGTTGGTATGATATTGGCACATCAGTTATGCAGATCAGGGGACTGGGCTGATTATAATGGAAACAAGAGATAGAGAAGATGAGACTTGAAAGGGGTGCTTGGGGCTGGTGCACTGGGATGACCCAGAGGGATGGGATGGGGAAGGAGAGTGGGAGGGGGTTCAGGATGGGGAACACATGTACACCCGTGGCAGATTCATGTCAATGTATGGCAAAAACCACTACAATATTGTAAAGTAATTAGCCTCCAATTCAAATAAATACATTTATTAAAAAACAAAGAAAAAAGGGGGCAAATGAACATCAAATTTCAAGTGTGGTCAAAAGGGGAATAATTTCAAACTATTATATTTTATTTTTTACTGTTGGATTGACCCCTTCCTTTTAAAGCCTATTAATTTGTATTTCATGAGTGACTCTTACAAATACAATCTTGCCTAATGTTTGTGAGGGAAGAAGCCCCCAGATCAGCTTGGAAAAGTAGAGGAGATGCAGATGAGGTTTTTAACTGTGTATGTATTGCCTACGGAACTCAGAAAACCTTAGCAGTTCAGTTCCTTCAAGGCTGCCTTTGCTAAATTGCCAAACCCCTTCTAGGCCTCAGCACTCCTTCAGGTGGCCCTGAGCTTCACCGAGTCCCACTGGAGTCTGAAGAACGTCCTCAAGAGGCACTGCGGGTCCCCTGCAAGGCACGCGAGGCGGTTTAACTCTGACTCTCACAGAGGAAACACCCGCAGGAGACGGCCGGGCAAATGTGTTCCAGCGCCGCAGTTTCTTCGTGGGAAGGCCCGCGGCGGGGGACACTGCCTCGTCCCCTGGGCTGCTCGCTGAGGCGTTTCCACCCTCTGTCCTCACGTTCACCTTTCCTGCTCTGGGCCTCGGCCCTGGAAGTGAAAGCTGCTGTCTCTCTGAAGACCCAGCACCCCCCGCTTGCAGTGTGGTGAGACTGTTTGGGAACTCCGAAAAGACTCGTGTTCTGTTTTCCTCCCACTCTCAGTTTATCCAGAACTGCAGGGAGTCGGATTTATTTCTCCCATATGAAATATCCCCGCACGGAATTATTCTTCCTGAGGCATTTATTACTTCCCTTAGAAAATTACTTAGCCTGACAGAGTTGCCTGGCGCCCTGCTCTCCATCTGATTTGCATCTGAGGCAATGACACATCTTAAAATCAGCCTTTTTAAGCAGCAGGGACAAGAGTCCACATTACTGGAAAGAGGAAACGGATGCTCGGTGATAAACAGTAAAGTCCTCTCTCTGATGCCTGTGAGAGTCCAAACCTTGAACTCTCACATCTGAATTGCTACTGAAGTGAACCCACAGTTGTCTTTCAAATGTCATTTCTAATACGTGGGGGATGCTCTGTGACCTAAAAAGCCCCTCACAAGGTGACTGTAATTTCTACTGAGAACTAACAGACATCTGGAAGGAAGTAACTTTATGAGGCAGAAAATTAAAGAACTCACTTGCAGCCTTGTCTATACTTTACCAGAATCAGGATACATGCCACTATTTTCTGCAAAGCCAGAAAGCAAATAAGGTATTGATTGAATATAAAAGAAAAGAGTCTCCGGTAGTAAATAATCACTGAGAAAGTTTGAATGCCTAGTCTGGTGGGTGAAAATAAAATCTGTTTCACCGTTAGTACTGCTTTTCTACCTTGTGCTTTTAATACAGTGTGCAGAGCAGTGGATTCAGTAGTTTTAAAAACAAGGGCCACGTTATGAACATAGGCAGAGCATTGTTCTCAAACAGCGATGTTCAGGGAGAAGGATGCTATGGCAAAGCGTTACTTAAACTAATTAATTAGTCCTGGTAAGTCATTTCTTACCAAAGCTACGAAATGAAAGGACCATTTCTGAGGAGTGAGACTTTTCATTCTGCGCAGCTAGGTGCTTGCAAAGAGTCGGACGTGACTGAGTGACTAAGCAGAGAGAGAGAGACCATTAGTTCATAAATTATTAAATATAATACTAATTTATACCAACAACTGACTATAAGCCTCAATTAAAATATCCTGGAAAACTCATTACCCATCAACCTATCTCATAATGAATATGTCATATCCTATTTAGAAACAAATGAACGCCAGTGCAAAAGGTAATTGCATTTCTAAGCATCAGAATTCAGCTGGGGTGGTAATGGTTGAAGTGTGGTGCTGAGGATTGCAGACTCCCATGGCTTTTCCAGAAGATGCCAAAGTAGTCTCCTGTAGTCACTTGATAAACATTTGTGTTTCTGACATCATAATAAAATCCAGGTTCTTTTTTCTGGCATGAACTGATTGTTTGCTCACGATGAATCTTATTTTGACCTGATCTGGTTTCTGTCCTGGTGGCTAAAGGAAAATATAGACTGGAAGACAGGATTTAAGCTGAAGAGGTCCATGAATTGGGTGAGTCACTGACCTAGAAGAGATTTTCTAGAGGGAAGAAGCAGAGCCTCTAGCAGTGTGGCATGGCAACTAAGAAAATGGAATTTGTCTTCAGAGACCTGGTTTGTGTTCCAGATCTTTTGTAAAGGACTATGGCTGTCCTCGTTAAGGACTTACATCAGCTATGGTAATACTAGTTGTGGTGATGAAGAGATTTAATGCAGTATAATGGCTCAAACATAGTCACAGTTTGTTTCTTACTTCTGCAACCATCTGAGGCAAAACCTACTCTACAGCAGGCAGCTCTTGTTCAGTGGACTCAGGAACCCCAACACCTTCCATATGGTGGCTCTGCCTTCCTCTAGGTCTTTGGGATTGTGGCTGGTGCAAGGAGAGAGAAAGCATGGAGATGGCAAGTCCCTTCTTCAAAGCCTTGCTTGGAATTAAGACACATCATACTTATTTCACTCCATTGGTGAAAATCAGGCATCGGTTACAGCTACATGCAAAGGGATGGTGGGTCTGAAACCAGTCTCTGTCTGTTTAGCTGCTTCCTAGGAACAATTCTGTTACAACTCTGTAATTCTCTGTAAGAACATGGTGGAGAGGGATGAATTTCAGCTGATGAATTACGGCCAGAGGGCTGTCTGACAGAGACAGCAGAGATGACATTCTGTGGAAGGAAAGTCTTTGGGATCATAGATCCAAAACTTGAAAAGGGAGGGACTTAAGGAAGAGTCAACCAAATAGGGGGTTTCAAGCTTGAAAGCAGTGAGATTAAACCTGAGTGAAAGTCAGGCCAAGGGTCTCCTCCCGAAGCTAAGAGGAGGGGTGTTAAGCATCAGGAAGAGTAGGGTCACACCCGTTAGCGAAAGCACTGAAAGGGCAGGACCCAATGGTCAGTATTTCACTTCAAGAGAGATTCTGCCTGCTTCTGTGCTGAGGGCTACCGTTACAAAGATGGCTGAGGTTTGCCTCTACCCTCAAAGAGGAAACAGAGAAACGTCTATATTCAGGAAGCAGTTGATAATCCTTGGAGCCTAAGTGTGGGTATATGTGTGTGTGTGGTGTGTGTGTAACAGAAACAGTTGTGTCAAGGAAGTGACACCTATGTTCTACAAATGAATTGGTGTTAGTCAGATTGGGGGTGGGGGGGTGGCCCAATTTTAATTGAACTTCTCTACAATAGACTCACCTGGTCTTCCCCACCTTAATTAGCTCTCTGTACTCTAAAGTGGGCTTCCCAGGTGGCTCAGTGGTGAAGAACGTGCCTCCCAAAGCAGGAGATGTAAAGAGACCCGGGTTTGACCCCTGGGTCAGGAAGATCCCCTGGAGGAGGGCATGGTGACCCACTCCAGTATTCTGGCCTGGAAAACTCTATGGATAGAGGAGCCTGGCAGACTACGGTCCATGGGGTCACAAGAGCCAGACATGAATGAGCACACAGCACACACTATGAAGTATCTAAACAAAACACCAAGTAATAGTTAAAGAAAGAAGGAGGTAATCACAGAATTAAAGCACAGGAGATATAACTACAATCATGTTTATTGCATCACTGTTTTTAGTGGTGGAAATCTGGAAAGATCCTTAATGTCCATCATTAAAGGGAATGACTAGTAAAGTATATTCCATCTTACTGGGCATTACCATACAGCTTTTAAAAATAGCTTAGGTCTGTATGTACTGATTTGGAAGGGTGTCCAAGGATAAAGCTGGTTGCAAATGACTGAACTGTATGTGACCCCACCTTTGTATAACAAATCAAAACAAAACCAAAATGTGTGGATCCATTTGTACAAGTGCTGAGAAAGGTGTGCAAGAATACATTTGGAGTTGTAACATCAATATTTAGAGGATGGAGGGGGTGCTAGAAGATTGAAGTGAATTTCTTCTATAAGCATCTGTTTTATAAATGAATGATTAATAAACAAGAAAAAAAAAAAGCCTACAAGGATGTGTTAAATCTCAAAACTGGTAAAATACAGAATGCCTCCTAAACCCAAATTGTGATCATTTACTTCTCCTTTCAACAATTATTGGGTATCTACTGGGTGTCAGGGGCTTCCCAGATGTCTCAGTGATAAAGAATCCTCCTGCCAATGCAGGAGGCCCAGGAGGTGCAAATTCAATCCCTGGTTTGGGAAGATACCCTGGAGGAGGAAATGGCAACCCACTCCAGTATTCTTGCCTGGAGAATCCTTTGGACAGAGGAGCCTCACAGGCTGCAGTCCAAGGGGTTGCAAAGAGTCAGACAAAGTGCACACATGCTGGGTACCAGTTATTTGATGGAGACTATTTTATTCAATCTTTAGAATAACCCAAGAGATCCTATGTGCAGGAGGTAAACTAAGATAATATAGAGCTTTAGTGACTTGCTTAAGGTCTAATTACTGGGAAGACAGTGGAGTCAGCCTTGTGCCCAGTCCCTCTGGCTCTAGAATCCATGCATTCTCGCTTACACCTCTTTCTCTTAAAATTGGGAGGAGAGGCAGCCCAATTTTTAGGTCAGGAATTCTAGCATCTACCTAAGCCAGGTAAACTAGTAAGGGTCCTAGCTAATGCATGGAGGGGTAACCTAGAGCAGATAAGAATCCTTTTGGGAATAATCCCAGTCTTTGCTGAAAAAGCAAATAAAGGGATGGAAGTTTTGAAAGAATCTTCTTGGAGGTGAGTCACTTGGTGACGTCTCTACCAGGGGTAGTGAAGCGTGACAGGGACACTGGTACAATTTCCTTTGAGGGTCTTCAGGTAGTCGGTGAAACTGCACTACTTTCAGCTGGCTCTGCCCCCGGAAGTGTTTTGAAGGGCCCCTGTGGGTGTAATCTTCTTCTTCTTTTTTTTAAAATTTACTTGTTTATTTAGCTGTGCCAGGGATTGAACCTGGGTGCCCTGCATTGGGAGCTCAGAGTTTAAGCCACCGGACCGTCAGGCAAGTCCCTCTTCTTTCTCGAGTAAGGGGATCTGCAGTTATAATTATGGGCTTCAAACAACTGAAGGGTTTCAAAGCCATGAATTTCTTCAGAACGTATTTCAAGCCAGAGAGACTGCATAGCTTAAGACAAAGAAAGCTCACTTCTAAATTTTTATTGGAAAGGGCAATTCTGACAACGATTTTTAAAAAATGAAGATCGTCTTTCTTGGTGGGCTGAGTTTTGGTGTCAGGATTTCAGGTTGCAGATGTCACTGTAGGAGGTTTTGGTCACTGCACCTGTCACTTGGGCTCAGGCATTTTTGTGGCACTCATCCTTGGTTGGCTTTCCCCCCCGAGTTCCAAATTAATAGGAATATAGTTTAATAGATACTAAAGATGATTTAAGAAAAGCTAAGAAGAAGGAAGTTCAAGGCCATGGTTCTTAACATTAGTGTCACAAAGGGAACTTGAATAAATCCTGTTGCCCACACCACACCCTGGCCCAATTAAATCAGTGTCTGTGGAGGTGGGATACAGGTGTCCATGGTTTCTGAAATTCCCCAAGTGACTCCACTGTGCTGCTTAAGATGAGAACCACTGGCTTAGTGACTAATAACCTCATCCAGCTGGAGTAGCAAAGCTCCAGCAGCTACGCCTGGATTTTCAGGGCTGGGGTCACCTCAGGGGAGTGCTGCCAGCCAGGGCAGGGCTTTGGAGCTCATTAGAGACCTTGACGAAAGGAGGACTTGGGGCTCCACCTGCCAGCCCAGTGGTGAGCACCCTGTTCCACTCAACAGTCAACTCTCAAAAACCAAATATAATTATGGGCTGCATTATTTTTTTATTCCAAATGAAAATAATCTGATTGAGGCCCATAAAGAAATGATGAGTGTTTCAATGTAAGATGGCCTATTTTAATAAATAAGAAGGCACTGAAACCTGGCAACTCCGAATTACTTAATACTAATCGGAATATTTTTAAAAAAGGAAAATGGAAACAGTGGATTAACCTTCTATCTTTGGGTTAGATCATGGACCTTATAGTGAAAACAAGTGGTCTGTGGGTGGTCTGGAATGCTGACTGCTCGTCTCTGCTTTAGTTTATGATTCTCTAATACCTACAAGGACATTCGCTGATGACATTGATTTTCTGAAGTGTGTTAGTTGCTTAGCTGTGTCTGACTCTTTGTGACCCTATGGACTGTAGTCCGCCAGGCTCCTCTGTCCATAAAGTTCTCCAAGCAAGAATATTGCAGCGAGCAGCCATCTCCTCCTCCAGGGGATCTTCCCAACTCAGGGATTGAACCTGGGTCTCTTGCATCGCAGGCAAATTCTTTACTGTCGGAGCCACTGAAACTCTCTACCTACTGAGGGATACTCTGTAATTGCGTTAGACTTGGCATTTTTCTTCACGTGACCAAAATAAGTGATCGAAATGTGAAAAATGGCACCAATTAGCCTTGGGAAAAGTGTAAATGCAGGTGTCATCTGTTCATGCGGCAAATGCGGTTTGGATGCAGTCATTGGCTCTGACAAGTCCAGCAGCTATTAAATCGTGTGTATGCGTTAGGTGCTTCAGTAGTGTCTGATTCCTTGCGACCCCATGAACTACAGCCCGAGAGGTTCCTCGGTCCACGGGATTCTCCAGGCAAGAACTGGAGTGGGTTGCCATTTCCTTCTCCAGGGGATCTTCCTGACCCAGGGATCACGCCCACCTCTCTTACGTCTCCTCTATTGGCAGGCAGGTTCTTTACCACTGAGCCACAAGTGTTGAAATTACAACTGATAACTTTAAGCAGGAACAAACATGCTGGCTCTGATGTTGATTTTGCCTTCTTTGGACCATACACACACACACACAGGCTCCCAACACTCCACAATCTTCCTGGCAAATTCCCTGCATTGCCTGTTCTCTGAAGCTCTTTGTTTTTCACTGATAAAGGCTTCCCAGTGGGGGATTTCAGTTGAGGAAGAGTGAAGACAGACATATATAGCCAGCGTAGGGCTTGCTAGTGAGCAAAAAGACATATCCTATGAAACAAAGTTTTAATCTTTATTTTACATATTTATACATAAAACTTTTAAGGAACCCTCTGAATCCAACAGAATGTTAATAGCACATCTAAAAATGAACTTCAGGTAGTCAACATTCACAAAATGTTGAAAACTGATTAAAATATACATATTATGGAGAGCTACAACTTCACTACGAGGCAGGCATGTATTTTTTGACTTGGATAGCACCGTCATTTACAGTTCTTCTTTACAACTACAGTGAAGAATGACAGCAGTCAATGGTAAAATACTGCTCCAACTCATAATCTCTAAACAAATAAAAATAAAGTTAAAACTACCCTCTTTGATTAACCATGACTTGTGGTGGTGTAAGTACTATACATTTTTTTGTAACAATATTTTATTAAAATGCCTGATATTGAGTGGCACAGTAAAAAAATTAAAATAAATTAAGAAGCAAAGGCCAATCACTGGACGTTAAGCTTCAGACATTATCAATGACTAACACTGATATTTGTTTGTTTCTGTGCCACCTTTAGCAACAGCATTTTACAACCACAGAAGCAAAAGAAAGTCTAGCTTGTCCTCTGGTTGGATGGCTTCTTTTCACTTTGCAGGCATTTTCTCGGCCAGGTGCTTCTGTTGACTCTCGGCATGTCTGTGGAATGAATAACACAATTATTTAATGCTGAGGAGGAAGATCCAAACGACTCTTCCACTGGCAGCTAAAACATCCTCCATAGTAAAATCATGGGAATCAAGAAACAGTACTTAATTCAAAAAAAGAGAAAAAAAGGAAAAGAAACAGTACTTAAGTTGAAATGAATGTGCCTTCTTTTGACTTTTTTCATGGCAAAGCTGCCTGGCATGCAGGATCTGACCGGGAATTGAACCCGGGGCCCCCCTGCATTGGGAGCATGGTTTTAACCACTGGACCACCAGGGAAATCCCCAACTATGGGTGGTGATGGATCTTAGTTGTCCAACCAGGGACTGAACTGTGCCCTCAGCAGTGGAAGGGTGGAGTCCTGACCACTAGACTGCCAGGGAATTCCCTTCAATTTTTATATTCTATGTATGATTCCTTTCATCTAGTAAGTCACTGGCTTAGCCTGAGACGTATACATGCCATTTATCTTTGAGAAGAAAAGTGTTGTGTTTAAAAACAAAAAGGGAAAATTAACTAGGATAATTTATTCAGCAAATGCTTAATATGGCCTTCTCTGTGCCAGGCACACTGCTTCTGGTGACGGGGATTTGGTGGTGAGCAGACAATGAACTCTTTGTTCTCATGGGGCATATATTTCAATGGAAAGAGACAAGAAAGGAACGGACAGCAAACAAGGAGACAGCAGACAGAAACTAAGTGCTAAGCAAAAAAAGTCAGAACAAGCTATTGTGACAGAAAGTTAACTGCATGACTGCTTTATCTAAATATGCACAAAGAAGCAAATTTAAGTATTAACAAGGCTCCTGTTAATAATACAATAATCCAATATCATTCCTACAAAGGGTAGTAATGTCTTTAGAACAAATGATAGGTTTTGGTGGATGCCAAGAGTATGTGATACTCTTCCTCCCCTCAATTAGTCCTAAGGGCAGGATTGGGTCAGTGAGGGTGGGGACATGGCTGGGTAAACTTTCTTACTCATCAAGTCCTATCATGGCCTGTGAGCCCAAAGGCGGGCCAACCCAGCAGCTGGCCAGTGGAGAAGGAGACAGGGGAATGACCAAGCTGCTATCACTCAAATAGGCACTAATCAAACGTCTTCTGGGAGAGTGGTAGGGTCTGAAGGCTGCAAGAAACAAACGTTTTGAAGGATGATCTTAGGAAATTAGAAATTGGGCAAGAGAAAAGTTTTCTAATGCTGTGCTTTCCAGCTGTAATCAAAAGTTTGGGGGCAATTTCTGTGCACTGCCTTGACTTGGGTAGTCAATGACATCACGTGTAACTCACTGGTATGAATGATGCAGAATGTTTCACGTCTATGGCACAGGGAAGACAAACCACAAATATTTTCAGAAAAGGGAAGTGACAGTAGTGTCCTGGCCACACGCAGCAGCCCACAAATAATATTCTGATATCCAGTGAACACTAAAGGGACTCAGGACAAAAGGTAACAACAGCACTGTATCCCCAAGAAGAATCATGCCTTTTAGCAGATCATCTTTTTTATGTGTGTAAAAGAATCTTGATTATTTTCATAAAGTAGCTCGTGGGCCTCACTTGAACAAATTCAGCTCAAGAAATATTTTGATACCCAGTGGCTAAGATTCCATGTAGCTAATTAAATTATGGTTCTTATAGCAGCTTTAAATATGTATCTCTTTGTGTGAGTGTGTTGTGCAAACCTACAACACGAGGTTTTCTGAGAGACAAGGAAAGAACAGATAGGTAATAGCTTCAGAAAATATTGAAAGTTGGGTGTTATTTTTGAGACATGTATACAAGGGTGAATTTCATTAAAATTTTAAACAAAGGAGGGAAAGAGTTGCATTTATAAAACTAAAAGGTTCTCATCAACTATTTATATGAAAGTTTTTAGTAGAATTAATTTCACTCAAGCCCTACAAGAGCTCCTTAACCCTAACCCTGTCTGAGGCTCTGAGGACTCTGAAATGAACAAAAAGAAGCATTGTGTCTAAAGCTGAAGATCTAATACTCTGGCCACCTGATGTGAAGAACCGATTCACTGGAAAAGACGTTGATGCTGGGAAAGATTGAAGGCAGGAGGATAGGGAGGTGACAGAGCATGGGATGGTTGGATGGCATCATGGAGTCAAACGACATGAGTTTGAGTAAGTTCCGGGAGATAGTAGAGGTCAGGGAAGCCTGGTGTACTGCAGTCTATGGAGTTGCAAAGAGCTGGACATGACATAGCAACTGTACAACAACATAGCCAGGCTGGGCGAGAGACAGCAAACAAATATAACACAATACGATCAGGCCCCACTTGGGAGGAATGCCATGCTGCCAGAAAAACAAAGAGGGTCCTAGGTCAGTCTTGGGGGTTCAGGGAGCACTACTCCAAAGAAGTATCTAAACCTGTGGTTTTCGAATTAGGCCGTGTACTGGAGTCATCAGGAAAGCTTTAAAAAACTAATGCACAGAAGTCCCTGTCTCACAGAATAGTTAAATCAGAACCTTTGGGAGTGAGACCCAGGCATCAATATTTTAAAAGCTCCCCAGGTGATTCCAATGTGCAACTGAAATTGAGAACCATGGACCTGAACTGACACCTGAATGGTAGGAGCTGGACAAGTAAAGGGAGCAGGTGAGCAGGGCTTCCTGGTGGCCATGCTCTCAGTCTCTGAGATCTGGCAGCAACATTCTGGCATGGCCATGTTTGGGGAAGTTGAAGTATATTTAGATTCCACCCCCCATGAGCAAAATTGTATTTTTGCAGCCAGAAACGGACATAGAAACTACTCCCCACCTGCTCTTGTTTCAGGGGTTCCTCAACACCTTTAAATAAGTGACTCGTCTCCTCTAAACCCATGGTTATGCCCTCCCTGTCTCCCACCATCATACCATCTGCAGTATAAACATAGTACACTGCAGACCTAAGTAACAGCTGAACATTCTGAGCAAAGGGAGGGGCCTCTGAATGTCTTCTTTGCACCAAGGAGTGCCAGCACTGCTCTGAGGGACAGAGAAACTGTCCTCTGCTACCACTGGCAAGTCACAGAATTGATGAGAGAGTTTACATGTTTTTCAGAAGATGCATGTCCTTGTACAGTTCACTACTGATTTCCCAGAATCTTTTTTTAAAGAAATAATTTTATTTATTTATTAGCTGTGCTGGATCTTTTGTTACTGCACGCGCTTTTCTCCAGGTGTCGGGGGCAGGGGTTACTCTTTAGTTGCCTTGTACGGGCTTCTCATCACGGTGGCTCCTCTTACTGTGGATCACAGGCTCTAATTGGGGCTCATGGGCTCTAGAGCAGAGGCTCAACCCATGTGGCTCAGGGGCTTAGCTGCTCCAAGGCTCCTGGACCAGGGGTTGAACCCCCGGCTCCTGAATTGGTAGGGGGATTTCTTTACCCGTGGGCCATAAGGGAAGCCCCTGATTTCCCATAATCTTAACCCCTATATGCAAAGTTCTTAGCCTAACAAAAAGGGAGGTGTCGTACAATTGCTGGTGCAGTGCCTGAATATATCTGTAGGGGGCAGTAACAATATTTGAGTGGTACCATATTTCAGAAGCAGGCAAACATGCTAAGAAGGTATGAGAAGAGCTTCTGGTTTTTTGTTTGTTTTTGTTAGGAGCAATGGCAATAACATCCAAAGCATACAAAACAGAGTGCTGCCCACAGGTCTTTAAAAACAAACTTTAAACATAGTTCTGCAGTCTTCATTTTGCCACCTGAGCTATTTTTATAACAATGCATTTGGGAAAATATTTTACGCAGTGTCTCACACAGAGAAGAGGTCCCTGTGGTGAGTGCTGAGAGCACTGTTACTACATATGTTGTCAAGCTTCCCTTGGATGGTTCTGGATCACATGGTTAATTCCTTATGTTATTGTGACAAGCAGTTTTCTTTCTTTCTTTCGGAGCCTCTACTCTCTGAATACCATTTCTGGGATTAATAGTAATTGTTGCCTTGTGGCTTAAAGACTTCCTATAAACTGACTCAGAAAAGGTGTCGTAAGACCGTAGGAATGCTCACAGTTTTTTCATGCACTTCACATACTTATTGTGAGAGGCTTTTCCACAAAGAAGATGACAAAGAAACGCAAGATCTTGACCAGCATTAGTCTAGTTTCCCTGTTCCCAAGGGAAAGAGGCATTCTTCACCTCTTTACAGAGAGGGGGCCTGGAGCCAGGCCCAGCTAGAAACCCACGTCTTGGAGTCTCCCCATGGTGAGAGCAATCTGGTGGCACTGGTGCTGTGGAAAAATGCCAGGGTCCTTGCCTTCTGGGCATGGCAGATGTCATCAGGAGTTGGGTCAGATAACAGCAAGTGCCACTTGGGGGCACCCACCATGTGCTGGAAACATGCCAGCATGGAAGGCTTAGGGACAACTCCCCAGGGGATGGTCCTTCAGGATAAAGTTCTTAGGCCAGAACTGCTGACCAGATTGAGGCTGGGGGTGTTCCAATGCACTGACAATCCATCATGAGGGAAGCATGGTTGTGAAGAAGCAAAGCATTTGGGTGGGAGCAGTTTTGGCTGTGTGCACGCATGCTCAGTCACTCAATCATGGCCAACTCTTTGAGATCCGTGGACTGCTTCCCTCCATCTAAAGAGCTGACACCAGCAGAGATTAGGTGAGTTACTCATGAAAGTAAAGGAAGAAATTCTCGACAGTTCCACGTGTGTCAGTCCCTCAGTCGTGTCTGACTCTTTGCAACCCCATGGACTGTAGCCCTCCAGGCTCCTCTGTCCATGGGATTCTCCAGGCAGTAATACTGGAGTGGGTTGCCATTTCCTCCTCCAGGGGGTCTTCCTGACCCAGGGATCGAACCCCCATCTCCCGTGTTGGCAGGCAGGTTCTTTACCACCAGCGCCACCTCACTCCTGCCTTAATTCTTAATTCATCCCGGGCTTCCTTCCTTCTTTGGGAAGGGTGAGGCCCCACTGACCTGGTCAAGTCCTCAATGTCCACCAGCATGGCGTCCTGCTCCGTGTGCAGCTCATCTCGGATAAGGAGTAGCTGGACCAGCTCTTCATTCAAGCCTGGGGTAAAGGAAAGAGAGCAACAGAAATAGATAAAACTGCATCAAAGTCAGGATATGAAACTATGTATGGACCGTTGTATGTGTACCACACACACACACACACACACACACACAAACAGCTAAACACAGTAGGAAAGTATCTTTGCTGAAATGTTAGGGTTCTCATTAGCTTCTCAGAAGCTCAGAAGTCACCTATTTGAGAGCACTAGTTTGCTGACTGATAGATGTGTTGGAAGAAAAGGAGTATGAAGTAAATCCAGTTACATTCACATTAAAGTGGGAAAAGAAGTGGTTAGCTGTTAGGAAAGTAGCTTGTTAGAAGAAGCGGGATTTTATTTTGAAGATACGTGAGTGTAAAAGTCTGGGGCATGTTGAGTTTTCCACTGTTCACCTCCGGGGGCTCCAGCCACTGAGAACTGGAGGGGCCGCCGCACCTGATGGGCACCACATTAGATGCCCAGCCGGAGAGGGAGGGGCCCGAGGATGCTCAAAGGTTACCTGGGGCCACGAGGAGGAGCAGCCCAATGTGCAGGCTGTTCAAAGAAAGAGTAATATCTAAAGATGTGGGAGAACGAAATATGAAAGACCTGAAGAAATAACCCCTGGTCTTCAGACAACATGTGCTGAGGAAAAGACTCCTTAGGATTTATACTGGGAATAAAATAGATGGAAACATGGCTAGTCTTCCTGAAATCTGTACACTGGGTTAATCTGGCTTTTGCCATTGGAAAATATAAACAATCCCGGGGCTGCTTCTTGCTTTTTCCCCTCATACTGACTTAGAACAAAAGCTTCTAGGTCTCAACACGTGGACACGTGGGGAGAGCATTCATTTGGCAAGAGCTCTAGGCCCAGCAACAAAAGAAAGGAAGAGGGTACTCAGCAAGGTCCTCCTTGAAAACGCTGGATTCAGACCTGGAATGATGCATTTACCTGCCTTTAGTTCAGATTTGTTTCCAATTTTAAAAAGGAGAAAAAAAAAATCATACAAAGAAATCTAAAACTTCCTCTACTCCTGAAAAGGACTAGCTGGCGATGTTATTATTTAAAAGTCTAAGGAAGATATTTCGATGGTAAGAGATCAGAAAGCCTTTTAAATCCTTCAAAGAAAAAATACTCCTTGTAATTCATTCTCAATGAAAATTAAAATGTAGTAGAACTTCAAAAAAAAATCCTATGAATCTATAGTTTCCTAATTAAAATGTAAATCTTTTCTTTTGACTTTAAAACACTGAAGGTGTTGGGTTAAGAGGTTGGCTCCGTGCTTGCACTGCTGTGGCTGGGAGTTTGGTCCCTCGTTGGGGAACTAAGATCCCTCATGCTGCCTGCTGTGGTTGCCCCACCTTCCCAAAATACTGAAGGTATTAAGTTGCCACTGCCCATTTTCTTTTTTTCTAGTGAGTTCTAAGGGCAGCTTTCTATATTGGCATAGCACATGGGAATGTCTTTTCTATATGAAGTTCAGAATTTTTTATTATGGACATTTTCAAAGTGATACAAAAACAAAGAGACTTGTTTAATGAATTCCCTTGCCCTGTGCATCCAATCAGTTTCAAAAATAATCAACTCTTGGCCAGTCGTAACTGACCTTTCTCTCCTTCTCCAGTGAGGTCATTTTAAAGTGAATTTCAGACATCCTATGGTTTCATATATAAATGCTTCAGTATGCTTCTCTAAAGACAGGGCTTTTTTTTTTTAATTAACATAATCATAATGCCTTTATTGTACCTGAATAAGTCAATACATCTTTAATAAAACATTTAGTCAGTGTTTGAATTTCCCCACTTGGTTCCCAAATGCTTTTTTATAGTTGGTTTGCATTGGGCTGGCATGCCTCTTAGGTGGTTTTAATCTATCAGCCATAGACTTTATGGACTCATATGTTTCAAGGCTGGAGTGCTCGAGAGTTCATCTGGACTCAGCAAGATGCCCCAGTAACTGAGCTCTCTCTGTTACTGGCCCAGCATGTGCCCTTCTCTGCAAAACCAGCTGAGTGAATGCCACTCGTTCACCACAACTCCCTGCACACTTCTGGTAGAGGTCCTTCTTTATTCTGGGGGTAAAAGGCCCACTCCTTCTCACCCTAAAATTTTCACCTATCAGTCCTATACACTTTCGCCACCTGAAGTCCCACAACATAAGCTGTATTGGATCTGATGAGCTAAAATAAATGTATATACAAATAAAGCTGAGCATATAATTGTATATGTATAATACATATACAAATATATATAAATATAATAAAAGACCTGGAACTACTAAATTGTATTCTACAAACAAGTGTTGTGACCCAACTATAGGCCAGGCACTGTGCTAGAAGCTGGGGATTTCAGATGAATAAAAAGGACCTTTAATCTCTGAGAATCTTGAAAAAGTCTTAACGTTTCTCAACATTTTATAGTGAAAAAACAAAGGAAAAAAGAGAGCGTTGATTCTCTCCCTTTCCTTGCAAGGACACAGGAGGACCCCAAGGAGACATGATATCCCATGATATTTAACACTTCATATCCCATTTTCCAGAGTATCTTACACTTACTTTCTATCTGGGAATGGAGATCATTGACTATCACTTGTAGCTGCCCAATAGTCATGTCTCTCAGGTCAGTGGGCTTTAAACTTCTTTTCATCAAGCATTCACTTATATGAGGCAAGTGTGGCAGCTGAAGACACAAAGGGAAGAAACAGAGATGAGAGCAGAGCAGTAAGCACACTGAATACAGGACCGAGTTTTCTCTTAAAAAACCCACCTTCATTCACCCACTTCAGGGTCCCCACTGACAAGCCGTCCCTGTCTGACTTTTCCAATGCAAGGCCCTCCATTCACACATCACACGTTCTCAAATGCTATCAGCATCATCATGGCACACTACTCAAATCAAAAGCTTTTGGACTGGTCTACAACTTAAGAGTCAGTAACTGGATCCACAAATGAATCACCAGGGAGCTCAAGCAGTATCAGTTACATAGATTAAATTATTAAGATCCATTATTTATTAATTTATAGCATGCTACAAGCACTGTGCCAAGTGCTTTGAACACTTTTTCCACTGAATTCTCACAATCATGCTCTGACACAGGTGTTATTATTATCCCCATTTTGTAGATGAGAAAACTGAGACTTGCCCAGAGCTCCACAGTAGATCAAGGGCAGGGCTTGTCTTAAGCTCCAAAGGCCAGGACTTTTATCCACTCTATCATACTGTCTTCACTCAACAGTAGGAACCGAGTTAAAGCAATAGTGAGTTTGCCACAGCAATCAGTTCTTAAACTGAGACTGCTTTAAAGGAATGAAAATATTCTCACAACAGCTAATACTGCCCTGAAAACACAGAGAAGATATGAATGGGGAGCAAAGTTTATGTTTGTGAAATCTGTAGCTTATGTATCCTTCTGTGATACAGTAGGAAGGAAAAAGAAACAGACTTAAATTTCTCAATGACGTTTTACACAGTGCCTTCTAGAAACCCAAGTTTGCATAACTCTGGGAAAGGACTGTCAGCCTCAACCATTTGCAGCCACCACTCGCCAGCCAACCACCGCAAGTAAGCCCCCAGTCAGTTGCGTTTCGGCGCTCGCTGCTTACGAGATCAGCGACGGGAGACTTCTTCCTGTTCTGTTTTTCCACTTCTACTTGCATTTTGGCCATTGGTTTGGCCATGGCAAGGGCCATTTTGGCTTCGGCTTGCAATTTCTTTTGCCTTGTGAGGAAATCCATGTCATCCAGGGATTCGGATTCTTCTTCAGTAGTGTCTCTATCTGAATAGGAAGAGCTCTGTTTGCTCTGCGAAAGGAAAAAAAGCAGCACCTGAGCTTTGTGTGGTGGGTACCACCTGTGGGGATGGACTGTAGCCTTCCTGAGCCCTCTCTCAGCGCGGCCAAGAGTCCCCTCCATCAACACAACTCAACTCTTGATTTGATCTGTACCAATCACAAATAACTTATTGAACGATTATTTATTTACCATTAGCATTTAGTGGGTCAGGAAATTCCCCTGGAGGAGGGCATGGGAACCCACTCCAGTATTGTTGCCTGGAGAATCCCATGGACAGAGGAGCCTGGGAGGCTACAGTCCAGGGGGGCAAAAAGAGTCCGACAGGATGGAAGCAGCTTAGCACACAGCATTTAATGGAAATAATGTGCTAGCATTGTTCTAAGTTCTTTGCATATTATTTTTTGCATTTGTTTATTTTCTACTTTATATTTAATAATCATATTTCAATATAATTATTTTTTACCTTTTTAATTAATTTTTATCGGCATATAGTTCCTTTACAATGTGGTGTTGATTTTTGCTGTATTGCAAAGTGAATCAGTTATATGTGTGTGTGTATATATATATATACTCCTCTTTTTAACCAAGTAACATTTTCAAAGGTAGTTTATCTCCACAGTATCAATAAAAGGCTGATTTTAGCATAAAAAGTAACATAATTAATAATAGAGAGAATATATATTTATAACAAACTTGAGACTTTTCTTTGATTCTCACTCTCAAAACTTTCTTGAAGTGAACAGACTACAGCAAACTATTTCACCCAGAGCTAAGGCGGTGTGTCACTCCCCGAGTGGACAGGATCTCAGCTATCCAAAGCTGAGATATGTGGCACTGTACTCAACAACCTCCTCAGTTTCCTGTTAGTTGGTCTTCGATAAGGTGCTGGATAGACCTCCCAGAGAGGCAAGAAATTCAGGAACAGGCACTCAGGATCATCAAGCCATCTTTTATATATGTGTGCAAGGAAAAGTGTTGTTTAGTTGCTAAGTCGAGTCCCACTCGTTGCGACACCATGGGCTGTAGCCTGCCAGTCTTCTCCATCCATGGGCAAGAATACTGGAGTGGGTTGTCATTTCCTTCTCCAGGGGATCTTCCTGACCCAGACATCTGACCTTTGTCTCCAGCTTGGCAAGCAGACTCTTTGCCACTGAGCCACCAGGGAAACCCCGCGAGGAAAAGTAAGCAGTGGTTAACCCACATTATCTTGCTGGTTTCTTTGAGCGGTATCTTTTAAGTGCTAGCTCCCCACCCCCTGCCAGGACCCCATCCTCTGTCTTTTAAAATGTGTCCACTGCTAGTCTATGTTCATATTTCTAAGACCAATGGGGAAGGAATGGTATAAAGCACATTTTCTATTTTTTAATTTACTGCATGCAATTCTTTTTTAAAATTAATTTTTATTGGTATATAGTTGCTTTACAATATTGTGTTAGTTTCTGCCCTACAGCAAAGTGAATCAGCGATATGTTTACATCTATCCCCTCTTTTTCGGATTCCTTTTCCATTTAGGTCGCCATAGAGCACGGAGTAGAGTTCCTTGTGCTATACAGTAGGTTCTCATTAGTTATCTATTTTACACCTAGTAGTGTATATATATCAGTCCCAATCTCCCAATTCATCACCCCCTCTTTCTCCTTTCCCCTCCGGCATCCAGATGTTCTCTACATCTGTGTCACTATTTCTGTGTTGCAACAAGACAATCTATATCATTTTTCTAGATTCCACATATATGTGTTAATAATATATGATATTTGTTTTTTTCTTTCTGACTACTTCAGTCTTATGACAGTCTCTAGGTCCATCCATGTCTCTACAAATGGGACCATTTCATTCCTTTTTATAACATATTTTCTTTTCTAATTTTTAGGGCCTATGTGATTTTCCTGATGATTTAATATGAAAGTAGTTGCTAACTTTAACAGAACTTATGTATCCTCAGATCACAGTTTTAAGTTTTCAATCACTCAAATTTTAGGAGCATCTCACGTTAAGAAGGGCTTCCCCAACGGCTCAGACAATAAAGAATCTCCTGCAGTGCAGGAGACAGGAAGATCCCCTGGAGAAGGGGATGGCTACCCACTCCTGCATTCTCGCCTGGAGAATCCCATGGACAGAGGAGCCTGGTGGGCTACATGCAGTCCATGGGGTTGCAAAGAATCAGACACGACTGAGTGACTTTCACGCTTCACATGTTAGGAAATGACATGAGGCATCTCTTTTTAAATCTCTGCAATGTTAGTTCCTGATCAACAGCAGAAGAGAAGCTAAGAGACCAGGAAAGCACGCTCTGAACCTCAGTGGCAGCTCGGGACTCACCATGGGGGACAAGGGCGTGTCCAGGCTGGTTTCGGTCTTGCTGTCATCAGCATCGCTGTCCTTATCACTGCCGCTGTCGTTGACAAAGCAAATCTGCAGGTTCATCCCACTCTGCAGGCTGGGCAGAAGCAAACAGAACACTAATTCCACTCGGCTATTTGTTACCCGGCAGCATCGAAAAACCGTCTGGTTTTGCTAGAGAAAGTAGTTTAATGTGTTCTTCACGGGGAGCAGTGAGTGATCAATATTATGCCCAATTCATAAATGGTAACTTTTATTGGAGGATAAGAAAGATACATTGATAAACAGTAAGGTGATAACTTTTAACTCCTATTGTAGTAGCTTTTTTCTACACAGAAATTCATGTTGTTTGCAAACTAATTTCAAGCCACATCATAGCACCTGGCACAATACCAAACACATAGTTGGTACACGATAAAAACGTGTTGAGACACTGAGTTTACATTTTTGTCGATGAAGATGAATGGATCCTCAGCCAAACAGGGCTGCCTGGTGTCATCTAACGTCCTGCCCCACGGGGACAATCCAAAGATGCTCATTAAAGCCAGCATCCCGGGGCCAGAACTCTCAGAAAAAAAGACTCCTTTTTTTTTTTGCCTCCAATAGAAAAAGGTCAGCTATCAGACGAGTTGATCTTTGCATCTCTCACTGTGACAATAATGCCAGAGCTGATTCGGCGTTAGGAAAATTTTATTTGAGGCAGTTGCCAAAAGTCAACTGAGGGAGCTCATTTATGTCATTAAGGAAAAAAAAAAAACCACACCAGAGGTTCACCCTAGAGAAACTTAAGGAAACTTCCAACCTATAAAGGCACAACGTTGGAACACAGCAAGGCTCTGCACGGAGCCTCAGAGGCAGAGATGTCTTGGGAGTTCATTATGTTTGTGGCAAATCCGGGAAGCTCCAGGAGGGATGTTTCTGGAAATGTGGTCACAAAGGGCCACCAGGCTGTGTATCTGCCACACACACAGCCAGGCTGAGGATCCAACTCTGTGTCCTAATGCTCATCTGAAGGCGAACACGTTTCATGACTGTTTGACAACAAAAGGTTTTTCAAGAAACACTTTCTATTTTCTATTTGAGGCAAAAAGAAGCACCCCTAGTGTGTGTAAGCTTTGAGAAAGAAAAAGCGGAAGGAAACTCCTTAAACAGCAGGGAGTCCTAAGGAGGGTAGTGTAAGCCAGGTCTGGAACAGTGGATGCTCAATCTGCTCTGACATTGCTGTCACACTGAGAGACGCACAGATCAACTCTCTGATAGCTGACATTTGCATTTTTAAACAATTGGGTAGGGATGCTCTGTACAAAATGCTCAGATGACTCACTAAAAGCACCTGTTTGACTGAAAATAATACAGAAGTCAGAAAAAGCACTGATTTAACACAGGCACCACTGTTATGTGTATGTACTGCCACCTGTTGTTAACTTCGGTGATTACTGACAGTTCCAACTTATTTCCCCAGGAAGCAAATGCAGCCTTTCTCTCAGTAGGTCCAATTCTGTTGCTCCCCGCCCTCCTGTGCAGGCCAGCAGAGTCAGGCCCAGGGCTGGCTGCAGAAGGTGACAGGTTCTTCTGTGATCAGCTGAGGGTGCTTGGAATCAGCAGGACTTAGGTTTGAATTCTCTACTTCATTCCCTAAGCACAATACTCAATCTGTATCCTCATCTGTAAAACAGGGTGTATAATTCAGTACTTTGTAAGGAGGAAGCTCCAATACTTTGGCCACCTGATGCAAAGGGCTGACTTCATTGGAAAAGACTGTGATGCTGGGAAAGATTGAAGGCAAGAGGAGAAGGGGATTACAGAGGACGAGATGGTGGAATGGCATCACCAACTCAAATGGACATGCGTTGGTCAACTCAATGGATTCAAACAAACTCCAAGAGATAGTGAAGCACAGGGAATCCTGGCGTGGTGCAGTCCATGGGGTCGCAGAGGGTTGGACGTGACTGAGTGATAGAAAGATTGAAGGTAGAAGGAGAAGGGGACGACAGAGGATGAGATGGTTGGATGGCATCACCGACTCAATGGACATGAGTGAGTAAACTCTGGGAGTTGGTGATGGACAGGGAGGCCTGGCATGCTGCAGTCCATGGGGTCACAAAGAGTTGGACACGCCTGAGTGACTGAACTGAACTGAGTGACAGAACAACAAAGAAAGATTAGAGGATTTAGCTCAGAGCTGGCACAGGACAGGTGCTTTGTATGCAGTCATCATCCTCTTCTCTACTTTCTGAAAGGCTACACAAAGGAACATAGGATTTTAAAGGTGATGCGACTTTGTAAAGAGACCCTTGAAGTCACGTACTTGAACACCTGGCCTGTCACAGCAATTCCTGATACATAACTGACTCTCTGAGAGCGTCCTGAGCTGACTTGAACTGTTAGGCAGCTTGAACATTTATTGAGATGGAACTTGTTTCCTTTCAATTTTCTTCTATTAGCATATTTTTTTTCTGGAGTAATCTAGTATGTTCAGGTTACCCTTTGATCCCATATAAATTAAGCTTTAAAATTCATTGTTTGTAGTTGGTAAAAAATTTTTAAAAGTCAACCATTTTTAACAATAAAACTCAAGATCTATGGATTAGACAATAGTGGGAAATAAAAGTGCAAATTAAAAACAGACATATTTTAAAATAAAGACATTTCAAGTTAAACCTAATTTGAATCTAGAATTATATCAGTTCAGTTCAGTTCAGTCGCTCAGTCCTGTCCGACTCTCTGCAACCCCATGAACTGCAGCACGCCAGGCCTCCCTGTCCATCACCAACTCCTGGAATTTACTCAAACTCATGTCCATCAAGTCGGTTATGCCATCTAGCCATCTCATCTTCTGTCGTCCCCTTCTCCTCCTGCCCCCAATCCCTCCCAGCATCAGAGTCTTTTCCAATGAGTCAACTCTTCCCATGAGGTGGCCAAAGTACTGGAGTTTCAGCTTTAGCATCAGTCCTTCCAATGAATACCCAGGAGTGATCTCCTTTAGAATTATATAGTATTTCCTACTTATAGAATAAAGTCTTGAAGAGAAGACGATACTACATAAACAGATTATAAACACACAAAATTACCGATAATAACATTGCAAAATAAAGTTTAAAACATCCAAAGAAATATATTTCATTCTGAAGAAAGCTTGATCATAAATTCTGATGTTTTGCCCCCAAAATGACCTTTGTGCTAAGGACCTTAGACCTAAATCAACCATCCCACACAGTGTTTCTAACTCAGGAAAGGCAAAGAAAAAAAGAGAGGGAAAGGATTTAGTACTTGGAGCAAAGTGAAAAAAACACCTCAGGTAGAAATTCAGAAAATCGCCTTAGTAACACATTATCACCGTGGGAAACTGCGCAGACCTTCTTACAGGGCGAGCCTTATAATTCCTTGTAGCGGTAATCATCAAGAATGTTACTCTCAGGAAAAGGAAATTATATGACACAGCAGCTAATAGTTCAGCGGGGATTTTAGTAAAGACATCTTAAAACAGACTCAGGTTTCAAGGAGGATTTGTTTGCCTTCAGCCTTTAAGCGGGTTTAAGATGAAGGCGGCTTTTAGGAAGACTCGACCACAGTTCCCAAGCAGTGGCCGGGCTGTAGGGTGAGTGGGCTCCCCTGGTGCTGCTGAGGGTCTCTGGGCTGCAGGGTCGGGGACCATGACCCCTGTTCGGGGCCCCTTCCCACCCTGGGGAGGCATGGCCGCCCTGAGGCTCCTCCTCTGGCCGCCTGGAGCCCAGGCCTCTGTCCTTCCCACTACTGTGAGGCCTCACTCACAACAAGCCTACACAGTCTTGGGAAATTCCAGCAGTTGGGGGGCTAATTTGCCTGGATCTCTCCAGCACAGTCTGAGGTGAAAACAAAACTCCGTCCTCTTCTTGTTAATTAGTGTATAATTGAAAGCATCCAATTCGAGGTTCCTTGATGTTTGGAGTGGTGCTTGGCAGACTGCTACGTGCAGAAAGCTGCCTGACATGTGTCTTGCCTTGGATTTGATTTCTGGAAGGTCTGTGTCCTGGTCACCCCAGGAACTGCTTCTCCTTATGCCACCAACAACCATACTGTTGCCCAGGGTTACTGACAGGGAGCCAAGCGCCTGAGAAGGGGCTGTCCTAGATGAAGAAGGCCCAGAAATGCAGAGATAAAAAGACTAAGTGTATCTTCTGGACGTCTCTGTGAGTTCATGTGGCTTTTTGAGTGCCAGTTCCTATCCCCCAGAATTAGGAAGGCATCTAGTTGAGAGGGTGTTCAGCCTTAGTGTCCTCTCGGCATTCATAGTGAGGGAAACTGTTACTTGGGACTTCCTGGGTGGCTCAATGGTAAAGAATCTGCCTGTAATTCAGGAGACTCAGGTTCAATCCCTGGGCTGGGAAGATCCCCTGGAGGAGGGCATGGCAACCCACTCTAGAATTCTGCCCTGGAGCATCCCTATGGTCAGAGGAGCCTGGTGGGCTATAGTCCATGGGGCTGCAAAGAGTCAAACACGACTGAAGTGACTAAGCAGCAGCAAACGGTTACTTGGAAAATGTTTGCACTGATTTCTCACTACCATCACCAGACGTATTATGAAGCACCGCAAAGCATTTACATATATAGGGCTTCCCAGGTGGCTAAGTGGAAAGAATTCCCCTGCAGTGCAGGAGACTGGGTTCAATCCCTGGGTCAAGAAGATCCCCTGGAGGAGGGCATGGCAACCCACTCCAGTATTCTTGTCTGGAGAATTCCATGGACAGAGGGGCCTGGCGGGCTACAATCCATGGGGTCGCAAAGACTTGCACATGACTGAAGTGACTAAGCAGCAGCAAACTGTTACTTGGAAAATGTTTGCACTGATTTCTCACTATCATCACCAGATGTATTATTA
The DNA here is from genome assembly GCA_006410875.1 of Neotragus pygmaeus. Classification (NCBI taxonomy): domain Eukaryota; kingdom Metazoa; phylum Chordata; class Mammalia; order Artiodactyla; family Bovidae; genus Neotragus; species Neotragus pygmaeus. Next base: position 558,883 of record SJYV01008730.1, read on the forward strand.
AAAAACACACAGAACTGAGAGAATGATGGAGTAGCAAAGATCTTACCTCCTAAGAAACCTAGCCACCTGGTGATAACATTTGGTAGAAAGATAATACTTTTTTTTTCTTTTCACAATACAAGGAAAAGGCCAGTTTACTGCCTGGAAGAAGTGATGGCTGGTCCTAAAGTCTGCTGTGACTTCTCCTGGGGACAGCAGCATTGGAAAACCAGCCTTTGTTTTGGCCTTGGGTTTCGATGACTGAGAGTGGCCTGATGTGATGGCCAGCTCCAAAACCCAGAACTAACTTGGTGTCTCTCGATTTTAGAAACAGGAATCTCTCAGCACCAGCTGAAACTGCCCGCATTCACACAGAAATGTTTAAGATTCTTTGGTGCTATACCCTACACCACACCTTGGTTAACTTCACTTGGACAGCTGTATTAAATGTGAGTTTAAAAGTGTGTTCACTATGTTCTTGCCTGGGTTGAACAACCATCTGTGGATTACGGGCCAGGCGTGCTTAGTCGCTCAGTCATGTCCGACTCTTTGAGACCCTATAGCCTGCAGCCTGCCAGGCTCCTCTGTCCACGAGATCTCCCAGGCAAGAATATTGCAGTGGGTTGCCATTTCCCTCTCCAGGGATGGGTAAGACAGGGGTTAAAGAACTCAGATAACTTGCCCCCGATCTGTGACAGCCTGATGATTAAAATGTCCCAATTCTTCTCTTCCCTCTCTCTGGTCCCTCTGTAATAAGATTGTGGTTTCTCCAACCAGAGGTAGAGTCTATTTCCTGATCCCTGGGCTGCCCTCCTGATCTGCCATGGGCAAGAGAGTGCAGAGGAAGTGATGGCCTTAGAGTTCTGAGTCTCCCCCTGCAGGGAAAGCAGCCACCGCCCAGGTCCTGCTCGGCCTGCCGGCAGAAGACAGACTTTGCAGCACAGAGCTCACTTGCTCAGTGAAGAGCAGTAGAGGCACCTTGCCAACCCATAGCTGATCACAGACCAGGAGGAAGCCCCATGTGAACCCAGGTCTGACCAGCAGTAGAAATCAATGCTTATCATCTGATGCCACTGATGTGGGTGGGTTTTTATTATATATCATCACTGTGGCAGCAGATAACTGGTGAAAGGTTACAAAGCAAGAGACTACAGGCTTTACCTCCAGTGGCCTTTCCCCCATACTGCACTTAATCTCAGGTGTGGATTTATCAAGTCTTGCCTGTAATGGCAATATAATTTTAAGCGCATATACCTCCTGTTGTTTTTTGTTTAGCTGCTAAATCACGTCTGACTCTTTTGTGATCCCATTGTCTGCCGCCCACCATGCTCCTCTGTCCATGAGATTTCCCAAGCAAGAATACTGGAGCAGGTGGTCATTTCCTTCTCCAGGGGATCTTCCTGACCCCTGGAGCAAACTCGAGTCTCCTGCATTGGCATGCAGATTCTTTACGGCTGAGCCACCAGGGAAGCCCATGTATTAATCCTGTAGTTGCCCATAATTTCAAGGCAACTGTATGGTTTCCTTAAGAAACAGAGTAAAAGGGAACTTCAAAACGCCCAGGCATTTCAAACATGCATTGCTCACCTTCTGTCCAAAACCACTGTGGTTATGAGAGCCTCTGGCTCTGCTGTTACTCATTGCCCAGTATTCCCAACTAGTCTGTGGCTGGGCTATTAAAATATATTACCTTTATTTATTTTAATGGATCTTTGATGCATTATTCAAAGGCTTTCTACATAAAGCCTTTCTATATTTGCTATTTTATGAGAATTTCAAAGGAGATGGACTATAAAATGTATGCTGTAACTAACCAAGGATAGATGTAAAAACGTTTCACTCACTTTTCTAAGAATTTGTCATGAAGAAGGAGTCGGGGAACACCTGAGGTCTGGGTAAGTTCTAGATACACAGGGTGTATGATGGTGTCTATACAGGATGCACTGAGGTGGGTTAAAATGAAGCGCTGCTAGGGACTTCCCTGGAGGTCCGGTGGTTAAGACTCGGAACTCCCACTGCAGGTGGCATGGGTTTGATCTCTGGTCTGGGAACTTGATGCTTTTGAACTGTGGTGTTGGGGAAGACTCTTGAGAGTCCCTTGGACAGCAAGGAGATCCAACCAGTCCATCCTAAAGGAGATCAGCCCTGAATATTCATTGAAAGGACTGATGCTGAAGCTGAAACTCCAATACATTGGCCACCTGATTCGAAGAACTGATTCATTTGAAAAGACCCTGATGCTGGGAAAGATTGAGGGCAGGAGGAGAAGGGGATGACAGAGGATGAGGTGGTTGGATGGCATCAGCGACTCGATAGACATGAGCTTGAGCAAGCTCCGGGAGTTGGTGATGCACAGGGAAGCCTGGTGTGCTGCAGTCCATGGTTTTGCAAACAGTCGGACACGACTGAGCGACTGAACTAAACTGAACTGGGAACTAACACTCTGCATGCCATGCAGCATGACCAAAAACACCAGAAAAAAATTGTGAAACACCTTTCCCATTTCCCAAACCTTGCTCTTCACTCTTCTTTTCCCTCCTGACTGTTTCATACTGACATTTACCATGAGAGTTACAGAATTACTATTCAGAGAAGGAAAGGCAAAGTTTCCATTTCCCAATGTTTATTATTGTGAAAGTAAACTATTTCTTATTTTACTTTAGTGGGACTGTGTTAACTTCCTTTTGCTAAAGACTGTGTAACGCATGGGGTCATCATTTGACTTTTAAAAAATTTAAAAATTTAAAATTGAAGTATAGTTGCTGTACAATATTATATGTTACAGGTGTGCAATATAGTGATTCATAATTTTTAAAGGTTATACTCTTCTTACAGTTACTACAAAAGTACTGGCTCTATTTCCCATTGTACACTACATCCTTGTAGCTTATTTTACACCGAATAGTTCGTACTTCTTACTCCCCTCTCCCTCTGATGCCTCTCCCTCTTTTCCCTCCCCACCGCCATCTCTCCGAGGTGCCCAATGGGGTAACCACTAGTTTGTCCTCTATAACTGTGAGTCTGTTTCTTTTTTGTTATATTCACTAGTTTGCTATTTTTGGTAAGATTCCACATATAAGTGATATCATACAATATTCCTCTTCCTCTGTCTGACAATTTCATTGAACCTAATGCACTCCAAGTCCATCCATGTTGCTACAAGTGATAACATTTCATTCCTCCTTAAGGGCTGAGTTAAGCTGACTTTTTAAAGAGTGGTATTCATACAACAGGTTCAAATACTGGTGCTCTAACATATAACATCACACACAAAGTGATGCTTGTAAGTATATTAGAAAAAAAGAGGGTGTTTAACTATTCATCCATTCATTCGGTGATCAGGCAAGAACATCTCTGAAAACCCCACAGCACTGGTCAGCCAGTGGTGAGCCTAAGACCCCCACTATTCTTCTCTTCCCTACACTCCACAGGCCAGGACACATGCCTTCTAGTTCCCTACAGTCCCACCTATTGCCTTTTATCCGAGCAACCTCATTCCTTCAAGCTTCTTCCTGGCCCCTGCAGGCATTTTTATAGTTCACAACCCCTGTATTAAGTGGATGCATGGAAGTAGTTGATCTAGGAAGAGAAACCAGGTCTTTGAATAGGTACCAAATGCTTGGATCATTAAATCACAATATACAAACAGAAATGTGGAATATATAAAGCACTGGGACAAAACTGAAAAACAAACACTTACTAGACACTCCTTATCCTACACATGAGAAAAGAAACACTTTCACTTAACCTGAACGTTAATTAGCAAGTAAGGTGTTAATTGAGAAGAGCGAATGAGCAGGGAGCTACCTGCAGAAGAAAGGCCGTCTGGCCACTGGAGGTGGGGTTAGCAAATGCAGAGAGGGATGGAAAGCCAGCCCTCCAGCAGTTCTGTGTCAGAGACGGTAAGGGTTGTTTCAAACTGTGTGCTAGAGACAGGACTGGGGGACAGGCGCCATCATGTCTTTTCATGTCCTGTCCGGATCCCACATCTTACAGGACTCAGGCTTCCGGCTTCTTCAGCAAAAGCAGAGGAAAGCAGCTCCGAGGGTGGGAGACTGTGGACGGCCCTCTCTGGGTTTTCTTCTTCCAGTTCCGGGCAGACCTTTTGTCTTCTCTCTTTTCTAAGGCTCATTAGTTCTGGACCTTTCATCTGTATGTGTTCACATGAGGGCTGGTGGGCATCCAACTCCACAGAGTCTTCTCACTACTTAAGAGGCTAGGGGTGGACTAGCACTCACCAGCTTTTCTCTGGTGAAAAGCCAGCCTCTGGAGCCTAGCCTGATTCTTCAGGGAGCCATAAACACCTGCATTTCTAAGACAGCTGCTGGTTTTAATTCCACATCAGTATCCAGTCCCTTCACTAATGACCACTTACATGTAATTAAATTTGGAATTATAGGGTCTTAATGTTAAAAAGTGCATTTTCATCAGAAATATTTTCTGCATGAATTGAAGACTAGAATGAGACCTCTTCTGATATTGCAATAATGATGGAATAAAACAGTCATCTCTCCTGAGTGCCAAATGTGGTACACTTTCATCTTAATTAAAGCCAAATGATTTCTAAGTCATCTACATCCTCAAATACAAAGTTACCACTTTTGAGCATCTACTATGTTGTCGGCACTTAATAAATATTATCTCTAATTCTCAGATACACATAAAACAAGTATGATGAACTCCACTTTACATATAAGAAAATCAAGGCTCACAGATTAAATTATACCAGGTCACAAAGCTGACATTTTATTATAAGAGAGTGTGGTGAGAAGCCAGGTACTTTAACAAGGCTAGAAAATTCAGAATGGAAGAATAAAAGAGAAGATGAAAAAATAAAAGCAAAACAAAAAATTGGAAACAACTTCAATGCCTAATGATAAGAGATTTAAGTATATTATAGTGAAATACATGATTGGCCATTATGAGGCTGGGAAAAAATATGAACAGTTACGAAATGGGCAAATGATCTTGATGTATTGTTAAGTCAAAAAGAAAAACCAAACTCTTAAACAATAGGTATAGTATGATTCCAACTCTGTAAACAAAAATGTGGAGATACATGTACAGAAAAAGTGGCAGGAAATACACCTAGATATTTTTTGATGGAAGAAATTCAGCTGACCTTTAATGTCTCTCTTTTGAGAGATTGCCAACATCCACTGGATCATCGAAAAAGCAATAGAGTTCCAGAAAAATATCTCTTTCTGCTTTATTGACTATGCCAAAGCCTTTAACTGTGTGGATCGCAAAAAACTGTGGAAAATTCAGAAAGAGATGGGAATACCAGACCACCTGACCTGCCTCTTGAGAAATCTTTATGCAAGTCGGGAAGCAACAGTTAGAACTGGACATGGAACAATAGACTGATTCCAAATAGTAAAAAGGAGTCCGTCAAGGCTGTATATTGTCACCCTGCTTATTTAACTTCTATACAGAGTACATCATGAGAAACACTGGACTGGAGGAAGCACAAGCTGGAATCAAGATTGCCGGGAGAAGTATCAATAATCTCAGATATGCAGATGACACCACCCTTATGGCAGAAACTNAAACCCAGACCTCCTCCCATTTGGACCAGATGGATATGACATGACTGAGCAGAGAGATGGGATTTCTAAGAGAAAACTTTTTGGGGCTTTGGGGAGAGAATAGTAACAGAGATCTAGAAGACTGTCTATGGGGTCTACTCTCCTCATTTTACAAAAACGAGGCAACTGAGGTATGGTAAAACTAAGTACATTGTTCAAGTCTCAGAGTTAGAAGCTGACTAGGATGAACCCTCAGGTGTCCAAGTTCCTAGGCCAGAGTCCTCCTGCCACTTCCCACCAGGAGGGGAGAGAGGTGCTTCTACAGCAAAGGCAAAGGCTTCCAGCTCTGAAATGACATATGAAGAGATCGAGGGAATCCTCTGAGCCTGTGCTGGCCCCACACCCACCGAGGACATGCCTGAACACTGCGTGGCCAGGTCTCAGCTCCTGACTCTAGGCACTAACCCACTGGCAGTAACTCCTTATATGCACATATGTGTGTTTTCTGATTTGTGCTGATTTAGGTAAATCTGTAAGGATCAGACAGAAGTATGAGGCTTACTGAAAGCCAGATAAAATAGATACCAAAGTGTCTAATTCTGGACCTCATACGAAGGAAAGAGTGGAAATCAACTGGTTGAACAAATGCGTGAATGCTATTATTTGTCTCCCATACTTGGTTTTGGAGAAGGCAATGGCACCCCACTCCAGTACTCTTGCCTGGAAAATCCCATGGACAGAGGAGCCTGGTAGGCTGTAGTCCATGGGATCGCTACTAGGAGTCGGACACGAATGAGCGACTTCACTTTCACTTTACACTTTCATGCTTTGGNTGGCACCCCACTCCAGTACTCTTGCCTGGAAAATCCCATGGACAGAGGAGCCTGGTAGGCTGTAGTCCATGGGATCGCTACTAGGAGTCGGACACGAATGAGCGACTTCACTTTCACTTTACACTTTCATGCTTTGGGGAAGGCAATGGTAACCCACTCCAGCGTTCTTGCCTGGAGAATCCCAGGGATAGGGGACCTGGTGGGCTGCCATCTCTGGGGTCGCACAGAGTCGGACACGACTGAAGCGACTTAGCAACAGCAGCATACTTGGTTTATCATGGTAAGTATACCTAGTATTTATACAGGGGATATTTGCTCTTAAGAGAGTCCAAAGGAACAGACAGATATTTTGACAAGAAACAGATATCTGGGGAGGGATCAAGACAATGCTGATGCATCTTCAGTTACTACCATCTTTTAAAAACAGTGTTCTATGTGCTTTCACCACTTGGAATACCTGTACTCGTAACAGTTAATTTTGCAAACTGTCTATACCCCCTCAAACAAAGTGTGACCTATGGACTGGCAGAGGAACATCAGCTGGGAGCTTGTAAGAAATACAGAATCTTAAGCCCCACCCAGACCTACTGAATCAGAATCAGCATTTTAACAAAATCCCCAAGTGGCACACTTGCATGTTAAAGTTTGAGAAGCTCTGGTCTACAGTCCTATTTTCTAGGTAGAATTATAATTTTAACATATTTTCATTGGAATTAGAAGCTATGCAAATAATCAATGATACCCTTAAATCAAGATTAAAACAAAATAAAACAAAACACCTTGCAAGACAGGTTAAGCTTGCAGTAAATATTCAATGATCAAAGTGGGAATTGTATTTCTCAGTTATCAGTATTCATTGTTATCAAATGCATCAGAGGGGTGAGTCTGGATGTTTTAGGATTGCTTAATGGCAAATATGGTGGTCTGCCACAATGTTCCAAACATCAGTCGGCTTGCTTAAGAGAGTGGCTTGATTTCCCCATCACAAAGTAAAATCAGTATTGTGTCTAAAAATGAAATATAGAAATCTGACCTAAAATGGGCCCCAAATCCCCAAAACTAAAACCCCCCAAATCAACCCAACAAACAGGTGGGGAGGGATCTGTCCAGCACACAAATAAAAGGTGGTAGTGTTATGGGGGAAAAATACTCAAGGATTTAAAGGATATCTCATTAAACATACAGTCAAATGACAAAATCCATTAGGTATATATTATAAAAAAAAAAACACTCACCGGGAGGAAAGGCTTGGCTTCCCGCTTTTGCTACAGCTGGTATAAATTCCTGGGCCATCATCAAAGAAGCTTCCCAGTGCCAATTTCTGTCGGATAGATTCCCTCTCATTTTTCTGTGCCTAAAATTTCAGGAAAATAAAACATGCCGATAAGCAGGCAGATACATCACAACCAGAGGCAATCTAACTGCTAGGTCTCTTAGAACTGTAATATTAGACAAAAATAAAATAAAACAGGCCACGGCACAAGAGCATTTGAATTAATAAGAGCTGAAATGCAACCCGTCACTCCTGACTCTGCGTCTGTGAGTTAATTTCAGTTCTTCAGAGCCCATTAGGATCACTAGTCTAGGAAATCACCCTCATGGTACTAAATGGTTGTCATCAGGATGGAGCTACAGCTGACTCTTGAACAACATGGGTTTGAACCGCTCAGATCCAGTTACAGAAGACTTTTTTCAATAGTAAATACTGTAGTACTTCACGATCCATGACTGGTTGAATCTGTGAACCACACACAGGTATGGCTGACTACAAGTTACAGGCAGATTCTCTACTGTACTGAGGGTCGATACCCCTAACCCCTTGTTAAAGGGTCACCTGTAGATTATTTGGTGCTTTCATCTTTCTTCTTACCTGCTAGATATGACAAGAGTAAAAGAGTAAAGGACAAGCACTTTGTCCTAAATCAGATCGCTTTTATCTTAAATGAGGGCTCATGTCTTTTGCCTTCTTTACATGGTCCCTTTCAGTCCACTTTCTCTTTGGCAAGAACATTAATTCATTCAGCTGACAGGCACCAAGCCTCTATGAGAGGCAGGAGCCATACTGTGACACTGGAAGCGCGGCTCAGGATGGGTAGACAGAGCCTCTACCCCTACCCAGCTTACAGTCTTGGTGGGGACATTTGTTTTTGTTCAATATCCTGATCTCACCGGGCTTAGAATGTGAGAAATCCTAACACAGTGCTTGGAATAGCTGGAGGATTCTCACTGGACCCATCTGTTTCATATTTTGAAGGGAAGTCAGGTCCACGTGCAGAGGAATAGAATTTGGTAAACTATACTACTGGGATAATTTGGATATGTTTACAACCCTTGGCTTCCCATAAAAGTCCCATAAAAACTCACCATGCTGATCTTCTAAACCCTTTAAACAACAGGAGAGGAGATTAGACGTGATTTCCTTAGTTAAAAATAAACCCACAAAAAACAAATATAATGAGTTGGATATCCTGGGGTGAGAATGAGATTTAGGTTTTCTGTTTTTGTGGGGTGAGGGGGACTGTGAGAAGCACCATTTTAAGTTTTGAGCAGGGAGCTGAAGACGATGCTGACCAAATTATATTACACAACACAGCTCAGGTGATGGGGTGTGGTCACAGAACACCCCGTCACCCTGATTCTCCCAGGAGGAGGTTGTGGAGCCACACTTGCTGCCACCAGTACCCGCAAGTTACACAGAAAGCTCTAATCCACCATCTGAGCATCACTGTCACAGTAGTGACATGTATTGTAAGGGCAGGCTGAAAAATGGCTTCATTTCATCCCCAAGTGAAGGGCAATATACTATGGGTTAAGAGGCTACTTAACATGGTAGTTACTAGTCACATGTAGCTATTTACGTTCAAATTTGAAGTTAATTCAAATAAAAAATTCAGTTTCTCCAGTCATACTACTGCATTTTAAGAGCTCCAGAGCCACAGGTGGCTCTAGCAGATACCATATTGGAAGCTCAGAATAAAATATACGACAGCACAGCCCTGCTAAGACAGCGTTAGCTTCAACAGTCTGCATCAGAATTTCCTATAGAGACTTAAAAATGCACATTCCCATCGCTTCTGAGCCGTCTGGCTAAGATCAAGTGTAAAATACACACTCCTAGTCTCTAGCACCGGATATTTAGTTTCAATAAGCTTTCCTTCTGGTTCAAGGAAAGCTCGTCTTTATTTTCCTTTTCTCTAACATTTAAAAATTCCTGGACACTATAACCATTCTTTCAACTTTCATATTTAGCAATTATATTTAAATCTATCCATCTATTCACGTATCTTCCTATTTTGTCATGTACCCATGGAACTGTGTCATACCAGCAGCTATAGAGTGAGTGAGTGAGTGAGTGAGTGTGTGTGTGCGTGTGTGAGAGAGAGACACAGTCACAAGGTGAAAGACTGCTTCTGTACAGTTACAGATGTGATGCTGATCTCATTTGATTATTGGGCTAGCACAGTACTGAGCCCTGAGAAGGTAACCACAAGGTTGTAAAGGGAAGTAAAGAATACTCTTAATTTCACTAACCACTTGCAAACTGTATTTTTGGAAACCTTAGTTAAAGCAACCCATCCTTCCAAATATGCGGGGCTGGTACTTAACTGGTGATGGTCCTGCCAAAATAGAACCACATTTGACATCTTTACTTAAATCCATTTCAAAATCCTAAAATCTGCTATGCAGATTTCACATAATCAGTGAACTTATTTCTGAATCCATGTAACAGACAAGAGAGATTATTACTTAATGTCCTCTATAGTCAGAAAACTGTTGAGTGGAATGAAATATCTAAATATAAAATCGGTAGATCATAACATGAGTGTTAATGACCAATATTGTCCAACATTATCCTGGGGTCTGGAAGAGGTTGTCTTTACAAAAAACACCTATCCAGGGTGTAAAGGTGTTAACATACCCTTGATTCCATGTCTGTCTCTCCTGATTTACTTGTATGTTAAAGCGATAGATAGTAGAGAAGGTCTTAAAAATATTCTTATTCATGTTAATTACAAATTTAATACCAGAATACTTAATAACAGTTTAAAGAGGTCTGTTTTATGAATGGATAAAGAACTTGTGGTACATTTATACAAAGAAATACTACTCAGCCATAAAGAGGAACAAATTTGAGTCAGTTGCAGTGAGGTAGATGAACCTAGAGCCTCTTATACAGAGTGAAGTCAGAAAAAGAAAAACAAGTATTGTATATTAATGCATGTATATGGAATCTAGATACATGCTACTGATAAACCTAGTAGAGAACACGCTTGTGGACACAGTAGGGGAAGATGAGGGTGGGATGAATTGAGGAAGTAGCATTGATATAGATACACACACAGACACACACATATATACTATCATGTGTAAAGTAGTGGAGAGTTGCTAAATAACACAGGGAGCCCAGTCAGGCACTCTGTGATAACCTAGACGGGTGGCATGGGGGAGGGGTGGGAGCTTCAGGAGGGAAGGGATATATATAAAGCGACTTCCCTTTCACTTTTTACTTTCATGCATTGGAGAAGGAAATGGCAACCCACTCCAGTGTTCTTGCCTGGAGAATCCCAGGGACGGGGGAGACTGGTGGGCTGCCATCTATGGGGTCGCACAGAGTCGGACACGACTGAAGTGACTTAGCAGCAGCAGCATGTTGCTGTAGGGCAGAAACCAACACAAAATGTAAAGCAACTTTTCACCAAAAAAAAACCCAAATAAAATTTAAGAAAATAAAGAGGACTATATGTCCCCCCGCCCCCATCCTCTTCTCTCTCTGGATCAAGAAAAGTATAGAGGCTTCCCTTGTGGCTCAGTGGCAAAGAATCCACCTGCCAATGAAAAGGACATGGGTTTGATCCCTGATCTAGGAAGACCCCACATGCTACAGGGCAACTAAGCCCAAGAAACACGATGACTGAGCCTGTGCCCTAGAGCTCTGGAAAGGCAACTCCTGAAGCCTGTGCACCCTAGAACCTGTGCTCTGCAACAAAAGAAGCCATTCTAATGAGAAGCCTGGGCACCAGAATGAAGAGCAGCACCCACTTGCCACAACTAGAGAAAAGCCCATGAAGCAATGAAGACCCAAAACAGCCACAAATAAACAAACAGATTAAATAATAACATAAAAAAGAAAAGCATGAAGAATATAGAAGTCACCATAATCCCACCACTGAGACACAGATCACTGCTAACATTCTGGTATATTTCCTTTTAGTTTTTTCTAATCTGATGTGTATATTTTTCTCTTTTTTATAAAATTGAAATCACATTGTTTATTATACTTTGAGAACTTCCCTCATTCATTCAAAATCCTTTAAAGATACAACTGTAAATGGCTGCATGCCATTCTATCCTCTGGAGTTATCATCTATTGTTACCCATTTGGGTTATATCCAATTAAAAATGACATAGAAGCTAGCATTTTTACATCAGTCCTTGCCCAAATGTCTGATTATTTCCTCAGGATAAGTTCCTGGAAGTGGAATTACCAGATCAGCTGAGTGTGAACATTTGTTGAGGCGTTTGACACATTTTGTCACATTGCTCGAGAGGAAATCTGTTCCAATTTACATGCCCACCAGCAACGTGAAAGGGTGCAGCTTTCACTATATCCTGGCTAACACTGAGTATTTTCACGTAAAAAAAAAAATGCTATCGTTTTTAATTTGATGGAAAAAAGGGCTATCCTTTTTATTTTAATTTCTTTGATTACCAGTGAGATGAAATATTTACATTTTTTCAGTTAACATACTAGCTCTTCTGGAAACTACTTACTATGAGTTTTGCTTATTTTTCCTATATAGGTCTGAGAGTTCTGCAAATTTTATAGTAAGCATATGATCCATCTTCTTGAGTTTGCAACCTAAGTGTTACATAGTTTAGTCAATAGTGCATTCCGTCTGAAGTGTCCTCTGGCTCTGTGCTTGGAAAATCCTTCCTGGTCCAGAAGTAAGGGCTCCCACTTGATGTTGGAGGATTCAGTGAGAAAATATATGTACATTGCTTAGTAGCAGTGTCACGGGAGTGTATGTTCCTCGGTTCTTTGTCTCGTCACAATAAAGATTTGGAGCGACGGACATTAAAGCCCTCAGTGCGTCACAGCTCTCGGGTCTTGGACAAACCGTGTTATAGCTCTTAGGCAAATCAGTGTTACAGCTCTATTTTATTTATAAGATAGCAGGAGAATCCATCCTCGAAGCGTGAGGGCATGCCAACCCAAAGACTTGAAGCGAAGAGAGTGGAGGACGCGTGGGGGAGGGGGAGACAGAGGGAGAGAGAGAGAGAGAAAGAGCGCACACATGCGGGAGAGAGAGAAGGCGTTCTGGCTCCTCCTTTTATATGTTTTTCCCTCCACCTGGGCCTGCCCTATGCAAATTGGGCTTAGCCAGGAGTGCTGTTTGTTCTACCTGAAGTCTTCACTCTGGTCCTCGGACTGTCTTTTGTTCTATTTTCGCGAGCTTTTCCCTTCCTTGTCTTTCAGCCACCGCCATTTTGGACTCCTTTTCCCTATTCTACCTACCTAACAGTAGTACCTGCCCTATGGTAATGTAAATCTGCAATAAATAGTAGCTGTTATGATTAATCCTCCAACCATTCTTGCTCTGAAGATGAGGAAACAGGCTGAAGGAGGGCTACCCTACTATTAGATAGAAGAGCAAGGATTCAAGTCCATCTTTCTGGGGTCACATCTCACATGGATTAGTCAAGTGTCCAGGTGGACACCATGCTGGAGACAGATATGTATCAACTTCTTTCCTGAAATGGATGTGACGCTTTCTCAAAAGAGGAGAACACACCTGACTTTAAAACATATACTCTGAATGGCTAATCATAACCACAAACACTTACAACACAAATATCTTCTCATTGGAGCCACTCTCTTGCCATCACTGCTCAATCTTCCTTCTGGAACAAATGTGATTCCTAACATTTCAAATTACTATATTCAATTGACCAGTAAAACAGCTTTTCTCTTAAACTTCAACAATTGGAACCCAATTTCCTTCCAGTTGCCCACATGTATAATGTAGGAGTGTGTGTGTATGTGAAATGGAATATTCCTTGCCATATCAGTAAACAAAGGATACCAGCAATTGCGGCCCCCTAACATGAGTTGGTGAGCCTTGAGGAAACTCAGGAAGGAAAGAATTATCTGCCATCTAGCAGCCATCAGACTGCAGCCACTCCCTACACTGTTCAGTTCAGTTCAGTCGCTCAGTCGTGTCCGACTCTTTGCGACCCCATGAATCACAGCATGCCAGGCCTCCGTGTCCGTCACCAACTCCCGGAGTTCACTCAGATTCACGTCCATTGAGTCTGTGATGCCATTCAGCCATCTCATCCTCTGCTGTCTCCTTCTCCTCCTGCCCCTAATCCATCCCAGCATCAGAGTCTTTTCCAAAGAGTCAACTCTTCGCATGAGGTGGCNCTGACCTGCATAGAGATTTCTCAAGAGGCAGGTCAGGTGGTCTGGTATTCCCATCTCTCTCAGAATTTTCCAGTTTATTGTGATCCACACAGTGAAAGGCTGCTGAGCCCTAAAGAAACTCGGGAAGTGAATTGGCCCCAGCTAGCTGAGGTGCATATCAAAGGAATGATTTGAGTGAGCCTAGACTCTAGCATCTTCCCATACAAGAAAAGTGCTAAATTCCTTAATTTGGGATATCTGGTTTTTAATTAACAGTCATCTTTTGCAGTTCAGATCATCTGCCCTTTATTGCAACGCTTTTCTTTTTAATTGAAAGATAATTGCTTGACAGTATTGCATTGGTTTCTACCAAACATTAACATGAATCAGCCGTAAGTTTACCCATTTCCCCTCCTACTTGAACATCCCTCCTGCCTCTCTCCCTATCCCACCACTCTAGGTTGTTACTGAGCCCCAGTTTCAGTTCCCTGTGTCATACAGTAAATTTCCATTGACTATCTATTTTACATATGGAACTGAACTTCCCCTCAATGCCTCCTTGGAGCAGTTCTCTCAGGGTTACTTGAGATGCTGACTACTGGGCTTAAAGTCCTAAAACTTCCCACCAAATAAAAGATAACTCTCAACTTCGAGGTTGTATGTATTTTTTAGGTCTACACATGTGTGCACGTATAGTTCCGAGGTTCTTTTGTTCTCTAAGGAACTATACCTGCAGGGCAATTACAACAAAGCCCGGCGACACCCCAGGGTGAAGAACAGCAAAGTGCACAGGAAAAGGAGGAGGCTAGCACACTCTCCGACTGTGTTTATGGCAAGCTGAGTCACGTCCACTTCCAAAACAGCCTTGGGAAATACTGTCATAAAACCAAAGTGANCAACAAAGCCCGGCGACACCCCAGGGTGAAGAACAGCAAAGTGCACAGGAAAAGGAGGAGGCTAGCACACTCTCCGACTGTGTTTATGGCAAGCTGAGTCACGTCCACTTCCAAAACAGCCTTGGGAAATACTGTCATAAAACCAAAGTGAAAAAACGAAAATCGATGTTGCTAGCAAAATGCAAGAGGGCACCTGAGGAGGAGCGGCTCATCACTATGAGACAGAATGACTCTCACGACCCTCATCAAGAGTGAAAATGCTCTCACAGATTCACCACTGTCCAGTCACAGGCAGCTTTTGTCCTTGCCTGTCACCGAATTTCCCACTGCCACCCTCTGAGCCTGGGCAGATAAGGCTCACAATGGCTTTTGAGGGCGTCACGTGAGCAGAGATCTCAGAACATGGACCACGGAGCAATTCGACACTCCAAACGCCAGGGATCAGCCTTTGCCATTGTGTTCTGTTGTAATTCCCCAGACTCGACAAGAATCAAGACGGGGGTTTGGGACCCTATATGTGAGACAACAAAAGAGACACAGACACATAGAATGGACTTTTGGCCTCTGAGGGAGAGGGAGAGGGTGGGNCCTTTCACTTTTCACTTTTGTGCACTGGAGAAGGAAATGGCAACCCACTCCAGTGTTCTTGCCTGGAGAATCCCAGGGATGGGGGAGCCTGGTGGGCTGCTGTCTATGGGGTCACAGAGTTGGACACGACTGAAGTGACTTAGCAGCAGCAGCAGCAGCAGTAGGCTCACAGAAGGTCCTCTCTCCCTCTCTAAGCTCAAGAAGCCTCCAGGCAGGAATGTTCTTTCTCCATCTTTCACCAAGGTGTCCCACATAAGTCTCAAGAAATGTCTGTTACAGTGATGATATAAACATTTTCCACCAATGGGGAAAAGGAAAGCAATGTGCCATTGAGGATAAACCTCTGAGGGCTGGCAGCTGCATTATTCCAGGAGCTGATGAATACTCTGGTCCCCCAAGGCCAAGGAAGAAACTTGGGCTGTAGGGACCTTGCTGTGAAGCCTGTATGCCAAATGGAGAATTGCATAGGTGGATGCCTGCACAAAGTGGTCCCCTCTCTCTGTTCACAAGTTTCTTTAAATCAGTAGTGCTCAAATTTGATTATGCATGAGAATCACCTGGAGAGTTTGCAAAACTATACACTATTTCTCTGATTCAGAAGGTCTGTGGTGAGGTTGAGAAAGTGCATTCCTAACAAGATCCCAGATGCTGCTGGCTCAAACACCTTGAGAACCATGGCTTTAAATACCTGAACCGATCAAGGAGCTACACAGGGCACAAAGCTGGTACTTCTTCAACTGAGCACAGCTGTGTTCCCTATGGACTGTCCAGATTCCAAACCCAGGTACACTGCATTGGGAGCTGTCTGCTCTCTGCCGAGGCCTTGACAGGATGCCTGTTTTGAAGCAATTAACGTGCCCGTTGCTTCAGTGGAATCTATTGACTAGTGATATCTGGCATCATTGCTATTAGCAGCATCTACCAGGGAATGCAACTGGGATTCTGGAGCTCCCTGCAGAAAAGAACTCTTCCTTTAGGAGAATAATAGTGACTCTTATTTCTCTCCTTAAGAAAGGAACTTTTATTCTAAATTTATAGGCAGCATTCAAGTGTGAAGGAGTCTGAGACTTTTAAACATTAGGAACCAGAAGGACAAACTATTTGTTAATTCGGAAAATTTTCTTTTAAACAAAAAAAAACAACCCCCGCCCCCCCAAATACTGATAGTATTTTCTAATTATTTTCTCACTGAAACAACTACGGGTTTGTCACAAGATCAAAATATGAACACAGCATTCTGTAAGTATACAGATTGTATGCTTTTGAATGGCAAGGGCAGAAATACTTGCTCTGGGCAGGTTATTTCAAGTTCTTGCATCTGATTTCATCCCCTGGGAAGGCCTTTATGATTCTTAGTGGAAATGTAAGTTAAATAACCAAGTATCTTCCCATTGTATCACTGAAATGGATATTAAATCTGGGTGCTTTTTTTCAGTTTGTCTTTCTGACATTTTCTATTTCAGACAGTTACACTAAACAATCTAGAAAAGTTTCTTAAAGTGCTGTTGAAATCTCTTATCTTTGCATCCCTACACTGATCTGCCTAAACAAGTCTTCTGGACTAGATGTCAGGCCGGGCTGTTGAGCAATGTTGAGGCCTGGCTTTGGCTTGCTCAACATCAGTACTCAGGAGAGAGCTGCCCTTGGATCAAGTCCAGGACGGGTATCCAAGCAGGGCCCAGGAGCCTCTTGACACCTATTTTACTTAAAAATTTGCCAATAGCAAAAGTGTTGGGATGGAGATTTTTTTTCTTTTTTTTTAACTCTTGGTTAATCTTGAGGATGGTTTGGCCTATTTACTGCATTCCTTTTCTTCCAGCTATTGGGAGTGAGTATCAATGAAAGAAGGCAGGCAGAAATGCTGGGTGTACCTTGAGCTCTCTCCTTGTCTCAAATGACTGCCTTCAGAGACTACTTTTAACAGGACAGTGTTATCTGGGACTCTATTTTTAACAGGCACCATCTTACAAGTCTGTAAAACCATCTCGGTCATTCGGTATCACTGTCAGAACACAACAGTTCAAAACACTACTGCAAGGTGATGCAACGGCCAAACTACAATCAGCCACAGGAAGCTGGGTCCCCTACCTCCCATGTCAGGGTGGGCTGCCCATGTGCGTGACCAGGAAGGAGTGCAGGAGCCTGGAGCAGGGCAATCAGAGCCCAGAAGCCCCAAGTTAACCTCCTCCCTGCGACACTTAATAGTGCGAGTTATGAAAACACTTTAACCCCAGTTTCTTTTTCTGGAAAAAAAAAAAAAGGGATAAAGATACCTTATTTTTTAGGTTGTATTAAGGATGAAATAAAATACTGTATAGAAAGTACTTGACCCAGTGTCCAACCCAGAAACTCATTAAACGGTCCAGTTGTTAATATTAAAAGGAGGGGTGGGTAAATTGCTGAGAAGAGTAGAGAAAGGGATGAGAGAGATCCAGAAATGTCCAGAACAGACAGATCCATAAAGACAGAAAGTGGATTAATGACTGTGGGGGGTGGATGGGTAGGAATTAGGAGTAATTACTAACAGGGACAGGCTTATTTTAGGAGGGGAGCTGATGAAAACATTCTGAATTAGATAGCAGTGGTTTGTAGAACCCTTTGAATATAATGAAAACTATCAAAGTGTACATTTGGAAATGTGAATCTTAAGGTATGTGAATTGTTATCTCAGTTAATAAATAAACCCCACTCTCCCTCCCACAAACTGTGTGTGTGTGAGTCTTTTTTAAGACAAAATCCACATATCATATATGCGAAAAATCTTTGGGTTCTGAAAGAACTCATTCCCTGACCACGCTGGCTCACCAAGGTATACCAACCAGGTGATAAGATGCAAAGAAGCCTGAACGAGGAGCCAAGAGGCTTCATATTTACAAGACCTAAAACCAATCCGGCCAATTCCTCCCTTGAAAGAAAAGGAGACTCTGGCCCAGAGAGTGGAAGAGACTGTTCCTGGGGGGCTGAGGTGGGGCTGTCCAGGGTTCAGTAACTTAGCGGAGTTCCTCAAGCACATTCAGCCTCACAGATAGGAAGACGTGAGGGTGCACAGAGGTCGATGGCTGCTTTTCCTCAGTAATTGCGTGGGGCGGGCAGAGCTCTCCTCTGGAATGGCAGCTGGCATTCTGTGTTCCTGTTTATTGCAGTTTATCTCAAGCAGTCATTTCCATTCACCTTTTTAAAAAAACATGAGGCGCAGCTGTGGCTTCACTTTAAATATTGTTCCTTCCAGCCTTTTAATTTTTTTCACGGGCTCCTCCCTAATCTTTCACCATAATTGGATGCACCACACTGGAGATGGCACCCCGGAGAAACAAAGCCTGGCGAGCCGGCTTGCCCATCCTCCAAACACACACGGCTGCGGCTGCGGCTCCTTCTGCCAGGAGTAGCCTGGGGACAGAAAGGCAGGCCGGCTTCCCTGTGTTTGCTCTGCTCTGGCACAAAGTGGGAGCCGGTCCTCTGCTGTATTTCATGTTAAATTTTCTTGATTTCCCCACCCCTCCCCTCCACTGGTACAATGTGGATCTATCCCCCACCCTGAGATGGCATGGGCTGTGCCTTTTCTAGGTCCGCATCGGCCATCTGAACACCCTTCCAGGTGGCATCAATTTCAGGTCAGCCTATTTGTGTGGTACCTCCCCATGCAGACTGTAAGCTCCCTGAGGAAAAGCCCAACCTCTCTTCTGTGATTCTGGCCCAAAGCACAACGCCAGGGACCCAGGAGGGCTCTTGGTGAGTGACAGCTGAAGGAATCAGGACACTGACCTGTGTGCCTTTGTGTCTTGAAGACAATGGGCTATGTGACCAAAAGGCCAGAGGCTGCTCAGAGCAAGGCAGGGCTATAATGGACTGAACGTTCACACCTCAGATTCTGCCAAGGTGTAGGCTTTCCTTTCTAGATACTCAGCTACATTTTCCCTTGAGTACAGTCTTACTACTGTTACTGAATAAACTAAAGGTCCTAAATGAAACATCTTTCTTACCAACAGGACCTTCCCCAAGGAAACAAAACAGATGCATACTCTTTTCCTTCCTCTGCTTGGGTGGAATCTAATTTCAGTCATTGTAAAATGACCTTTCCCCTGAAGGCTGTTTGCCTGACTTTAAAACAACCTTGTAAAATAATCCCTATACACAGGGCAGTATTTATTAGTGCAACTGGTATAGGAAATTCTATTGTACCCAGACAGGGATATACCAATTTTCAAATTGTTTTGGACAACTGACCTCAGAATATAAGGAGGTGAAAGAAAAAGTTACTAAAACTTTTGCTTTTGGTTATATTTTAAACATCTTAGTTTTGAAAATACCTACTTGTGTACAGTCAGTCCTCCACATCTACAGATTCTGCATCTGTGGATTCAACCAACCACAGATCAAAAATATTTGGAAAAATACTTCCAGAAAGTTCCAAAAAGCAAAATATGAATTTGCCATGCATCCATCAGCTATTTGTATAGCATTTACATCGTATTTACAATTATTTACGTAGCATTTACACTGTATTAGGTAGTAGTAAGCAGGCTTCCCTGATGGCTCAGCAGGTAAAGAATCTGCCTGCAAAGCAGAAGACACAGGAGACGTGGGTTCAATCTCTGGGTCAGGAAGATCCCCTGAAGGAGGAAGTGCCAACCCATTCTAGTATTCCTGCCTGGGAAATCCCATGGACAGAGAAGTCTGGTGTGCTACAGTCCATGGGTCACAGTCAGACATGACTGAGCACTCTGAGGTTAGAGAGCGGTGCTATAAGTAATCTGAAGATTATTTAAAGTATACAGGAGGATGTGTGTGTTACATGCAAATACCATGTCATGCTTGAGCATCCTGGGATTTTAGAATCTGTGGGGATCCTGAAACCAATCCCCTGCAGATACCAAAGGACTAGTGTATAAATTTCATACACACAAGATGGATTTTTATAGTGGTATATGTGCAATTATGGGGCTTCCTAGATGGCGCTAGTGCTAAAGACTCTGCCTACCAATGCAGAAGACATAAGAGATTCAGGTTCAATCCCTGGGTCAGGAAGATCCCCTAGAGGAGGGCGTGACAACCCACTCCAGTATTCTTAGAGCTTGGAGAATCCCATGGACAGAGGAGTCTGGAGGGCTATGGTCCATAAAAAAGAGTTGGACACAACTGAAGTGACATAGCATGCATGTATAATTATGAGTGGGATACATGTATGTTAATGGCTTGGGTTCAAAAACATTCTACTGATAAATATGAGATCAAAAAAGCCTGAAGACCACTGCTTTATGGCATCTAAGTATCTAAGTTTTCTACTTAGTAAACCAAACAGCAAAAAAGAAAGAAGAAAAAAAAAGTTAGAGGGGGAAAAATACTTAGAAAAGGAAGGTTCTAATTAGGAAAAGTAATTTTTATTTTAGGTAACTTTCTTATCTTTTGTGTTTTAAAGAAGGCCTATATCATCTGGTTTCACTAGACATTCTTAATGAAATGGTTACTAGTTTTGTTTTTTTTTAAAGCATAATGAAGCCTTCATAGTTCCATGATATGTATACATTTGAAAGCACTTTGCCTGAGAAAGATAGATAAAGCTAAAATGACTAGAGAATGACTCTCAGATTCAGGGTCCAGAATGACACATACTGATCTCAGTATCTCTGGGTGTTTCCACATCTAGAAGTTTCATCCAGTAGTCTTCTATACTAACCTCTCAGATACAGTTTCTCCTAAAGTCACACATGGTGTGCTACTGCCTTAGTGAGATAAAGGGTGATACAGTGCAACTCTGTTTTGTTGTTGTAGAGGTGTTAAAGCTACTTGAGCATTTCATGTTTGACACTTTAGTTAGCATTGTTATCACGGAGCCCGCAGACCATGGTTCAGTCATTTCTGGCATCTGGGCTCTCTCTGTTTCTAAGCAGATAAAACTACAGTGGTCATTACTTTATCGTTACTGCAGTAGCAAATGGTACGTCTTTCATTTCTCCTAAGTGAAAACCGACCTACACTTTCCTTTTTGAGAAACGCTGTGACAAAGAAAATGTGACCAGTCCTTTGGCACTGAATGCAGAGGCAACATGAGACCTGTGCACTTGTTCCACCGGGCTGGGAAAGTGACTCTGACTTCTGAGCATCCCAAGTATCTTCTGCACACCCACTTCCGACAGGAGGGGACATCAGAGCAGTGTAAGGGTTTCAGGACTCTGAGCGTTTATCCCCTCGGGCCCTCATTTCCTTTGGGGGATCACAAAGGGCAAAACCCACACAGAGCAACACTGTAGGTCATTTAAACCTCTTTTACAAATTTAAGTTTTAGTTTCTGAGAAAGAAAATAAACTATTTGAACTTCCCCAAGAAATAAAGGATATACTTAAACAGCCCCCATACTCACACACAATTATGCATATAAGATCTAAACTCCCATATTTTACATTATTATATATAAAGATCTATTAAGACAGATAGATCTCCTATCTCAATCTAGGGGGGAAAAAGTGACACATTTGATCAAATTAAAAATTTAGAAGCAAATTCTACTGTTTTAGGTCATCTGCTTCTGAGGGAAAGCAGTCTTTCTTTCTAGGCCCTGATTTTTCATACTGTGCTGTGTCGTGACCTACACTTGACCTACAGGAAATAATAAGGGGGAAGGACATAGTGTTTAGCCTTCTGTGGACAGACAAGTATATGCTGGTAGTTTAATTTCATGACCTCACCCATATAACTAAAGCTGTTTTTACTTGGGGCTGTTATTATAAAACTATTACCATATAAAACATACCAAAAATATATTTACTGACTTGTAAAAGAAAATACAAGCAAAGAATTAGCAGATACTGTATCAGTTTTTTTTTTAAACCCCACACTTCTCTTAGTAAAACTTCATAGTTTTCATTGTTTTTTAAAAAGATCAAACTGAAAAAAAAGGTCAAACTTAGAAAGATGGATTAAACATGCTAGTACTTATTTCTTGCAGGTGAACTGTCAAGAGGTCAATAATTTTAAAATTTATTCCTTTCATAAAAAGCCTACTAGAAACTAAAAGCATAAGAGAAGTTTTCTGCAACTTCAGGAGAACAACATGTGTATTCTAGTTACTGCTCTAATATATTAATGAATACAAGCTGAAAAAAACAGAAAGAAGTACTCTCCCAACTTAATGCGTTCGATTCTGTGCATTGAGCTTTCCTGAATATATTATGGCAATGGCCACTGAGTGTGGAATCTGGCCACTCCTCAAGGGTTATCATTCTTCCAGTTAGAAAAATGGTCCGATTGTTTACAAACAAAAGAGCTCTCCCCCCCTTACCTTTTTATAATTCCCCTCCATATCCAATGGGGATTCTTGACTGATGATGTCATCCATTCCATCACTGTCCAAATTCATCCTTTTAACTCTTTACGATTAAGAAGTAAGATCCCATGAATCCTGATAGGCTGATGTGCCGTTGCCCAGGACCCTGGTTCCCACTCATGCTGACATGGAGAGCCAGCTAAGAGTCTGTGTCCGGCTGTGTGTGACCTTGCCCCCTTCTGTCCCAAAGACGCCGCCCCACCCGGCCTCCCTGGTCTGTTCTGCGCTCCAGCACAGGGGCAGCTGCTCTTCTCTAAGGCTTACTCTGCCCTGATATTTGGCTGGTTAAGAGTCCAGCCTTTCCACATCTGCTGTCACCTTCTCCCCCTCAACGATCCTGCCTGGATGCCTCTCCCCAGCACCTTCTCTACTCCCAATTCAGGAAAAGCCAATTTAACCCCTGAACTTCCCGCTTCAGGGCTGAGTGTGGATAAGAGTTCTGGAGGAAGCCAGCAATCTATTCTGAACTAGGGATAGAGTGTACAGGATAAAAATAGATGCAAAGCCCTGCCTCGCAGACTTCACTGGCGAGTTAAAAGCCGGGTATTGCATGACAAAACTAAACAGTGTAATTTAAAAGTTAACCTGTAAGACAGATGTTTGCCTTTTCCCCCTTGCCTTTTTCCTATAACCAATCATTTCTTCAAATCAAATATGAAAGTCTCATTTTCAGGGAGAAAGCCCAGCACAAGAATGAAATTCTTCTCCAACACAGACAGGGACCCCTCTGCCCATGGAATCGTTGCTTTGTTCTAGTAACATAGGCAGAAGAAAAAGATCCATCAACTTTTCTCTAAGAGCCGGTGGCGGGCTTTCACAAAAGAGGACGTTCCTTGCTGCTGCTCTTTTTACCCTTTTCCCATGGCTTTTGGCTTTGTTTACTGGCTTTACGTACAGAGAAGGAAAAGGCCCACAGCTGCAGGATGTTTTGATGCAAGAAGCAGGCAAACAAGTGCGCACACAAACACACGCTCCTTGTTATCAAGTTACTACGGCCATAAACTAAAATATATACGTGGTATTTTTTTGAAAGTTTACTGTGTGCAGGAGAAACAGGTCAAAGAAGAATTCAAGGGCCAAGGCTCCATTTAGCAGCATAATCTTACAGTCTGACAGGCTTAGACAGGAAGCAGTAAATGTACCAGTCAATAGGTTTTCCAACGTGAATTCTTGACCAGCTTCAACGCTGTTAAGAACAGAGTCCTAGGGCAAAATGCTGTTCAAGACGGCTTTTGGCATCTGCACCTCTGCTGACATGCTCACATCACTTTAGTATTTTCTCTCCACAAATTAAAAAAATAAAATCAATTAGTGGAAGACTTGTAGGATAAAGTTGTCTTAACGTGGTTTTCGTAGCACTATTTCCATAAAGCAAATACTTTCCTCTACAGCCCCTAACTCAAATCCAAAACCCTGCTTAACTCTACCCTCATCCCCCACCCCAGGTCCTGAGACTGTCTTGTGCCTTTGTCAGACAGTCTGATGGAGTTGTGTCTCCCAAGCCACAGTTGTCTTTGGGCAGATCTTCTCCCTAGCAGAGATCTCCCCTGTCTTAACTCTCCTCTAGACCCCAGACCCCTTGCTCTGGACAGGGGTCCCACCACCTGCATGCAAGAACCTGCATGCAAGAACCTCCAGGCCTGAGAGGTCATGCTGGTCACTGAGTGCTGCCATATGGTGGGTGTTCCCAAAGCCAAAGAATTTTCCAGAGGTAAGGCTTTGGCCCTCTGCATACTAAACTCTGCCAAAGGAGGCTAGTTAAAATGAAGGAAGCACGCATCTCATTACATGACATATATTAACATGCTGCCCAGATGGCGCTAGTGCTAAAGAACCCGCTTGCCAATACAGGAGACATAAGGGATGTGGATTCGATCCCTGGGTTGGGAAGATCCCCCAGAGAAGGGAATGGCTACCCACTCTAGTATTCTTGCCTGGAGAATCCCATGGACAGAGGAGCCTGGTGGGCTACAGTCCAGGGAGTCGCAAAGAGTCAGACATAACTGAAGCGACTTAGCACACATGGCATACTCTTTATTGGGGGTTGCTATCGGCTAGGTACTTTACAGGTGCCTCTTACATTTGTCTTCAGTCCTCACAGGAACCCTCTGAGGTAGATATTATTATCAAACTGCATTTCACAGTGGACTGAGAAACCAGTGAGGCTAGTGACTTCACTTTCACAATTCACTCTCATGCATTGGAGAAGGAAATGGCAACCCACTCCAGTGTTCTTGCCTGGGGAATCCCAGGGACGGCGGAGCCTGGTGGGCTGCCATCTATGGGGTCGCACAGAGTCGGACACGACTGAAGCGCCTAAGCAGCAGCAGCAGCAGCAGCAGGGAATTGCCCCAGTGTGGCAGCTTGCTCACGGTCAGGCCAGAATTTGAAACAGAATTTGCTTCTGTGGCCCATATTCTAAATGGGTGTGGAGACTGCCTCCTACTAGCTGACCCTCTAAGNCCTAAGCAGCAGCAGCAGCAGCAGCAGGGAATTGCCCCAGTGTGGCAGCTTGCTCACGGTCAGGCCAGAATTTGAAACAGAATTTGCTTCTGTGGCCCATATTCTAAATGGGTGTGGAGACTGCCTCCTACTAGCTGACCCTCTAAGAAACAACTGTACCCAACAATAACCAAACGTAGCTTTTAAAAATGATATCACATGCTGCTAAGTCACTTCAGTAGTGTCCAACTCTGTGCAACCCTGTAGACAGCAGCCCACCAGACTCCGCCGTCCCTGGGATTCTCCAGGCAAGAACACTGGAGTGGGTTGCCATTTCCTTCTCCAATGCATGTAAGTGAAAATTGAAAGTGAAGTCACTTAGTTGTGTCTGACTCTTTGAGACCCCATGGACTGCAGCCTACCAGGCTCCTCCGTCCATGGGATTTTCCAGGCAATATCACATGCTGACACTATTTTCTAAATCATGTATCTGTAACATTCAGCACATGTCACTGCTGTCGCCTGATGATCAGACCTGAAGGAATGAAATAAAAACTCCTTCATCAATAGTTGTGACTTAACACACCATACAGTGAACTTTCCTTCCAGGTTTATCCTGCTGCTTTTAGACTGATAATGGTTTTTCTCTAACACCGTTACAGTTTCAAGCCTTTCTCTAAGAGGGCAGAAATTTGTGTTATTCATCTTGTTTTTCCCACAGCATCAAGACACCACCTCCCACATGTTAAGTGGACGATGAATAGCTGTTGAATAGATGCATGCACAGAGGAGAAAGGTTTGGGCTGCTTACAATGTTTCCTTGGAATGCTGTCCATGGAGGAAATATCAATAGTTTATATGAGCGCTTTTCAACCGAAATCTTTTTTGGAAACCACATACATTTAAGAGGTAAGTAAACGTGTGTCTGCTCAGGTTGAAGGAGGGGGGCTACCATGAATTTCAGTGATTTCAGCCTCTTACCTAGGTTAGCATCTAGCCCATTTAGCTATCTATAATCAAGAGCTAACATGCATGTGATTATAAAAATTTATTTATTTATTTGGCTGTGCCACGCAGCTTGTGGGATCTTAGTTCCCTGACCAGGGATTGAACCCAGGCCATGGCAGTGAAAGTTCTGAGTCCTAACCACTGGACCACCAGGGAATTCCCAATAAAAATTTAGATATTACAAGACTTAGTAAAGTACATAAAACTATACAGCTAATGATTATCTTTTGACTTTAATTTTAACATGCATGCACACATGCTAAGTTGTTTCAGTCATGTTCGACTCTATGACCCCATAGACTGTAGCTGGCTAGGGTCTTCTCTTCATAGGATTCTCCAGGCAAAAATACTGGAGTGGGTTGCCATGCCCTTCTTTAGGTTTTAACAAGGTGGCCTTAAATATACAGTTAAGAGGACTGAACTCTCAATATTAACTATGTATATGTATAAACATATTCAAATTAACTTATATGCACCAATAATATACTGACCACATACATATATATGTGTATATATATATATATATNATCTTTTCATGTGTTTGTTAGCCATCTGTATGTCTTTGGAGAAATGTCTGTTTAGTTCTTTGGCCCATTTTTTGATTGGGTCGTTTATTTTTCTGGAATTGAGCTGCAGGAGTTGCTTGTATATTTTTGAGATTAGTTGTTTGTCAGTTGCTTCATTTGCTCTTATTTTTTCCCATTCTGAAGCCTGTCTTTTCACCTTACTTACTGTTTCCTTTGTTGTGCTGAAGTTAAGGATGCTTTTCTAAATATCTGCTGCTGCTGCTGCTAAATCATGTCAGTCGTGTCCAACTCTGTGTGACCCCATAGACGGCACCCAACAGGCTCCTCTGTCCCTGGGATTCTCAAGGCAAGAACACTGGAGTGGGTTGCCATTTCCTTCTCCAATGCGTGAAAGTGAAGTTGCTCAGTCATGTCCGTCTCTTAGCGACCCCATGGACTGCAGCCTACCAGGCTCCTCCATCCATGGGATTCTCCAGGCAAGAGTACTGGAGTGGGTTGCCATTGCCGCCTTCTGCTTAAGTGCAAAAACTTGAGGTTGTACTGAGTTTTTTATTTGATTTTTAAAAGGTAGCCTTAAGGAGACAAACTTTTAAGTGACATGTTTGAGTTAGGCAACATCTTTAAAGGGTTGGTGCTGAGGACCTGTGGATTACCGAGTACAAGCAAAAATTCAGGTTTAGAAGATAATATACTTAATTCCTTTATTAGCGTATCTCCAGGTCCTTACCCTATCATCTGCCTCATTAACAGTAATTCTTAAAAAAAAACAAAAACCTGTATTGTTAAAAAACCTTATTTACATTCATTTGTAGTTTTTAGAAATGTGTGGATCTGAACATTAAGGAGGTATTGGTTTGTTTCTTTCACATAACTGGTGTCCTGGAAAATTCTCTAACATCTTGTGACTGTGGTCAGTTATTTTTCCTACTCTAAATCTCTGTAATCGAGAGATGCCTACTGCTTAGTATTCTGGAATTTCATTCAAGCTGCTGGTGGTGTGCTATTGCTGCTTCTGTTCTTCTGTCTTCCCATTTATCTGTCTTTTTGGCTGTCCATTCATTTTTAAAATTATTATTATTCACTTGTTTATATGTTTGAGCACTTCCTGTTAAGGACAATAGGACATGTGAGAATGAATCTCAACTAGTTTCTACACCCTCAAGACTACCACATAGAAGAGAGAAGATGCATAACTGTACAAACAAGGTAGAAATTGTCGAGTGCTTAGAAGAGTAGCAAAATGCTATGTAAGTTCATGTCAAAAAAGAGATCATTTCCAACCAAAGGGGAGAGAAAATTTTGTGGAGAACAGTGCATCTGAACAGAGCACTCAAGGATGAACAGTACTTGGACATCCGAAAACAGAGGAAGTGTTCCACATAGAGGAAGCTGCATACTCAGTCAGGTGGCTCATGGTTTGTCTGAGAATAGGGAGAGGTTTAACTTGACATGTACATATAAGATGTATGAGGGAGGGTAGTGAGGAATAGAGTGGAGAAGTTAATAGAGATGAGAGCATAATGAGCATGGAAGGCTAGATCAGGCAGTGGGACGAGGGAGGGATGGGGACTAATCTGATACCATTTAAGAGGTTCATGATAGAGAGGTGAGTTGGGATGTTGCTGGTGCAATGGTTAGGCTTGCTAATGAAGTCAAGACTGGCAGTGAAAAGTGGAAAGGAAGGAGGAATTCAAAAAGCTTGGGAACACTCAGATCTCAGGAGCAAGGAAGGAGGAAGAGAAACTAAAACAAGACTTCATCTCTGGATTTCTGGAAGAATAGTGGTACTGATGGTGAGAGTGGACAGCACCACTCTCAACACATAATGGTTTTCAGAGTCAATTATTTTCTCCAGTGGTTTTAAATACATAAAGTTTGAGTCAGAAACGGGGACATCCTCTCTGTTGGCATGGCTCGCTGGTTAGAGTTAGGGCTCAGAAGAGAGAATCAAACTGAAGTTAGAGATCAGAAGTTATGGACATAGAGTTGCTTGTTGAAGCCAGCTATAAATGATGAGGAAGAAAGATAAGGACAAATTTTTGGAGACCACTTCTACATAATCTACTATATTTTACTTACAGGCCTAAAAGAGCTTAAATAATTTTTCCAGAGTCTTACAGAGGCTAGCAGACTGACTTTCCTAGGGGTGACAGTACTGAGGAAAGGCCCTCCCCACCCCTGGCCTTATAAGGGCCTCTAGACATTCACCTCTCACACTCCTTTCCAATGACTTGCTCTTCCCACCTGGACTGGACAGCCAGTGTCTGTACAGTTAGCTTCTGAAGCCCCAGCCCCTAGCACAGTGCTTGCCCATAGTCACAGGAAAGTATTACTGTACTCTGTACTTCTTCAGTACTCTGAAGAAGTTCGTGACTGGAAAGAATGCAGATCTGAAGAGACTTAGAGGATCTGGTGAGAGGCAACGTGGCAACTGGTGACGGCTACGGACTTTGGAGTAAGACTTCCTTTATCCTAATCTTGGCTCCACTATACAAACTTTGTGATCTCCGGTAAGTCATTTAACCTCTCCCTGCTTCGCCTTCCTCAACTGTTAAATGCAATGGGAAGGTTACATGATACAACCTATGGCAAGCAGGTGCAGTGGTTAGTGCACCCTCTAAGTAAACACTTGGTTATTTTAGTTACGCTCATTTTATGACTTGAGGAAGATACAAACAACATAGGTATCTGGGGGAAAGTGGAAAGAAAATAGGAAAACGAACAAAAGTTAGCTACGGAGAAGGAGGATGCGGATAGGCAAGAAGCTTGGGCAAGAAGTTTCTAAAGAAAAAGGCAGTGCTGATTTTTGTAACACAACAGGATATGGGTCACCAACAGGTAGGGTTACGTTTACTCAAGCTCCAAAATATTCTAGGATGTATTCAGTTACTGAAGCCCTGTTAACTATTATTTGTCTTTTGCTTTTTAACATTTATAGATTTTACATTTAATTTTTTTAACTGTACTGGGTCTTCATTGCTTTGCTCGGGCTTTCTCTAGTTGCACCCAGCGGGGGCTGCTCTCTAGTTGGTGTGCTCAGGTGTCTCATTGCAGTAGCTTCTCTTGGTGAGCACAGGATTTAGGGTGCATGGGCTCAGGAGTTGTGGCACGGAGGTCTAGTTGCCCTGAGGCATGTGGGATCTTCCTGGACCAGGGATCAAACCCGTGTTCCCTGCGTTGACAGGCAAATTCTTTACCACTGGACCATGCTTTTCATAGTACAAAGCATGATGTAGTGGAACAAAACGTATCACTGTATCCCGACTTGTAGAATATAGTTTGGATTACAAAGCATTTAAGAGGGTTTCCCTGGTGGTTTAGTGGTAAAGAATCTGCCTGCCAATGCAGGAGACACAGATCTACCTGATCCAGGAAGATCCCACAGGCCGCAGAGCAACTGGGCCTGTGTGTCACAGCTACTGAGGTCCATGTGCCCTGAAGCCTGTGCTCCGCAACACGAGAAGCCACTGCAGTGAGAGGCTGCGCACTGCAACTGGAGAACGGGCCCCGCTCCCCGCAACTAGAGAAAAGCCGGGGCAGCAACGAAGACCCAGCACCGCCAAAAATAAGTATATAAAGTTATTCTGTAAGCATTTAAGGAAATAGAGTGTAAGGAATTAGTAGAGGGTCCTTCATCAAAAGATGTGCATGACGCCTGCTAAAAAGAGTAGAAATCAAATTTACAGAGCCAAACCATGTATCACCCCGGCAACGCAAAGAGGTCAACATGGTGCTCTGTGGTACTCAGCCTCTGTGTCACAGATGTTTTTTTAAGACTAACATCTTTCCCTTTCTTTCTTTTCTCTTCAATAGCTGTCATTTCTATTTACTGCTAAACATTATACTTGCTTTTTCCACCATTACTCTTTAACCATTGCACTTTAGCTTTCACCTTATTTTCCTGAAGCTATTCTTTCCAAAGTTATTGATGAACTTTGATGCCATTCTCTGTAACCTCTCTGACCCAGTCAGCATGGACAACATTACATTGTCCTGTGTCTCCACTTAATTCTCAGATTACATCATTTCTGGGTTCTCTGTTCCAACTCCTTTTTCTTTTCCCTAAATTTGAACATGTCTCAAACTCATTCTTCAACCTTTTGTTATTCTTCTCTGTACACGAGCTTCCAGTGCAGGATGCTTCTACTGCCTTAAATGTTGACCTGGCTTAAATGTTGACCTCTCTGGAGATTAACTCCAAACTTCTGTCTACAGCTTTGATTGTGGTTAGACTTTAGCCTCCCAGCTCCTACTGTTTCCTGAGGACCTTCACCTCTCTATTCAGTCATCTATAAATTTAGTTTGTCTAACCCAAATTTACCATCTTTCCCTTTTAAACCAGCGCTTGCTCTGAATTTCGTCCCTTGCTTTCTTGTTCTCTCATCCATTCAGCAACTATAAAGACTCCTAATCACACATACTAGAAGCTTCAGTCATCTTGATTTCTCCCAGCTTCCCAGGTTTTCATCACTGGGTGACTAGACCAGTAACCTAAAACATTTGTTTTCTAACTGGTATTCATGCTTCTAATCTTCCTCAAACCCAACCCTTACCAACCCTTTACATAGCTCTTGCCAGACTGACCTTCCCCCAAACTCCCAGATTGGCCGAGAGTAATTTATGATTTCCAGTAGAAACCTCCTTCATTCAGTCTCCTTGCATTCCCTTGTTGGAAGGTCCCCACATAGCTTGGGTTTTTTCTTTTTCTTAACAATTTATTTATGTATTTATTTTTGGCTGCACTGGGTCTTGGTTGCTGCACTTGGGCTTTCTCTAGTTATAGCAAACTATGGCTACTCTGTAGTTGCAGTGTGTGGGCTGCTCACTGTGGAGGCCTCTTTTGTGGTGGTGTACAGGCTTAGTTTCTCCTTGGCATGTGAGATCTTCATGGACCAGGGACCGAACTCACGTTCCCTGCATTGGCAGCTGGGCTCTCAACCACTGGACCACCAGGGAAGTCCCATGGGTTTGTTTCCAAGGATCCTCGTCTTGTCTCTTCTAACCTGTAAGAACCACATTTCATTGTGTGATCACCAGCAACAAATGTGCTTCCCTTCCCAGTTCCTCTCTTCCAGCCAAACTCATCCATACACACCTCAGTGCATGCACCCATAGCCCTGTCCAGACCTGTGGCAGTGCATACTCTGAAGACCTTCCCTTTGCTTATCTAAGAACTCCTCTCCTTCAAGCCATCCTACCCTTGAGAAGACTTCCTCCTCTAGAGAAATCCTTTGTCACTTCTGTTTGGGGGCTGCATCCATTGCCTCTAGTAATAATTTGATGCAAAATATGTTTCTTTGACTTATTTATCTTTCTATGTCCTGTGCCTGCTCAAGAAGAACAAGCTACATTAGGATAGCTGTCTTCTAAAAACCCTTATTGTTTTGGATGGTGGCCCAATGCATGCTGCAGAACCTCAATAAATTGTTGCTCATTGTAGTGCAAGCAGAAGCCAGATAATACATTTGGTTTCTTTGGGTAGCGAGAAGACAAGGAATCTTCAAATATATCTTGATATTAAAAGTTGGTGATCTTGTTTATTACACTCATTTGTCACAGCATATGCTAGATTGTCAGCATTTCATTTATCCATGTCTTGCTCAAAACCTGTGCAGAATATTAATCATTAAGAATGTGTACCGGTGTCTTTTTAATTTAATTTTCATATAATGATGGAATAGCAGTGCCAAAATTATATTTGAATTTTGGTATTGAAAGTATAACATTTTCCTGTTCATGGCTGTTACTTACAACATTTCTCTCTGAAAATAACAAGAAACATGGGGCTATAACTTATGTGTATTATGATCATTTATTTATCTTATCATACTCCTATTTAATTAACAAGCTACTTAACAAAATACATTTATTCATGAAAAGTTGGCAGTGAATCTGATTTGTATTAATTCATCATATTTTCTTGTTGACATAACTTACAAAATTGGAGATGCTCTCCTTTGGGAAGTATTTTACATCTGAGACTAAACTACAATATTGGTAGAAATTGCAATGAAACATTAAAGTCACATATTCTTAAATGTCTTATAAAATAATGCTTAAATTACTAAAAATAGAAGCTATTCTTGATGCCATGGAACTAGTCTAGTAGAAGAAAACAGTAATTTTTATTTATTTATTTAGTTCTGGCTGTGCTGGGTCTTCACTGCTGTAGGTGGCCTTTCTCTAGTAGAGGTGCCCGGGCTTCCCACTGCAGTGGCTTTTCTTGTCGCAGCTCCTGAGCTCTAAGGCAGCTGGGCTCAGTAGTCATGGTGCACAGAATTTGTTTCCCGAGGCATGTGAAATCTTCCCGGACCAGGGCTCGAACCTATGTCCCTTGCGTCAGCAGGCAGGTTCTTAACCACTGGACCAGCAGGGAAGTCCTATTTATTAATTTTTTAAAGTGATCTATTTATTGATTTTTGGCTGTGCTGCGTCTTCATTGCTGCACACAGGCTTTCTCTAGTTGCAGCGAGCAAGGGTTACTCTTTGGTTTGTGGTGAGTGGGCTTCTCAACTGCAGTGTTTTCTCTGGTTGTGGAGCACAGGCTTTAGGTGGGCGGGCTTCAGTACTTTTGGCTCGAAGGCTCAGTAGTTGTGGCAAACGTGCTTAGTTGCTCCATAGCACATGGAATCCTCCCAGGCCAGTGATCGAACCCCTGTCCCCGGCGCTGGCAGGTGAATTCTTATCCACTGTACCACCAGAGATGTCCAAAAAGTGAATTTTAAAAGTATAATTTCAGTCTCAGAACAATAGAATTCTAAGAGTCAGTTTTTCTTTGGAACAATTCCTTACTGGTGCAATTTTGTATTACTAAATCAAGCTGTGTGGCAGTTTAGAAATGATAGTTTACTAGAAACAGCACTGTAGTGTGAAGAAATGCTTAGATGTGCAAGCTGTTTCTCTAAACTAAAAGTTTAACCTTGGAAAAAGGTTAAAAAAAGGTTAAAAAGTTTAACCTTGGAAAAAGCCTCACCTTTCTGGACCTTAGTTTCCTTATCTGTAAACTGCAAGAATTCAGCTAAATTAGTGGGTTTCTCTACTTTGCTCTGGGCATGTCCTCAAGGCCCCCCAGAGCGGTGGATGGGATTAGAAAATGGTGGAGTGGGATAGACTGTCCCCCTTTCCTTCCCCTAGTGGCTCAGGGGTAGAGAATTCACCTACAATGCAGGAGCTGCAGGAGATATAGGTTTGATCCCTGGGTTGGGTAGATCCCCTGGAGGAGGGCACGGCAACTCACTTCAATATTCTTGTCTGGAGAATCCCAAGGACAGAGGAGCCTAGTGGGCTATAGTCCGTAGCATTGCAAAATCAGACACGACTGAAGAGACTTAGCATGCACACACTTCGCTTCTTGTGGGTTTTTGTTTGAACAGTGAGTTTGGGAGCTAAAAACATTCAATATTTGGAAATCTTCCTGTGGTCATGTATGGATGTGAGAGTTGGACTGTGAAGAAGGCTGAGTGCCGAAGAATGGATGCTTTTGAACTGTGGTGTTGGAGAAGACTCTTGAGAGTCCCTTGGACTGCAAGGAGATCCAACCAGTCCATTCCAAAGGAGATCAACCCTGGGATTTCTTTGGAAGGAATGATGCTAAAGCTGAAACTCCAGTACTTTGGCCACCTCATGTGAAGAGTTGACTCATTGGAAAAGACTCTGATGCTGGGAAGGATTGGGGGCAGGAGGAGAAGGGGATGACAGAGGTTGAGATGNCCTGGGATTTCTTTGGAAGGAATGATGCTGAAAGCTGAAACTCCAGTACTTTGGCCACCTCATGCGAAGAGTTGACTCACTGGAAAAGACTCTGATGCTGGGAGGGATTGGGGGCAGGAGGAGAAGGGGACGACTGAGGATGAGATGCCTGGATGGCATCACGGACTCGATGGACGCAAGTCTGAGTGAACTCCGGGAGTTGGTGATGGACAGGGAGGCCTGGCGTGCTGCGCTTCATGGGGTCGCAAAGAGTCGGACATGACTGAGCGACTGAACTGAACTGAAGTGAGTGCTTGGGACATAGGCTCGTAGCCTAGATCCTTTCCAGAAGAAGCTGTGTCATTACTATCTGGATAGCTTGTGCCGGCTTAAAATATATCCTATCTTCCTGTCACACGGACTGATCTTCGGTGCTTTCTAGAGCTTTGCTCTGTGTCCTCCAGCCATAGCATCCACATCACCTGGGAGCAGACAGGAAATGCAAACTCTCAGTTCCCATCCCAGACCTACTGAATCAAAAACTGAAGTCTTACAAGAGCTCTAAGATTTTTGAGTGCACTTTACATTTCAGAAGCACAGCTCGAGACCTTGAAAAAATTCAGTATAAGCCATTATCTTATTTTCAATCATATTTCCAGGCTTAGTGGTAAGACACTGACTTTACATGCTTGGGATCAACACTGTAATTAATTTCACTTCCAACTGGTTCAAACGAAGACAGGAAATGAAAAAACAAAACACCACCTTAGAACACTTGAGCTGAACTTAATGTTTGGTGGTTTTGTAGCAGCCATGCACAAACAAGAGAACAGTCAGTCATGTCCTTACAGATAATTTTTCCTGGTTTCTTCTTTACCGGGCTTCCCTGGTGGCTCAGACAGTAAAGAATCTGCCTGCCATGCAGGAGACCTGGGTTCGATCCCTGGGTCAGGAAGGTATCCTGGAGAAGGGAATGACTACCCACTCCAGTGTTCTTGCCTGGTGAATCCATGAATAGAGGAGCCTGGACATGACTGAATGACTGAATCTTTCATTTCCTCTACTGCTCTCTCTAAAATGAACTCTGCCTGCAAAACATGTGGCCAGATACTAATGCTTCCTCTTAGAAAATGTACACAGAGCCACTTACAATCCCTGAGGTTGAAAGGGCTTCTGCTTACCCCACCCCTGCCCTGAAATTCAAGTACCAGAATGGAGAGCTTCAGTTTCCCGTCAAGCCATAATTTGAACTGTGAGGCGCATTGGTCACGTGAGCTAATGCTTTTAAATGATCATTATCGGCCACTGGTGGAAATTATTGACTCTGAGAACACAGACCGCATTACTGGGAAATCACTTATGCACTGTCAAAAGATCTTCCTATTCTTATTAATGGAAACTCTTATTTCATCCTGATTAACCCTTTAGCTTTCCACCGCCTCTCCTTCAGCCTTAGCCTCCAAATTCCATGTGCTATACAAACCGACACTGATTTATAGTCTCTTTTAAAATTATTTTTTTCTCTTCTGTGCAGTATTCATCTAAATTTGCTTTGCTTTTCAATTAAGTTATTCTGATAGGCAAACCATGAAAATCTGCATATTGTTTTGCAGAGGACTTTCCATTGTAGATTTAAAATGTTAAAGTAATGGCATTGGGAGTGTGCAGTGGAGGAGGTTAAAACGTTGGAAGGGACAGAGTGTCAATCGTTTACCCGTATCAGAAAAAGTGAGGACAACAGGCATCAAGCTTTCCACCCATCTGAAGACCCGAGTACGAGGCCAACGATGGTCACTTGGCTGACGATGGCGCAGCTTCAGAGGGGGACCATTGTTAATGCCTCATGATGTTTTTCTGTGCTCATAGCATTCTTTCCCTCTTAATGGTTCTCCTACGCTGATTGTCACTAGGCCTTTGGATGACTGTTTTCTTCTGAATTCTAGCAATTTTGTCAAAGTTCTTTCTATTTCAGGAAGCTTGGTAATTTCTGATGCTTCCACACAGTGCTCAGGTGAATACTAAGTACACCAAGATTTCACATTTTCCCTTGATACGGAGAATATAAATAAATAATGAATACGATGCTATTAATCTTGAGCTTCTGCAATGTGAAGTCTTAGTTACCAAGACTGTGCGTGTGCGTGCATGCACGTGTGTTTGTATGTATGTGTGAAGGTAAGGTCCCTGCTCTCCACGCAAGCACTGACATGTATCATAGCAATGTGCCCATTTCCTTCCAATCCCCCATCACCACTCTCTTTCCAAGAGAAAATATTAGACTTTTGGCTTAAAATAGGCATTGCACATTTATTTCTTAAAATCATTTGATGTCTAAATCATGATGTTTAAGGCTTCCAGTGCTACTTTAAATAGGAATGATGTGCTTGTACTAAATTTCTATTTCAGATCAGGCCCATACTGAAACCCTGTTAAAATGACTTTTTCCCCTCCCATCTGGGCACTTATCGCTGTGCTCCTTTTGTGGTAAAACATACACATTATATTTTCAGATATACAGCCTAAAAACAAGTGCAGATGAATTTGTATCCACAACTGTTTTCTTAATTTTTAAGGTAATAGACATGTCATTCCCTCCTTAGACAAACACACTGTATCTCAAAAAGGCAAAATACAACT
Organism: Neotragus pygmaeus; assembly: GCA_006410875.1. Classification (NCBI taxonomy): domain Eukaryota; kingdom Metazoa; phylum Chordata; class Mammalia; order Artiodactyla; family Bovidae; genus Neotragus; species Neotragus pygmaeus. Next base: position 595,736 of record SJYV01008730.1, read on the forward strand.
GTACCCCCAACCAGGCAAAACAATGAAGACAAAGTACTCCTCAACACTCTAGGGAAAAAAATTCTCCAATCAAATAAAAATCTATACAACAAGACATAAAAATAACTTCATTGAACTTTTATTTTACTCATTTGATTTTCATTGAACTTATATTTTAAAAGCCTGTATCAAACAGTGCAATAAATGCTTTGAAATTCCCCTTCCTATTAGGTCAGTATATTTGTTTTCCCTGCTGTGGATGAAACTAGGCTTAAATTGAGTGGAATCTTAAATGAAGTCAAATTTGATACCTTGCTTTCTCATTCACAGGAAGAGGGGACTGGAAAATGAGCCCTCTCTTGGCCTGGTGCCAACAGGGACAGACTATATTTCCTTTCTTTTGTTAACCAGTAAATAACCCACTAGAGAGACTTCCTTGGCAGTCCTGTGGTTAAGACTCTACGTTTCCAATGCAGGGGCCAAGGTTTCCATCCTTCGTCAAGTAACTAAGATCCCACATGCCATGCATGGAGGCAAAACAAAAAAAACAAAACAAAAAAAACCCCACTAGAATCTGGACATGAAGGTCTGTTTACTACTTTCTCCCAGCAAGAGCTTTTAAAGATATCTTGATGTACTACTTAAATTGATATACTCCCTAGTTTTATCATTTGAGACCAATACAGGACACCTTTCATTCCTGGGGATGGGTACAATACTTCAACTGGGCTGAAACATTTTGCCCAAGGAATATTTGGTGTTTCAGGAAGCAGTAAAATGATCCCTCTATATGGTAAGATGATTTATGAAAACTTTGCAAAATTCAGTATATTAAGAAAGGTGTCTTGAGGATGACTACTAGCTTCCACTGACCACTAGTGTTTTGAAGAAGTGCTTGGGGACAGACCCCGAGGTTCACCTTGGGGAACCTCTTTTGGTGAAGGAGAAGAAGGTGTGGTGGTACATTAATGATTGTCTCTGGGAAGGGTGGGATGTGTGTATCTTTCATTTTGTTCCTTGCACAAGGTCCCTCATCTCAGCACATGGGGTGTCCACTGGGCAAGAGGCTCATAAGCCACATACAAGGAGTAGAAATTTTCACACTTCCCATATTTTCTTTAGGATAAATTTCCACCTCCTTTGCCGGCATTCAAGGCCTAACTATGGGTTTCCCTGGTGGTCCAGTGGCTAAGACTCTGATCTCCCAAAGCAGGGGGATCACCTTTACCCTAAGACTCTGATCTCCCAATGCAGGGGGATCACCTCCACCCACTTCCAGTTGCAATGCACACATCTGAGCTCCTCTCTGGTATTACAAAGCAAACCCCTCATCCCGGGGGCTCAGAACAGGACCAACTGCAGAAAATCCAATCAGTCCAAGACACATTTATGGAACACACAATCTGTGTATAGGGCAGGAAATGAAAATCAGGCGTTTGTCCTCAAGGAGCCTGTTGTCTAATCAGGGAGGCAGACTTATATGTTACTAGCTGTAAATGGGTTCTAATAGAGGTAAAAACAAAATGCACTGAGAAAGAGAAAGTTTCCTGATGGAAGTGACATGAGCCTCAGAGTGCGTCAGCTTGCAACAGGCAGAAGCAGGTACGCGGGTGGCAGGGATTCCAGGCTGAAGCAGCACAGCAAAGAAAAAGGACTGACAGCTATGTGGGGGCAGGAGGACAAGGTGGGGAGGGAGGCATGTTTCTGTCCAGGGTTCAGATCATGGCCTTAAAAAAATATGTATATATATATAATATATACTATATATACATAATTTATATATTTATATATATTATATATATATAAATATATATTTTATATATAGAAATACTAAATATATATATATTTCTTTCTTTATTTGGCTGTGCTGGGTCTTAGTTATGACACGATGGATCTTCAATTTTCATTGTGGCATGCAAGATCTTTAGTTTTAGCATGTGAATTCTTAGTTTTGGCATGTGGGATCTAGTCCCCCGGGATCAAACCCAGGCCCCCTGCATTGGGAACATGGAGTCTTAGCCACTGGACCACCAGGGAGGTCCTCATGATTAGGCCTTAAATGCCATGCAAAAGTTTATCCTAAAGAAAATGGAGAAGTATGAAAATTTCCACTCTGCTTCTTCAAGATCAGGTGTGCATTTGAAGAAGAGTCTCTTTATGCTCCCAAGGGAGGAAAAAGATGACAGTCATTCACATACCATTTTACTTTCTTTCTCTTTCATTTCTACTGGAGCTGAGAACAGGAGGGTGTGGTTTATATCTGGAGTGGTCATAAAGGAATTTAAGCAACGGAAAGAAAGGGATAAAAGTGTGTCACTGGTTTTATATACAGATTAATCCCCAAAACTGACTGCAGGGAAAGAGGAGAAAATCTTTGAGAGTTTTTAAGCAAAATGGACCCTTTGACCTAAGCTTGTGCTTTCAAGTTAACAGTATTTTGACACTTTCTATCAGAGATCGTGTAGAGGAATCTGGTCTCTTAAAGGCTGCCAGGACCGAAGCTGTGGGCAAGGCTCTTTCCTGAAGAGATTGGCTACTTCCCAAGACTGGAAAATGGAGGTCGATAGCTCTATCTTTTAACACGGCTACAACTGAAAATGACAAGACATGCCTCAGTAACCTCTGTGCTAATGTAAATCCTGCGAGGGAGAAAAGTACACAAAGATGATGAAAACCAGAGAAACTTTAAAACAACCATGAAAAATTCTGCCTGAGAATTTCTCTCTGAATATCCACCCCCCCCACGCTACCCCCCATTCAGGTGAAGTTGTTCATAGCATGGCACATCCACCCACCTTCAACAGGGGGTTCAAGCTCTAGGAAGCAGTGAAACTCTTTCTCAAAACAATCATCTATTTGGAAAAGTAATACCTGAGGATCAGTTATACTCTCTATATTAGCAATAAATAACTGGGAAGTGAAGCAATGCATGGTTTCCTTGGGCTGCTTTATAATCTTCACTGAGCCCTTTATGCAAACATTGGGAGAAAGTGGCTCTTAATTCATGGTAACTGACTTGTTGATGCAGAAAGGTGGCCTCTGGCAGGGACCTGCCAACTCTCATGCCAGGATGTTAACAAGAAAAAATACCATTTCACAGATGAGAAAAGTAACAAAAAATAAAGGGATAATCTGATCCTAAGACACTGAAATCAGGGCATGTTGATGGCAGGGAGTCGGAATAGGAATAGGATTGAAAATCATCCCAATGGCCATCAAAGTGTAAGAAACCACAATGCTATAGAGTGTTTACAGTGCCTTTTTTCTTACTCAATTTTACATACAATAGTCACATCCATCTGTATTATTTGAGAGCTTGTTCTTAGCACTGAGAAAGCAGATGGACATAAACCTAAAAATCCTTGTCCTTGTGGAGCTTCTGTGGAGTAAGGAAGACAGAAAATAGACAAAAATGTAGTCTGGTGGGCTTCCCAGGTGGCACAGTGGTAAAGAATCCATCTGCCAATGCAGGAGATGTGGATTCAGTCCCTGGGTCGGAAAAATCCCCTGGAGGAGGAAATGGGAAACCATTCCTGTATTCTCACCTGGAGAATCTCATGGACAGAGGTGCCTGGCGGGTTATAGTCCTAGGATCGCAAAGAGTCAGACATGACTGAGCAACTGAACACAGCCCAGCACATGTAGTCTGATGGATGGTGATGAACGCCAAATATAAAATAAAGTGTACTAGAAAGATTGGGATAGAGTTGGGGAATATAAACATCTGAATGCAGAGTTCCAAAGAATAGCAAGAAGAGATAAGAAAGCCTTCTTCAGCGATCGGTGCAAAGANCAGTTCTTTGGCACTTAGCCTTCTTTATGGTCCAGCTCTCACATCCATATGTGACTACTGGAAAAACCATGGCTTTGACTAGACGGACCTTTGTCGGTAGAGTAACGTCTCTGCTTTTTAGTATGCTGTCTAGGTTGGTCATAGCTTTTCTTTGGACAGAGAGATGTTAGTTTGGGGGTTCTCTTGCCAGTGATCCTCAAACTCTAGCGCCCTAGGAAATGACCCAAAAGGGACAAAAGAGGTTTATTCCCTAGAGGCTTATTTGGAGGTGATGCATTTGGGGCTGTGAGGAGCTGCTGTCTCCTGGAAGTCCTCACCTGTCCCGCCATAAAGAAGGTGGCATTTCAAGCATGAGAACACAGGATCCCTTCTTTCTTCCCGCCTCCTCCCCACTCCTCAGCTCCACTCCCTTTTGATTCAGAAGCATCTGCAGAAGATGGAATAATTCCCACCTTGAGGTTCTCTGACTTTGCCTCCCTCTGGGATCACCACTGGTGCATCCCTGCTTTCGTGGGGGTGCCTGGCAGAGCAGAGGAGCCACCTCCATACTCTCTGTACCTAGCCGCAGCAGTGGGCAGGAAGTCTCGGAGCCCGGAGGTCTAGTCCTGAAAGCAGTGGCCTGGGACATGTGGTGCCCCTGCAGGCCTTGGCAAGAATGGCAGTGCCTGTGAGGTGTTAGTAGTAATGCAGTCATTCAGTCTGGTCCAAACCGCAGCCCGCCAGGCTCCCCTGTCCATGGGATTCTCCAGGCACGAATACTGGAGTGGGTAGCCATTCCCTTCTCCAGGGGATCTTCCTGACCCAGGGATCAAACCTGAGTAGGCTGCATTGTAGGCAGAATCTGTGAGGAGACGGACTGCCAGTTAGCCCCAGGCTCAGGCAGTCCCCATCAGGGAGACCCCATCACTTCCATTTCTTGATGCTCCCAGAATATTTTTTAAAAATAATAGTAAGGAAACAGGGCTCCTGAGTTACAGTTTGTTTTCTAATGTTTACTTGGAACAGAATAAGGCGTTTCACACGCATGCAGCAGTGTGACTGCACTATTCACAAGATAACAGAACTTTAAAACAACAGGAACAAAACAAACCCCAGTTAGAAGTGGAGCTGTTTAAAGTTGCTTGATGAGCATGTCGTTTCTGACCCCGCCGGTGTTTTCCTGGGCAGGATGTGAGCCTCATTTGGGAGAAGGTCAAGACTTTAAATGGGAGGTGGTGCCAACAACCCTCCCAGCACTGGATCCGGCCTGGGGTCTCCCCAGGGAGCTCCCCGAACAGCTCTTCGGGGTCTCTCTCTCAAGGCAGCTGGCAATGGGGAGTGGGTGCCTGGATCATCTGGGATAGAGAGACCGCTGTGGTCAAGGTCGTGGGCTTGGTCCCTGGGGGGGGGTCAGTTAGCAGCAGTCTGCATGCCGCCCCCTGCTGGTCATCACAGAAACGGGTGGCATTGGTCTGGAACAACAGCTCTCAAACCACAGTCCAGTGATTTNGGACACGACTGAGCGACAGAACTGAACTGACTGAACTGGGGAATTGGAAGTTGACATAGAAAGTCCAGAGGAGGCCTTCACAAGAAGGTGACAAATGAAAGTAAGCAGTGGGGGTGACCAACAGGACCAATACCTGATGCCTGGGTGAATCTGAATTTCAGGTAGAAGCAAACAATTTTTTAGTATACACATGCCCCAAACAGGGCAGACTGCTTGCTAAACCTGCAACCACCTGGGCTCCCTGGGGGGAAGCACATACCAGGCAGGAGGCACAGCAGATGCAGGAAGCATGAGAAGAGGGCGTGGGAGGGGAAAGGAATCAGGGGAGAGGTGATGTAAGACCCCGGGGGCCCCTGGTGGGATGTGGGCTTTTATGCTGAGGAGGATAATTATGAGATGGGTGGCGGGCTCTGATTTAGGTCTTGAGAGAGCATTTGGATTCTGCGTTGAACACAGACCACTGAACAGGGGCAAGGGCGGGAGTGGTCAGGAGACTGCTATTGCTCAGAAGATGACGATGATGATGATGACAAAGGTAATAATAACACACACCCAGACATGCGCACCAAATTATCCACATAAGTCTGAGGGGAATGGCCTCCGAAGCCCCATTCAGGGTCTTTCCATTCAGAGACCGTGGCATACAGGACTTCCTGACAGTCCAGTGGTTAAGACTCTGTGCTTCCACTGAAGAGGGTATGGGTTCCACCCCTGGTCAGGAAATGACCATATGCAAAAAAAAAAAAAAAGAAAAGGGAGGGGAAATATATATACCTATGGCTGATTCATGTTGATATTTGGCAGAAAACAACAAAATTCTGTACAGCAATTATTCTTCAATTTAAAAAACAAATAAATAAAATCAGATTAAAAAAAAAAACTGGTATACATTATGGATGAAAGGAATCAGTCCTACAAATAAATTCCTTCTACTCACTAAGATGCTAATCTAGGGACTTTGTTTTAACCGCTCTATTATCATCCTTAAGAGCAGATAAATAAATAAGCAAGCCTTCATCAGAAAAGGGGATGTTTCTAAAAAACATCATTGTTGATATTACCAGTGACCATGATTAACATCAAGAACTTAGAGAAACTGCTCTTTCAGAATCTGTGGTGTCAGGTGGGTTCTGAAACTAAGGTTTCCAAGTAGGATTGAGATATGTTTCTTTATTTGCTGAGTTATGAACAGAAGGAGAGCATTTCAAAAGGACAGACACATAAAGTTCTATAATACCCCATGGAGATGTAGAATCTATTGCCTATTATCACTTGCCTAATGGACATAATTTTATTCTAAAAATAAGCAATAAATACTTCAAAAACTATTGAACACACAATCAGTGTTATATGTTGTAGTTCATATAAAAGAAAATCAATTTGTTTTCCTCTGGAAGCAGAAGGCTAAAAAACCCTTCCCCTCCTGATGGCACTGCTGATATCTGACCAATCTGTGACTTGTAAAACCAGTGACTCCATGTTCAACCAAATGAAAAGATATAGGGAATAATCTTGTAGCATCTTGCCTTCAAAAAATTACATTACATAGCTTCTTTAAAAAGCGAGCAGAAAAATGATTTTAATTATTATAGTAATTAAATCACCTGGAGCCATGCCATAAGTAGGTTAGTCTCTCCATAAAAGTCAACACTCTCCACTCCCCCACTGTATTCTGTATAAGTTTTGTTGTTTCCTCAGCATCATGACCCTTTGCTCATGCATGGTAAGAACTCCTATGAAGCAGAAATCTTGTTATCTAGAATCTATGGACCTAAATGGACTATAAAATGAAAATACTATAAGACAAGCCCACAATTACAAAATTCCAATTATTAAGCAGAGAAAAAAGTGCATAAACATATTTTCTAGGCATACATTACTTAGCTGAGAAACGACTGCTTTGAGTCTCGTGAGATGTACTATTCTGCCTGCATACATTCACTACTGTGAAATCCAACCTTCTGAGAAACACCTGCTGGTCTCAGGTATCTTACCTCACACAAGGAAGAAGCATTGTTAAATTAGAGAAATGGTCCCTTGGAGCTTCTAAACTCGGTCAGTTGAGTAATACCCTGATATTGACTATCCAGGACTTGGACTAGCTGTGCTTACTGCTGCAGAGAAATTTCTCTGAGAACCTTCTCGTTGTCTGTTTACAAGGAGGATATTTTCAGTGTTGCTTCCACAGTTCTAGTCACACTCTAGAACTGGTCTTTTGAGATCCTGTAAGTGTTTACTTCAAAACTCCAGACAGAAAATTAAGGACAGAGATGAGTCCATGTTACTAAAAATTTCCTATTTGGAGTTTTTTACGCATGTTGGTACCTTAATTCTTATTTACTAGTCATTTAAAACAACGTACTAGTAAAAATAAGTTTGGAGAAACAAGTGCAACTTTAAATGTCAAGTGCATACCAGCTGGTGTTTGAAAATTTCTCAGATCATCAATTATTACTTCCGATTTACATAATTTCCTTCAAGACAATCCTAAAAACTGGATGTGAAGCAACTTGCCTCCTATGCAATGAGCAAAAATATTTTTCCCTTTTATCTATGTGAAATTCCACCCAGATTTTTCTTCTCCAAAGCCCCTTAAATTCAAAGTTTAATGCGATTTCTCTTATTTTGCAGAGACATACAGAATGTGCAAAACACAGATCACCTCAGCGGATTTCACATATGCTTTAAAGGCCAAGAAGCAGAGTTTTCTGCCCCATTACTCCCCAGAAAATCTAATTACAATTCAGATACTGTATGTGATGGAGGCCAGGAGTGTAGGACGGCAAAATCCCGTGAAAACCCGGAAAGAGGCAACCTGCTGCTCTGGACGAGGAAGGCCTCCTCTCCCAAAGGATGCCGGCCTCACGATCAGGCTTTAAATCTTACCTGATACGAACAGTTCTCCTGATGTACCATCTCAGTGCATCCTAGGGAGCAGACCCCAAAGCAGGACTGCTCAGCGAGGCTGCGGAGGGAAAGCGCGGAGCATCCACTGGCTGAGAGAACGCCCTGGGAAGGCAGGGGCTCCCCGCAGATTAAAATGGATGCTGTTTCGCTGATCAACCTGCGCAGTGGAACTGCCTGCGCTGGGAAGCGCGCAGCGAGCCGAGCTGCTCTCCTCGGAAACCAGCAATAAGGCTTACAAACATGGAGCTAGGACCGGGCTGGGGGAGGGGGCGCGCTCATCACTGGCACAATCAGCCAATTATATTATCGGCACAAAGAAAAGGATCAGTCTGGGGCTGGTGTGACCTTCTGGTGCTTTATGAAGGCAGTTAACTGATGTGGAAACATTCTAGTCCTCATTAAAGGGAAAAAGGCCAGCGAGGGAGAGGGAGAGAGGCAGACACAAATCAATGTAGCAGTTGAACATTTCTAACCTCCGGCATCATCCTTCCTGCCCACTGATGTTGCTTGCCTGGTGCTTATGAAACGAGAGCCCTTAAGGATCATTTCAGAACTTTGAACAGGCGAAAGGGAAAACAATCCATTCTGAATTTTGACACCGAAGAGGTGTTCTCTGTGTTGTTTTGAAGTGTTTGTCAACTTTATAGCTAAAATGAGGGCCTTCATTCTTTTTAAAAATATTATTTTGGAATTCTTTTTATTTTCTACTCATTTTTTGTTCTTATCTGCTTTTTAAGCCAAACAGAAGAAGATGAAATAATTATTCCCATAACTTTTTAGGGAGAGGGCTTATTAAAGTATTAAAGTCAGTATAATTCATTTCATGAAAATGAAACTAAAGTGCAAGTTTTTTTTTAAAGTAAGGCTATATATATATATATATAACCCAGTGCTATGACTTGAATATATAGACACCCTCAATATATACAGCAATATGATCCTAGAAACAGACCATTCCATGTAAGTGACCATAATAGAAAGGATTCTGGACTTCCAGATAGTAATCAAAGGACACACAAGTTGGACCATACATGTCTCTGGTAAAAAGAGGAGCCAGTTTTGGACTTCTTCAGGGCCGTTGTAGGATTTTAGTTTATAAGGAGGAACAACTAGGCCTATAAATTCTTAAAGCTTTAATGATAGAAAATTTAAAGAATAAACACAATGAAATTTCCCTATCTATATTTCTCAGTTGCCATTGGCAACTCATTTTGTTGTTTCTTAATAAAAACAAATGGTTCTCAAAATGATGCTCAAACAAATGGAACCCAGTAAGATCTTGACTGAATTTAAACCAAGTTTAAAAACATTCTTAAGCTATTTTGCTATAGCTATCTTCTTCAATACTCTTTTTTAATAACTGCAAAGTCTTCATTATGCTATTAATAAGAAAAACAAATGCATTGCCTGATGAGTGGGATCAACACATTTGACAAGTTTTTATATCAAACTCAATCTTAGGGAGTGCCGAGAGTTTGTGTTAAGGATGTCTGGCGAAATATTTTTAATTTTATAACTTAACAACATCTCTGTTGCTTGGAAAGAGAAAAACCTATTTTTCTGTATGTTCTTAACTTTCATGACTTGAGATTCTGACAGGAGAGAAGTTGGCTGAGTTTAATTCCAGAGACACATTCACAAGCCTGGCTTCAGCTTCCTGGATAAGACAGTGGAAAGGCGACAGGAAAGACCCAGCTGGTGATCTCACAGGCTGCCATTTCCGCATAGGCTCGTTGGGTTCCAAGGAAAAAACACTCTGGACACGCACCTGCCAAACTCGAGGGCCTGGAATCTAGGAGATAGCTAGGCCACTAACATGTACAAGACTTCTTAGGCCAGCTTGTTGGCAGGTGGTCCAATGAGAGCTTGATGAATGAAGCAGACAGCTGAGCTACATGATGAGTCTTAAACAGAAAAGAGGACAGAAAGTCTTCAGCAAAAGCAAACAACAGGCAATATACCCCCATCCTAAATTTCATTCCTCCCTCTTGAGCAATCAATCCATATAGGACAGAGACAGAGGCTGCTTTGTGGAGCAACTTGCTATACAACTGAGCAGATGAAGGCTCTGGAATCTGAAGTATGTGCAAGGAAAAGTAAGCCAAAGTTCCTTTGCAAGGTAGCAAATAAGATGAAATGCAAATCTTATGCCTGATACAGGAGGCACAGTCACAACTTTCCAAGACAGAACAGCTTTACTCCAAAGGCTGCTAAAACTTTACTCAGGTTACTGTTTTGACAATCTAGGACCCTAAGACTCAGGAACATGCTTTCAAGCTACAAGGCCTAAAAAGTTGCTTTCTGGACTCTGTTCTTTTCTGAAAACGGAAAGCTTCGGGGTGTATTACATAAACTTCTAAAGACATTTATCATGTGTTGCTTAAAAAAAAAAAAAAAAAAAAAAAGCCTAAACACGATCCCACTCTTCACAGTTGCTGTTCCATAAATAGTGGAAGTGACTCAGAGGGGAGAACAGATTTCTGACAATTGTCTCCCAAATCCTGTNGATTGACGTGAGTTTGAGTGAACTCTTGGAGTTGCTGATGTCCAGGGAGGCCTGGAGTGCTGTGATTCATGGGTTCGCAAAGAGTCGGACACGACTGAGCGACTGAGCTGAACTGAACTGAACTGATGACCCAGTGAGTCAGCATTTTCAAAATACTTGGAGCCCAGAGAGATGACTGACTTCTAGATTCAGGCTGGACGTTGGGGCAGGTCTGCTGGAAAAGGAGCGGTCACTGGGGTAGAGACAGGGCTGGGTACACCCAGCCATCACCCAGGAACACCCTTGGCATGGTGCCCAGATATGGAGAAGGGTGTCTGTGAACCTGTGACTAGAAGCTCAAAGAGGTATGGACAGTTGTTCATTCATTCATTTCCCCTGTTACATCCTGAGTGTACCCATACACATAGCTAGAAGTGGGCGTTAGGAGAAGAGGGAAGGGAAAACCATGACCACATAGCCTCTGGCTTGGAGGATCTGCACCAAGCTGGACTGGCCTCTTGAGCAAATCCCTGCTGACCAGCTCCTGGCTCAGCCTGGACTCAGAGATGACTGCAAACTCAGTCCCTCCACCTGGAGGCAGGCAGGGATCAGAGGTGTCGGAGGAGCAGGGGCTCCAGGAACCTGAGGCTGGAGAACCTCTAGTGTGGACACAGCCTCTGGAACTATAATGTCTGGGTGTAAATCTTTGTTCTGTCTTTTACTAGCTGTTTCCTCAAATTGGGATAATCACACATGAGGTTTCAGTAACAAATATCAAGTTTATGGCAGTGTCTGAGTCAGAATATAAGTCAAGACTTCCTGATGCATTAGTTAGATTTGTAGGGAAGGAATTGCTTCTGCCCCAACAGCCAAACTGCTGTGGCATGGCCACTGCCTGCTGTGTGCTGGTCTGCTCAACATGTGGACTCTGGAGCCAGACTGCTGGGTTCAAGTCCTGTCTCTACCGCTTACTAGCACATGATCTTAGTGTGATTAAAAGCCTCAGTATTCCTGTCTATGAAATGGGACAATTAAGAGTCCCTCTCAAATGGATGATTTATTTTTATTANTTATTTTTGGACTAAAAAATATTGATGAACTGTTTAATATACTTCTGTATGTAGCATAGAGATACTTTTTGTTTTCTTCTCAGGTCTTCACAACTTTTCTTCTCAAAGAAAGTACTAGGTTTCAGATTTAGATGGGGACTTAGGAGATAAACTGTTATTTTCCACACATGGACACTGAGGCCTAAGAGAGTGGTAACATGCCCAAGAACATAAATCTTCCAGCAACGGCAGTAAGAAGGAAAAAAAAAAATCCTCCAGATTTCTTGTGAGTGAGTTCATGTAAAAAATGCTATATGAGGGCCACAGGACTTGAAGAAATAAATCCCTTTTGACTGAACTAATGTAGGCTGGCCTTGAAATAAAAATCTATGGTAAGGTAAGAGAGAGGCAGCAGAGTGGTTCGAACTAAAACTTAATTCAAGGTATGTTTTAAAAGAAGAAAAATTAGACTATTGCCTTATTAAGCCACTTTTCCTGTTTCTTCCACCAAGCAAACTATTATGTCTTTAAATCCTGAAAAGTACTTTTTCATTTGTGGCAATTAATAGCAACAGAATGAAGATGACCGACAGACACATCATCAGGGGTATACAAATCAAAACCATAATGAAATATCACTTCACATCCATCAGAATGGCTGTCATCAAAAAGACAATAAATAACAAGTGTTGGAGAGGATGTGGAGAAAAGGGAACCCTTGTGTACTATTGGAATGTAAATTGGAGCAGCCAGTATGAAAAAGAGTATGGAGAGTTCTCAAAAAAATTAAAAATAGAACTACCATGTGCTGTGCTCTGCTCAGTCACTTAGCCATGTCCAGCTCTTTGCAACCTCATGGACTGCAGCCTGCCAGGCTCCTCTGTCCATGGGGATTCTCCAGGCAAGAGTACGGAAGTGGGTTGCCATGCCCTTCTCCAGGGGAATCTTCCCAACCCAGGGATTGAATATAGGTCTCCCGCATTGCAGGTGGATTCTTTTAATATCTGAGCCACCTGGGAAGCCCATATGATCCAGCAATTCCACCTCTGGGTATTTTCCTCAAGAAAATAAAAACACTAATCCGAAAAGACATATGCACGTTTATGTTCACTGTAGTGTTATTTACAATAGCCAAGATTTGTGTCCATCAACAGATGAATGGATAAAGAAGCTGCAGCGTGTATATATATATATATATATATATAACTCAGTCATAAAAAAGAAGGCAGTTTTGCCATTTGTGACAACATGGATAGATCTAGAGGGTATTATGTTCAGTGAAATAAGTCAAACAAAGACAAATCCTGTATGATTTTATTTATATGTGGAATCTAAAAAACAAAACAAATGAACAAACAGAACTAAAGAGAAACAGACTCATAGCTACAGAGAATAAACAGGTGGTTGCCACGGAGAGTGGGTAGGGATTGAAAGGAAAGAAAAAAGGTAACTATATGAAGTAATGAATGCTAATTAGCTTGATTGTGGTGATCACGTCACAATGTACATTAATAGGAAACCATCACACTGTACACCTTAAATATATACAAATTTTGTCAAGAAATTATACCTCAAGAAAGCTGAAAAAAGATTAAAATAAATTTTTGCANGAAAGGAAAGAAAAAAGGTAACTATATGAAGTAATGAATGCTAATTAGCTTGATTGTGGTGATCACGTCACAATGTACATTAATAGGAAACCATCACACTGTACACCTTAAATATATACAAATTTTGTCAAGAAATTATACCTCAAGAAAGCTGAAAAAAGATTAAAATAAATTTTTGCAATGGGAACAGAATGATAGGGTGTTTCAGATGGTAAATACAGTGGTAAAAAGTCACATGTGCAGATAATTTGAGCATAGTTTCAAGAGTGAACTACTGGGGTCAGGGACTGACTTGGGAAAGGTACAAGAGAGCTTTCTGGCACAAGCTGAATGACTTGAAAGGGCCTGGCTTACAGAGGAATATATGTTGTCAAAACCCGTTGAATAAAACATTTAAGATTTGTACATTTCATTGTATGTCAAATGTACCTCAAAAGAATAAAAATGATCTGGTCAATGATATGCAGCTGAAGTATTTAGGGGGCAGGTTAGTGATACCTCCCTTTGAAATGCATCAAATAAATGAGATAAATGAATGGAAAGATAACTGGAAAGCTGTGACAAACCAAGTTTAGTAAAACAGTTATTGTAGAATCTGGATGGTGCATAAATGAATAGTCACCTAAAAAACTTTTCAATTTGAAAAGCTTTGTAATGAAATATTATGGAAAAAAGGAAAGTATTGGGGGGATGGGGAAGATGAACAAGAAAGTCATTGTCTTAAGCAATAACTTTTAAGCTTTTCCATAGGAACTTGCGGAAAGCAGGTAGACATTGTATTGGATTGCTGCTGCTGCTGCTGCTAAGTCACTTCAGTCGTGTCCGACTCTGTATGACCACACAGACAGCAGCCCACCAGGCTCCCTGTCCCTGGGATTCTCCAGGCAAGTATATTGGATTGGCTCCCCACCAAAAAAAATTATTAAGGTTTTCCGTAAGATGACACAGAAAACCTGAATGAACTTTTTGGCCAACCCAGCATATAGTGTTACGTTGTGCCTTTTCACCAGGTAAGGGAAGAAAAGGAATTGTAAGGAAAACTGACCCTGTCCACATCAAGGGGAACTGGGTCCTTGAAAGACTTGCCCAAAGAAGATCATAGCCGGCATCACTAATGACAATAAACCTCAGAAAATGGCTTTACAGTTTACAGAGGACTTTCCTGAACATCTTCTTTGACTCTTACAATCTTGTAGCTGAAACAAAATCCTGGTATGTGCCATGTGAGGCAGTGTTTCTGCCCCCAGGGAGTTTGGTGAGGGAAATAAGGCAGTATACAAATGACTATATATAGTGTTGAATGAGTAAAGTGCTACCAAGGAGATTTTGCTGTTTGCTCACTAGGAATTCAGAAAAGCAAGAAAACACTTAGCTAGGTTAGCTAGGAGACTGTAATAATCTTGTTCATTTGGTTTTCTACTTCTTGAGTCTTATTTTTTCTATTCCTAGATTAATGTAACTTTCCTTAGAACTTAGATCATGGTTAATTAATTCAGTACTATTATCCCCAATATTTGAAATAATACTTGGCTTATAATAGGTTCTCATTATTTTTAAATGAACAAATGAATGATTATGACTTTCAGAAAGTTACTTCATTGCTCTTAGCCTCAGTTTCCTCATCTATAAACTAAAGATATTAACTCCTGGTTTATTGGGTTGATAACATGATAAAATTAGAATAACATGTAAAACAGCTCTAAGGGGCCCTAGAAAGGAAGATTTCCACCCCATCCCCACCCCTCGTCTGAATTAAAAGCAACAACAACAGTCCAAGGAATAAAAAGAGGCTGGAAGGATGGAGGTGATAGTGGGAATGGAAAGTTGAAGACAGAGGGATGCATTTCATGAGACTGTGAAAAAGACATTAACGGAACCTACCCAGTGATCCAACCTGGAAGGGTGAACAGTTCTGAGGGTGAACACTGCTGGAGTAAACTTGGTTCTGTGAAACCAAACAGAGAAGTTAGGAGGAGGAAATGATTCTGAGGGGTTGGGTTGCAGTAGTGGTCTTTTATTCTCCACAATAAAATTTTGAGTTGAAGGTGCAGGAGGTAATGGGGGTTCAAAGGAGAAGTCAGGCCAACAGAACATGGGGGGTCTTCTGCAGGATCAGGATAGTTGCAGAAATGGATTAGATGAAGGGAGAGATCGAAGAGAAAGGACTAATAAGAAGCAGAGACATTGCTATGTTGGGCACATCAATCCCCACAGAGCTGGGGTGGGGGATGGGGATTAGACTCGTTCATCAGCTGACCTTGAGACAAGGAGATTACTGTAGGTCATCCAGGGCCAAGTGTTATCACAAGGGTCCTTCTAAGGCAAAAAGAGGGGGCAACAGAGGAAGAACCAGAGAGATGGCAGCATAAGGAAGACTCTGCCCAATGTTGTTGGCTGGGAAGACAGAGGAAGGATCCCAGTCCAAGAAGGTTGGAGTCTTTTGGAAGATGGAAAAGGCAAGAAAGTGGATTTTCCCCTAGAGCCCCAGGAGGTGACAGCCCTGCTGATACCAGTGAGATTTCCTAGGGACTTCCAACCTCCAGAATTGTAAGATCATAAATGTATGTTTATCTATTACAATAAATAAATGTATGACAAACCTAGACAAGAGTATCAAAAGGCAGAGACATCACTTTGCCGACAGAGTTCTCTATAGTTAAAGCTGTGGTCTTTCCAGTAGTCATATATGGATGTGAGTGCTGGACTATAAAGAAGGCTGAGTGCTGAAGAAATGATGCTTTTGAATTGTGGTGCTGGAGAAGACTCTTTTTTAAAAAAATATAAATTTATTTATTTTCATTGGAGGTTAATTACTTTAGGAGATCCAACCAGTCAATCCTAAAGGAAATCAATTCTGAATATTCACTGGAAGGGCTGAAGCTGAAACTCCAATACTTTGGCCACCTGATGCGAAGAACTGACTCATCGGCAAAGATCTTGATGCTGGGAAAGACTGAAGGTGGGATGGGAGGAAAAGGGGACGACGGAGGATGAGATGGTTGGATGGCATCACTGACTCGATTGACATGAGTTTGAGCCAACTCCAGTAGATAGTGAAGGACAGGGAAGCCTGGCGCATGAGGGAGAGAAGAGCTGGACACAGCTTATCAACTGAACAACAACAAATGCATGTTGACTTAAGTCACTAAGTTTGGGGTGATCTTTTACAGCAACAATAGACAATGAACACAGTCCCCTAGGATGAAAGCCAGCATTTAGAGGGCAGGAGGAAAGAAGCGGGGTGGTGTGATAAGGTAAGAAGAAGAGAAAAACCAACACAGTGGGGGATCAAAGGGAGAGAGCTCCACGGCTTCAAATACTGCAGGGAAGCACAACCATAAATTGTTAGATTTGATGATGGGGAGCTCATCAGTTTCCCTCGAGAATAATGTCAATACTAGTGTGTTAGGGGTAGAAACCAAGTTACAAGCCATCAAGAAGTTGAAGGACTGAGTAGAGAGCAGTTTGTAAAGAAGCTTGTGGATAAATTAGAGCATCAGGTTGATAGTTTGAGGATATAATGGAATCAGAGAGATGGTTGTTGTGCTTGATCTGTAAGATACAGGAGATCCAAATATCTACGTGGGGATCAAGGAAGGAGCCGGGAAGAAGGGAGAAACTCATTATGATAGGTGGGAAATAACTGGAAGGACCAGATCCTGGATGAGTTAGATCAGGAGCACATAACAGGGCTTCATTTAGCCTTGAAACTGAAGATATGGGGAACGAAAGGATGGGGAGGCTGGCTAGAATGGAATCAGAGAAGGAGGATCGGTGTGGGAAAAGCTCTTCCAAGATATCCTGTAGAAGGTGTTGCTGTATTACTTGAGAATATTCGAGAAATGCTGACAAACGCTATATAAGAATAAGAAAAACAAATGGGATAGATGAAACCTATAAGGTGTGTTAAGTGCAGACAACGAAGTATATAGAGGGTTGTCAGACAAAATGAAATGTGCAGGATTTAGACAATGAGGCAGAATTCATGAGATGTGATGTATTAAAGAGTAAGTTAGTAACCTGGATGCCTTAGTAACTCAAGCTGAACACAGAAAGGGATGGAAAGACTAGAGAAGCACCTAATATTCATGACATGCTAAACAACCCCCAGGCCCTCAATATTCATTAGATTTTACACTGCCCATTGGTGACACACATTCTGTCCTTATTTGTCCTCTGCCCAAGAAATACAATTCCACAACTGCTCATCAGGTGAGGGAGCAAGTTGCAGAGGGAGCTGGAGGGACTTGCCCCGTGTCTCTGATCAAGCAGGCTGTGTGTCATTGGCAGACACTTTCTGTCTAACTGGGCCTCCTCTCTGAAACCTCAACCCTGGGTTATGACTGTATCATCAGCAGCAAAGGTGGTTGTGGCAGAAAGGTTGGATACACAAATATCACCTAATCCTAGACTCAGGCAGTGCAGTCCTTCACATTCCTGTACCATATCCTAACTAGGGGAGAAGGCAATGGCACCCCACTCCAGTACTCTTGCCTGGAAAATCCCATGGACAGAGGAGCCTGGAAGGCTGCAGTCCATGGGTCGCTGAGGGTCGGACACGACTGAGCGACTGCACTNGGCAGTGCAGTCCTTCACATTCCTGTACCATATCCTAACTAGGGGAGAAGGCAATGGCACCCCACTCCAGTACTCTTGCCTGGAAAATCCCATGGACAGAGGAGCCTGGAAGGCTGCAGTCCATGGGTCGCTGAGGGTCGGACACGACTGAGCGACTGCACTTTCACTTTCATGTATTGGAGAAGGAAATGGCAACCCACTCCAGTGTTCTTGCTTGGAGAATCCCAGGGATGGCGGAGCCTGGTGGGCTGCCATCTATGGGGTCGCACAGAGTTGGACACGACTGAAGCGACTTAGCAGTAGCAGCAGCAGCAGCAGCATCCTAAGTAGGATTCTGGGACCAATGCCAGTTGGTGCAGGGGAGGGAGTTTCCCCACACCATGTCATTCTTGGATACCAACTGAGTACCCTACAAGTCAACTCAGTTCTGATACTCTCTACCTGGAGACAGCATCAGAGCCCACAGGTTAAAGGCTCAATCCACATGACTGTCCCCCCTCCCCATTTCAAATGCCAATTGCTAGTCCAGGTTATTACTTGCACTTCTGATCAATGGGCTAGAGATGGGAGGTTCAAGCAAACCCCTTCTTGGGCTCAATTAATTTGCTAGAGCAGCTCACAGAATTCTGAGAAACATTTTGTTTACTAGATTACTGGTTTATTATAAAAGGATATAACTCAGGAGCAGGTGGTGCTAGTGGTAAAGAACTCACCTCCCAATGCAGGAGACATAAGAGACATGGGTTTGATCCTGGCTTGGGAAGATCCCCTGGAGGAGGGCATGGCAACCCACTCCAGTATCTTTGCCTGGAGAATTCCATGGACAGAGGAGCCTGGCAGGCTACAACCATGNGTTGGAGAAGACTCTTGAGAGTCCCTTGGACTGCAAGGAGATCCAACCAGTCCATCCTAAAGGAAATTATTCCTGGGTGTTTATTGATAGGACTGCTGTTGAAGTTGGAACTCCAATACTTTGGCCACCTGATGGGAAGAGGTGACTCATTGGAAAAGACCCTGATGCTGGGGAAGATTGAGGGCAGGAGGAAATGGGAACAGAGGATGAGATGGTTGGATGGCATCACCCAGTCAATGGAGATGAGTTTGGGTGGACTCCAGGTGTTGGTGGTGGACAGGGAAGCCTCGCATGCTGTGGTTCATGGGGCCACAATGAGTTGGACACGACTGAGTGAATGAACTGAACTGAACTGAATTTCATTAAATATAGTTACCTTTATTTTTATTTTACAGATTTTTCAGTTAATTAAGTACAGGGAAAGTTTTGTCCCATTAGAAGTCTCATTAAGTTTGTGTGCACGCTAATTTGGTTCAGTTTTGTCTGACTCTCTGTGATCCCATGGACTGTAGCCCACAAGGCTCCTCTGTCCATAGGATTTTGCAGCAAGAATACCAGAGTAGGTTGTCATGCCCTCCCCCAGGAGATCTTCCCAACCGACAGATCAAACCCACATCTCTTATGAATCCTCGTTAGCAGGCGGTTTCTTTACCACTACTACCACCTGGGAGAAATCATATTATGTGGTGTCAAAAGAACTAGGATTTTGAATCTTCTTTCTGCTCAAAATGTTTCAGCTTTCTGCCCATGGGTGGGTTATTTCTCCTTTGTTTTTGAGACAGAGAGAGCCACAGTATATAGATTTTCGAAGGCATGTGAGTTACCTCCCCCACCCCGTCATCTACAAGGCTCAATCATATTTAAAACCCTGCTTCACATTTTATTAATTCCTTCAGTAACAGATGATCTAGTGCCGTGCTGGTAAATTTTGTTTTCTTTCATTTGTATAACAAAAGTCAATGTATTAGTAGTGTTCAAGAGGACAGATTTTGACCCAGCAAAATCATCTCTGTTATGCCTAACAAATGTGTCACACAGTGTTCTATTTAGCAAATGTTCTACATCCTCTGCAATGGGGAATGTTTCCATTATCCATATAGGACTCTGAGTGGTCCCCAACCGCCTCCCAGGAGAGAGATCTCCAACTGTGGAGTCTACCTGCCTGGGTTAAGTCCTGCCTCTGCTACTTCTTATTGATTGTGTCACCTTCCATAATTCATAAGCATATTGATATCTCTAAAATGAGACTTTTCTATGAAATGGTACTTACGTTGTAGAACAGTTGTGAAGATTTTCTGTGATGAGTATGCAAAGATTGCAGCAGAATGTCTGGCGCATATTATGTGCTCCATTGTTAACTGGTCAGTTTTTTCAATTTTACCATGCAAGCTTCCAGTATGTTCTTTTATCACCATACAGAAGATTGTGAGATGGAGAAGATAGTCCAGAATAAGAAAGAATCCTCTATGTCAGTTGCAGAACAAGATTTGCCAAGTGCTTCTCCATTTAACGTATCACATCATGTTTAAAAATAGGAATTACTCTAACTCCTATTTTCTATGGACTTTCCTGGAGCATTTTCATCCTCATTTGAGTTACAATTTATCTAACAAACTAGGGAACAGTCAAGGTGTTCCAATTGATTGATCTAGTTTTTGGTAATTTTGTTTCCCATGTTAATGGCTAGGATTAAAGTTGTTAGAAAAAGACTGTCTTGTTATTTAAGATGTATGCATATCATTAGTATATGCAGGCCTAATGCATATACTAATGCGCTGAGCCCAGGGGCTCAACAGTAAAGAATCTGACTGCAGTACAGGAGGCTTACAGGAGACCCAGGCTTGATATCCAAGCTGGGAAGATCTCCTTGAGGAGGAAATGGCAACACACTCTAGGATTCTTGCCTGGAGAATTCGATGGACAGAGGAGCCTGGAGAAGTATAGTCCATGGGGTCACAAAGAGTTAAACAAAACTGAGTGACTAAACAACAATAACAATGTGATTAGTATACAGCAATACTTGCAGGAATTGTAATAGAGAACCATTTGTGGGCTTATATCATTTGGTAATTAGAATTTTTAATAGTTACAAACATTTAGCAGTATCTAGTGAGACTGCTTATATTACCTACTTGAGCAAAACCCATCAGTACCACGAGGAAAGAAAATATAGTTAGTTTTCTGCATTCCACAACTGCTGAACTAAAATCTCTTTATTTCTCCTCTCACTTGTATTTCACAAATTAGCCCCCTATTCTTCCTATTAATTAGGCTTCCCTCACGGCTTAGATGGTAAAGAATCTGCCTGCAATGTGGGAGACCTGGATTCAGTCACTGGGTTGGGAAGATCCCCTGGAGGAGGGCATGGAAAACCACTCTAGTGGTCTCTCTTGCCTGGAGAATTCCCTTGGATAGCGGAGTCTGGCTGGTTACAGTCCGTGGGGTCTCAAAGAGTGGGACACGACTGAGTGACTAAGCACAACACGGCACTGCCTATTAATTAGGGATATCCAAGAATATTATTAGTCATTCAAGAATGTGCTGATCTTTACTGGTAGTATTTCCATTTTCTTTGCTTTTGGGAGTCCTAAATGCAGTTCTTTAGGGGGATCACAGGGGAAGAAATCTTATTTCTATGGAGGATACTTTTTGAAACTGTGTTTAAATAACCCATCTGTTGCAGCCCCAGCATCACTTCAGTTCAGTTCTGTTCAGTCACTCAGGCACGTCAGCTATTTACGACCCCATGGACCACAGCACGCCAGGCCTCCCTGTCCATCACCAACTCCTGGAGCTTCCTCAAACTCATGTCCATTGAGTTGGTGATGCCATCCAACCATCTCAACCTCTGCTGTTGGCTTCTCCTCCTGCCTTCAAGCTTTCCCAGCATCCTCTTTTCCAGTGAGTCAGTTCTCCACATCAGGTGACCCAAGTATTAGAGTTTCAGTTTCACCATCAGTCCTTCCAGTGAATATTCAGGGACTGATTTCCTTTAGGATGGACTAGTTTGATCTTCTTGCAGTCCACGGGACTCTCAAGAGTCTTCTCCAACACCACAGTCCAAAATCATACTTCAGTGCTCAGCTTTCTTTATGATCTAGCTCTCATATCCATAATGACTATTGGAAAACCCATAGCTTTGCCTAGACAGACCTTTGTCAGCAAAGTAATTTCTCTCCTTTTTCATATACTGTCTAGGTTTGTCATAGCTTTTCTTACAAGGAGCAAATGTCTATTATTTTCATGGCTGCAATCACCATCTGCAGTGATTTTGGAGCCCCTAAAAATAAAGTCTGTCACTGTTTGCATTGTTTCTCCATCTATTTACCATGAAGTGATGTGACTGGATGCCATGATCTTCAGTTTTTGGATGTTGAGTTTTAAACCAGCTTTTTCACTCTCCTCTTTCACTTTCATTAAGAGGCTTTTTAGTTCCTCTTCACTTTATGCCATAAGGGTGGTATCTTCTGTGTATCTGAGGTTATTGTTTCTCCCGGCCATCTTGATTTCAGCTTGTGCTTCCTCCAGCCCAACGTTTCTCATGATGTACTCTGAATATAAGTTAAACAAGCAGGATGACAATATAGAGCCTTGATGTACTCTTTTCTCTATTTTGAACCAGTCCGTTGTTCCATGTCCAGTTCTAACTGTTGCTTCCTGACCTGCATACAGATTTTTCAGGAGGCAGGTTAGGTGGTATTCCCATTTCTTTCAGAATTTTCCACAATTTATTGTGATACACACAGTTAAAGACTTTGTCGTAGTTGATAAATAAAAAGTAGATGTTTTACTGAAACTCTCTTGCTTTTGCTATGATCCAACGGATAATGGCAATTTGAGCTCTGATTCCTCTGCCTCTTCTAAACCCAGCTTGAACATCTGGAAGTTTTCAATTCATGTACTGTTGGAGCCTCACTTGGAGAATTTTGAGCATTACTTTGTTAGCATGTGAGATGTGTGTAGTTGTGCAGAAGTTTGAACATTTTTTAGCATTGCCTTTCTTTGAGATTGGAATGAAAACTGACTTTTTCCTGTCCTGTGGCCACTGCTGAGTTTCCCAAATTTGCTGTGGTATTGAGTGCAGCTCTTTACCACAGAATAACTGTGCTCAAACTCCTCTTCATGTAGGAAAACCAGGTGCAGTGATGGAAAATGGGTAGGAAATGTTAGAGTTATTGGAATGCTAAGAACAAGATGATAGTAAATGGTGCTGGTAGCTGCTGACAATCCTAACAATATGATGAAAGGTCGAGATGTGATTTGGGTTTCTTCCATATTACAAAACTTTGACTGAAAACTAGGCCTGACTCCAAGTTTTTATCCTCCAAGGATTTGACTTCTCATCAAGCATGATTAATAGACAGATGCTTTATTGCATCACTTCATGCAGTGTGTTATACATTTAAATAAGTTATAAATTTTTCATTGTTAAACCATGAATATAGAAATTTTCCTCTTCCCATGGCTGGCTGCAGGCTATATTTTTGAGGAAAATGACTGCACTCAAATCCATATAGATTTATACCCTGGGGTATAAAAATCACTTTTCTCTTCTAATTCCTACCTACAGTGGTTCCTCCACCCTCTAATATCTGCTCATTAATTCAAAATAATGCAAGGACACTTTAAAAACTTCCCAAGGTGCTGGGCAGCATGATGAATAGCATATTAACACTAAATATATCTGAAATGAACAAAGTTCTTTTGTTCCCCTGAAATCTCTATTATAAGGTAGTATGCATTTAGCTATTTAATTTTATGTTATCTAATTTTATAGTGATTTAGGTTTCCGAGGAGTAATTTCATAAGGCTTGGTATAATAAGATGTATAAAATGTTTTAATAATTGTTTTCATCTATTGAAACTCTGATTCAACATTACTCCCACAAACTAAACATTTCTACTTCTAAATCTTGGATTTAAGTTATAGATTAAGTGGGCTTCCCAGGTGGCACTAGTGGTAAAGAACCTACCTGCCAATGCAAGATACATAAAAGATCATTTGATCCCTGGGTCAGAAAGATCTCTTGGAAGAGGGCATGGCAATCCACTCCAATATTATTTCTGGGAGAATCCCCATGGACAGAGGAGCCTAGTGGGCTGTAGTTCATGGGGTCACAAAGAGTCAGACACGACAGAGGTGACTGCAAACACATGAATAGATTAACTATTTCAGTTACATAAATAGGAAAAGGTTTGCCCTTAGCTTTTAAATATATGCTAATGAAATCAGGAATAATAAATTATAGTTATGTTATTTAAGAATAGTAATGACTTTAGAGGACTTCTCTGTGGTTCAGATGGTAAATAATCTGCCTGCAATGCAGGTGATGTGCATTCAGTCCTAGGTTGAGAAAATCCCCTGGAAAAGTGAATGGTTACCCTCTCTGGTTTCTTGCCTTGAGAGTTCTGTGGACAGAGGAGTCTGGTGGGCTACAGTCCATGTAGTTGCAAAGAGTCAGATGCAACTGAACTTCTAACAGTTTCATTTTCAATGACTTGAGAAGTAAGCACATATTATATAATATATGTTTCATCTTGACTTTAATAAGCATGCTCTGATTCTATGACTCTCATCAAATAATGTCACTCTGAGTTTTAAATCCATTTTTATCACCCGGAAGATCACATCTGCCAATATTTGATTAAAGGATCTAGCTACCCTAAGACAGATTTTCTCAGTTTGATAGATAAATCTGGAGCTTCAAGGTTATTGATTAAAGCTGCAATCAAAAAAAAAAAGTGGCATATAACTTTGGTTACACACTTTAACTCCTATTTTGCTGCCTTGAATCCAAACAGCACAGTGTGTTCCCGTTTCATCACCACCAGCAGATTCTTCTATATTGACTTGAAAATAAACTTCAAATGAGTTCCAGATTGATGAAAATTTTAAAAACCTCATTTAAAAATAAATAAAGAATACTTGATTCTCTATTATATTTTTACTGGAATAAAATAAACCCAGATAATCTGAAAGGGAACTAGTACCATGAAATCATTTGCTATAATTTAAACTGTTCCAATAAACCAGCTATGTCTGCATGCTCAGTTGCTTCAGTGGTGTCTAACTTTTTGAGACCCCATGAACTAGAGCCTGTCAGGCTCCTCTGCCCAAGGAATTCTCCAAGCAAGAATACTGGAGTGGGTTTCATGTTAAGTTTATGTAAATAGTTTTGAACTGTAGAATCTCACAAAGAAAACAATTCTATAAATTTATGCCATATTGTTTTATAGAAAAAAAGTTCAGGTTGAATCCTTGATTGGGGAACTAAGATCCCATATACCTAATGGAATGGCTAACGATAATAATAAAAAAGCTTCTGCTGTTAAAAAAAAAGCACCTGCTTTATTCTAATTTTTTCAAATAAGAGAATTACTTTATTTTTTAACTTTTTTTTTAAAGCTTCATGTGTCAACAATTTTCTTCTCTGAGATTGAACTACTGTTAGCACTAGGGAAAATAAATATTTCAGATAACAGTTTAAAAGTTTAAATACCTATGTGCCAGGGTCCAGTCCCGGTGGATCCAGGGAATTCAAAGAGTGGACAACGCTGGTGAGGAAAGATTTATTTATTTATTAATATGGAAATATAAGATTAGATTAGGAGGAAATAGTGTGGTAGGAAGTTTAAGTGGAGAAAGAAGGCTGAATAACTTGGCTTGCGGGGAAGACCAATAAAATCTCAGGACAAGAGATTTGCACCATCTACGCTGGGCCACCGGCGTCCATTTGATTATCGGAAAGTGCCTCTAAGCCAGGACAAGTAAGTATACATGGTGAGCCGCCCTGGTCTAGATGAGAATTCAGCCTGAAATTAGAGAAAAGAGGAGAGGGAGAGAGAGAGAGACACGGGGAAAACAAGTCCAGTGACTAGCTCCAGCCCCTATTGTCTGGAGAGGCCTTTTATACCTTTTTGATTGTACATAGAGATCAATGGGTAATACAAAATTATGCAGTGTTAGCAGCCCAGACTCATAAAAACCAGGCTTTTCTTGCTGCATACCTAGTTGTATACACAAGTCTTGGGTAATTTACATCATCTTCAGGCCAAAAAGGGCCAATTAACATTTTACAGCCTTTTTCCAATAAGGATTTGTCAACCAGAAGACTTATTTGTGTTGATCTTCCCATAGTCTGGTGCCACTCTCACAAAGGCACTAAATAAAGTTACATTCTTGCATAGCAAAGATACAGGAACTTATAACAAGTAAAGGGAGTACAGTGATTTACAACAAAAGAGAAGCAATTAACTCAAAAGTCTAGTGTTGCTGACATCAAAACTACTACATATCTTTTTCCGTATCCCGTTCACATTGCTCAACATCCTCCCAGGCGCCTAAAAAATAAAGAATATGGAGGTCTGGCAACAATTATTGAGTCAAAAGTGAAAACCCATCACCAATATGATTTTTAACTCTTTAGAAAAGGCTCTGTATCTTTAAGATGCTTTTAAACTTTGTGCCTCTGGTGGTTGGGGGCTGTAAGCAATTCACAAGCTATAAGAGGTCTGGGGAACCTGTTAGGCAAGCTAGAGAGCTATCAGAGGGGGTTTAACTGAAACATCCCTTTCAAATGCAGAAGACTAAAGCCTAATTTGACTTTTTCCAGAGAATATCAGAACAGTGGAAAAGCAGAGTACAAAGGCCAGCAGATTCTTATTTTTTGGGGGGGTGGATGGTCAGGAAATTCCAGGGGAACCCCTGAAACCTGATCACGTCCTTGCGTTTTTGTCAGGCTTCCTTCTGCATGACCTTGTCATGGGCGGGATTCCTCACACTGGCCCCCGACAGCTATGCACTTTGTATATATGAGAATCTCCTTAAGTCCAAAGACAACTTCTTCTGTTACCCCACTGTACTAGGAGTAAGTTCTAACAAGGCCTTTTCATGACTCCCACCTTCTTAGAGAAGCAGCATATCTCACCAACAAGGAAGGTAATAGTCTTCCTCTAAGTCTCACTGTCTTAGCTCACATCTTTTATATTTTCTCTAAGTAGACTTATAATCTACTGAATTTAATTTGCACCTTTAAAAAGAAAGAGGAAGATAAAGAAATTTCATCCATTGGTCATTCATTTTGTGAACATGATTCTCAAGGTATTCCACAGTTTCCTCCAATACTGAATGATTCTTTGATTTAGGAATTCCCTGGTGGCTCAGCTGTTAAAGAATCCACCTGCCAATTCAGGCAATGCAGAAAACACAGGTTTGATCCCTGGGTCAGGAAGATCTGCTGGAGAAGGAAATGGCAACCCACTCCAGTATTCTTGCTTAGAGAATTCCAGAGGAGCCTGGAGGGCTACATCCATGGGATCACAAAGAGTTTGACATGACATCTTGCGTGCACACACACATTCCCATTTTAAATATAAGCACAGGTAGCCTCTTTCTTTGGGAGCTGAACAGTGTGTCCACATTCCTGTTGCCAAACCCTCTTTTCCAAGGAATTTGTGTTCGATGTAAGTGGAATAGGATTAACTCTCTCACCTCATCACCTCCAGAGCAGACTGGTTGAACACGGTCAAGTTCTAGGCAACTGTTTTGTCTCAGTTCTCAGTTTGCACAGAAGCCTGTGAGTTCTCCAGCTTTTTTACTTACCACTTTTAAAGGCAAGTCTCTGTTTTCTCTTTTCCCAAATATATATTAATTTATTTGGCCGCACTGGGTTTTAGTTACAGCATACGGGATCTTTAGTTTTGGCTTGTGAGATCTAGCTCCCCTGACCAAGGATTGAACCTGGGCCCCTTGTATTGGAAGCATGGAGTCTTAGTCACTGGAGCACCAAGGAAGTTCCAGAGAACAGACTATTTTCAGAAGTTGTCCTCAGTTGATTAGACGTCACAGGCAGTGATGATTAATCTGTGACTAGAAGCCTTCCCACATTGTGAGAAGTAAGGAAAGAGCCATAGTGATGTTATTATTGGAATCCCTGGATTGAGCAGTTCCAAAAGCCAGCCCTCTCCTGAACAGTGAGGTCAAGTAAGCCAAGGCATTCTTTCTCTTTGTAACTGAAGATGGTCTAATTTAGACAGATTTGTGTGCGTGCCTTATAACTCAGTGTATGGCTGGCACAAACATTTATACCTACAAATAGGACATTACAAATGAAAAATAATTAAGTCAGAAATTGATGAGTATGGTCATGTGGTAACAAAGTAGTAGATAAAAGTGAATATTTTGTTTTCTCTTGTATATCCCCACCATGTCCTAACTGAAGTTCAAACATTGATGAACCTAGTAAAGTGGCAGGATATTAGATTTTGCTATTCCTTGTAATTTTCTGTAAAATTCTACAAATTACAAAATAAATTAAAAAATAGTGATGAAGAGTATCAGTACCCATAATATCAATTTTAGTGGAAATTGATTCAATGGAAAGCACATAGGCAAGAGGTTATAAACTGCAAAGAAGACATTTGCAGTGGAAGCTCAAAGTCTTAACTACCAGGGAAGTCCACCTAAATGTGCTTTTATAATCAAAGTAGAAATGTTTAGTCCAAGAAAATCAAGATAATGCATGATATTATTTCAGAGTGAATATTTCAAACAAGGATGATGCACAAAAATGTAAAAAAATGTTAAAACTATTAAGTTCTGAAAAATATTTCATAAATGAGTACAAGGTTAAGATAATTTTTTTTCATACAATCATAAACGTTTTCATTATTATTTCACAATAACATTGATACACAACCTGGTTAACATACGTATATAATGTAGTTATTTATCAATGTTTACAACATAATATAAATAGTTTCAAGTTTATGACATGCTGATTTGATGTATGGATATACTGCAAAATGATTACCACAATAAGTCTAGTTAATATTCATTACCATACATATTTTTTTAATGTTCATGATTTTATTTTTTTAATTACTTATTTTTTTATTTTTACTTTATTTTACTTTACAATACTCTATTGGCTTTGCCATACATCGACGTGAATCCACCACAGGTGTACACGAGCTCCCAATCTTGAATCCTATGGAAAACAGTGTGGAGATTCCTTAAAAAATTGCAAATAGAACTGCCTTATGACCCAGCAATCCCACTGCTGGGCATATACACCGAGGAAACTAGAATTGAAAGAGAAACATGTACCCCAATGTTCATTGCAGCACTATTTATAATAGCCAGGACATGGAAACAACCTGGATGTCCATCAGCAGATGAATGGATAAGCAAGCTGTGGTACATATACACAATGGAGTATTACTCAGCCATTAAAAAGAATACATTTGAATCAGTTCTAATGAGATGGATGAAACTGGAGCCTATTATACAGAGTG
>SJYV01008730.1:634992-725751 GCA_006410875.1 Neotragus pygmaeus
GGCTTGGGAAGATCCCCTGGAGGAGGGCATGGCAACCCACTCCAGTATCTTTGCCTGGAGAATTCCATGGACAGAGGAGCCTGGCAGGCTACAACCATGGGGTCAGAAAGAGTCGGACGTGACTCAGTGGCTGAGCGCTCACGCATAGGCACCATCAGATGGGAAAGACGGTGCAGGGAAGGCCTGGGGAAAGGCTCAGCTTCCACGCCCCTCTACCAGCACTCCACTCTCCCTAAACTCCCAAGTGTCCATCAACCTGGAAGCTCTCCGAACCATATCCTTTTTGGATTTTCATGAAGGCTTAATTTCATAGGTGCAGCTGATTAAATCACAGGTCAGTGGTGATTGATTCAACCTCAAGCACCTCTCTCAGGTCAGGAGGTGGGACTGAAAGTTCCCACCCTCTAATTCTGTGGTTGACCCTCCAGGCAACTGGTTCCCACCTTGACCTATGTTCAAAAATCACCTCACTAACACAGATAGCAGGAGACGCCTTTATCACTCTCATCACTTAGGAAATTCCAGGGGTTTTTTAGGAGCTCTATGCCAGAAAGAGGGAAGAAGGCCTAATCACAATATCACACTAAGTATGCCAGTTCGTTCCATCTCTTTCCCTTGCATCTTGATATGCATTTTAAATTTGGTCTGAGACTTCTTGGAGGAGGACCTGGTACTGGACTTGGAGGCTACTATTGCACCAAGGTCATTTCCCAGAGAAAAGGATGCTTGGTATTTGTATCGTCCACAACTTTTTCCCACGTCCTCTGAGCCCCAAAAGTGGGGGAGAGAGAAGGGTAAAAATGGGTTGTAATTTTTTATCCTTATAAGAAAATTACCTGAGAGTCTTACAAATGTACATCAATTAATTTACTCAAAAGTTTTTACTATTCTGACAATGGTTCTACCTGTGTTTATTATTCAGATATTAAAAAAATAGCTGCCTGAGTAAATTGTTAGCGTGAATCAATTGCTGTCACTTTTTAAGTATTCAAGCCTGCTTTTCAAAAGAAAACGCATATATAAAACAAACCCAAGTGTTTTCAATCAGAATAAAATTATTTTTCATTCAAATTTATACTATTTACTTATTAAATCCTTAACTGGGAACATGAGACTGTTTTTTCGTGTACAAAATTTGAAAAGAGACTTTACAAGTCAGTGACAGTCTTATTCCAACTGCATGCTCTCTTTATTTTGTTTGTGCCACACCAAGAGAATCCTGTTTCACACAGATAAGTGGTGGGAAATGGTGACAGTCCTTCATAATAGCTTATGCTGCAATTCCCAGATAGTCTTCATTAAACATGTCCAGGAGTTTGAAAGCAACATCATAAAACATTTATTTCAAAACTGATTTACTAGCAACATACAGCAACAGCTCACATTCCTTTTCATAAACAAGATAAGAAAAGACAGAGTACCCAGATTGACACTAGGTCATCAACCTGGAAACAGACCTCTTCATGTGATACACTGGGCATTCACTTGTGATTTGCACAATCTACCTATTAGGCTTGATGTGGGAATGTGCCAAAAAGATGTGTAGACCTAACCTGACTCTGAACTCAGCTGGGCCTCTCAGACAGCCCAGCTCATTCTTCCTACCTGGACATGAATTTTCAGCAAGACAATACGGAGCCACCACCTTTGTGGTAAATGACACATTTACAAGTTCAATTGTGAGGACTGTTAAAGATTGCTTACCCTGGCATGATAAATTAATATGCTGACATCAGAAAAGTGGGTGGAGAGAAGTTCTTTGCGTAGATATGAGGGAATGAGACCCTACAAATTGGGCTGAAATGTTGTTATATACTTCTTACCATGGCTTTACAGGAAAACTCTTCTCTCAGTGCCCAGAGCCTCACAATTTCATTTGTTCTCTGTTCTGAATTACATTCACATCTCAGAACTCTTTCATTTCCACTTCGACTTTTTAGGGGCTGAGGTGTTCAGCAGTTCACAGAATAGGAGCAAATGAATCTCTAAAAACACCTCCTGCAGCCCTGGGGTTTCTGCAGACACAATCTGAAACCTGATGCATCAGGTGGTGCTATAGCCGCTGCCTCCCTCTCCCTCTAGAATAATGAGATGGTTTATATTTCAATACAATCTGCCAAAACACTTGTTTATTGGACCCAGTCCTAGTCTTCTTCTCCTCATAGTAATCTCTGGCCAACGCTGCCTGAAATTCACACACTGCATAGGAGTCAGTTATTGAAGAAAGATAGTAACAGACTCCTAGATAAATTTGGGTGAAGTCTATATGGTTTCATCCCACATTGTGCCAACGTTTATGGACCATTTCTTTTAGTCTCCATTTAGTCTCTGACTTTGGAGTCAGAGAGAGCAGTGGCAGAAAAAGTGAAAAGTAGTATAAACCTGCCAGGGTTAACACAAGACCTTCCAGAGAAAAATAAGCTGGTTCATCAAGAGGGGCCAAGCCAGAACTCACACAAAGTGTGTGTGTGTGTGTGTGTGTGTGTGTGTGAGAGAGAGAGAGAGAGAGAGAGAGAAAGAGAGAGAGAGAGAGAAAATGAGAGAGAGAGAGAGAGAGGGAAAAGGAAGTTGGTTCGTCAAGAATGGTCAAGCCAGAACTCACACAAAGTACGTGTGTGTGTGGTTTGTATGTGTGCGTGTAGGGGAAGAAGGGAGCACACATCCCATCAGCCCCTAATAGAGTTAGCAATATAAGTGCATTTAGCTGAAGCAACAGGAGGTCCCTGACCACAAAAAGGGCTGTTCATTTTTTTCAGGTGGTGGTTGATTTAAAACCAGACTCAGAGTATAGGGAAGGGAACTGCCCCTCATCTTGAAGAAAGGTGACCTCTAGTGGACAAGTGTGTTTTGCAATCAGTTCAAATAACAGGATTAGAAAACAAAAATAATGTTGAAATTATGCTCCATTGTCTTACTGAAATTTCAGTGATATTTTTAATACTGATTATAAACATAAATACAGAAGTCTTCACTAATAAAAGAATGTAAATGTCACACTAATGTTAATATATCCAAAGTTACAACCTAGGCCCTTTGATGGTTTCCAGAATGGATGGAGCGTTGAACCAGGAGTCACAGGCCTGGATTCTGGGCTTGACTGTGCCTCTGATTAGGTGTATTCTCTTGGGCAACTTTATATATAAGAGCCTCTATTTCCTAATCTATAAGACGGGTTTATTTACAAACTATCATCTCCTTGCACCCTCTCTCTTTCCTTCAGGCCATCAGGCTGTTGTCTTCTAAAATCAAGTTTATTTTTTATGATGAGGNCAAGGCAAACCATTCAATATCACAGTAATCCAAGTCTATGCCCCAACCAGTAACGCTGAAGAAGCTGAAGTTGAACGGTTCTATGAAGACCTACAAGACCTTTTAGAACTAACACCCAAAAAAGATGTCCTTTTCATTATAGAAGACTGGAATGCAAAAGTAGGAAGTCAAGAAACACCTGGAGTAACAGACAAATTTGGCCTTGGAATGCGGAATGAAGCAGGGCAAAGACTAATAGAGTTTTGCCAAGAAAATACACTGGTCATAGCAAACACCCTCTTCCAACAACACAAGAGAAGACTCTACACATGGACATCATCAGATGGTCAACACTGAAATCAGATTGATTATATTCTATGCAGCCAAAGATGGAGAAGCTGTATACAGTCAATAAAAACAAGACCAGGAGCTGACTGTGGCTCAGATCACAAACTCCTTATTGCCAAATTAGGACTCAAATTAAGGAAAGTAGGGGAAACCGCTAGACCATTCAGGTATGACCTAAAACAAATCCCTTATGATTATACAGGGGAAGTGAAAATAGATGTAAGGGCCTAGATCTGATAGATAGAGTGACTGATGAACTATGGAATGAGGTTTGTGACATTGTAAAGGAGACAGGGATCAAGCCGATCCCCATGGAAAAGAAATGCAAAAAAGCAAAATGGCTGTCTGGGGAGGCCTTACAAATAGCTGTGAAAAGAAGAGAGGCGNTGCTTTCAATTTAAGATCTTTCCTAATATAAATGTTATGAAAGGTAATGATTTTTAACTTTTCTTCATAGATTGATTGTGGGAAAAAGCATTTCAAAAGCTAAACACACTAGATCATGAGTTTATTATGAAATTTTAGTTTACTTTGAAAGTTACAGCTACTATTTTCAAAAAATTTGTTTTATAGAATAAAGTAAAAATAATAAAAAGGTGGAAAACATAATAATCTACAAGTATATATCTCTTCTGAAAACTACCTGCTCACCAGCTGACATATTTTCCTGCTTCACCACTGAACACAGGACAGAGCATAATAATTCAGGATTATACTCAACATAATCTTTAAGGAACTATTTAATATTAAAATTCTTTAGTGCTCTTTAAATCTCTGCCTCCCTCCTCAACACAAGAGTTGTATAGAAAGGCTACTAGTTATAATGAGATTTAATACTTAAGAGCTTCCTCAGGTAGATTCTCTAACCAGCTTTCCCAGGGCCAGGTAAGCAGCAATCTGGAATGGTTTTTATCATCTTTCTCATTCCTGCCCTTTAAGAGAGGTATTCAAATGATTTTAGTTGCTAAAAAGTAGGAGAGAAAATGCTGGTCTAAAAAAGTGTTTTGAAGGATAATAAAATGCTAGAATATCAATGAATTATCACATTAGCTTGCTTTATCTTAAATCTATGGNCTGCCCTTTAAGAGAGGTATTCAAATGATTTTAGTTGCTAAAAAGCAGGAGAGAAAATGCTGGTCTAAAAAAGTGTTTTGAAGGATAATAAAATGCTAGAATATCAATGAATTATCACATTAGCTTGCTTTATCTTAAATCTATGGAATTAAGAAACTTTCTCATTTTATAGAAATAAAGTTTTTCAGAACATAAATCTACTGGTTTGGAAATTGTGCTGCTCTGCTCTGACCAGCAGACGAGGGGTGAACTTGTTAAGGGTTAAGAGTAGTCATGGGTTCATGAGAAAGACAAATCACATAGAATGTCACTTACTGTGGAATCTAAAAAACAAAACAAAACAAAACAAAAAAACCCACAAAAAACCAACACAATGATACAAATGAACTTATTTCCAAAACAGAAATAGATCACAGACATAGAAAACAATTTATGTTACCAAAGGAGAGGGGTAGGGGAAAGGGACAAATTAGGGATTTGGGATTAATAGATATACACTACTATATATAAAATAGATAACCAACAAGGTCCCACCATATAGCATAGAGAACTATATTCAATATCTTATAATAACCTATAATGAAAGAGAATGTAAAAAAGAAATATATAAACATATATTATATTTAATATATATAACTGAATCTCTTTACTATACACTTGAAACTAACACAGCTTTGTAAATCAACTGTATTGCAATGAAATTTTTTCTAAAAGCTCAGTCAGGGATTACTCATAAGCAATAAATTTAATCTGCACATTAATCCCAATTCCCTAATTTAACCAGTTTTCTTTTGTGAATAGGAAAGAGCATCTCTTTCAGACACATAAGCAGGGTCAACAAAATACCCACTTCTTGTTGAGTGCTAGGACTTTTCCACTATGTTCGTGCGTTCATTATTTACTAAGAAAGCCAAGACAGAAATTAGCAGTCCTTCTATGATCTGGTGCTTCCTAGAACCCTTGTCTACCTCACCCCGATCTCTCTCTCTCCTCATCTGAGATGATGCTGAGGGAAGGTGGAGTTCACTTGCTCACAATCCTATCATTCAATCGAAAGAAGGAAAGAAAGGAAAATAAACGTGATCCATTTTGTCCAAACACCCATGTTTCCTCTCCTCCTCTCATGGCCTCTGCCCCCAGTGTAACTTGAGGAACAGCTGAAAAAGCTCACAGCTGCTTTGCAGACAGACTGCTCTGCACTCTGATGGTTCCAGCTACTTGTGTTTTGTTTTGAGGTTTTAGGGATCAAATTCGCTTTCCCAGGAAGTGATTTCTTCACCAGAGCCATCACTACAACCGAGGTGATCAGACCTTTGACCCTAATTTTAGATGGCATAAATTTATAAAACGTCACTTTCAAAAAGTTTAGCTTCGTTCATTCACCCAGCTGCCCCCTATTTCACAGTCTCCACCGCTGCATACTTTCTTGATCTCGTTCCCAAATTGTTATACAAAATTAAGCGTTTGTAGACTTCCTGTTTGTGAATGAAAAATCCTTCTGCAAACATAAATCAGATTATGTCACGTCTTGGCTTAAAATCTTCCAGTGGTTTCCTGCAACATTTAGGCTGAAATTCTACATCCCTAACATTGCCTGTCACAGGCCTGCTCTACTCTCCAGGCTTCCTCTATGCCTCTCACCTGCTTGCTTACTTAGCTCTGGGCACATGGCTGCCTTTCAGTTTCCTAGAAAATCCAAGATTGATTCTGTCTCAGGCCCTTCTCAGGAGCTGTTTCTCAACCTGGAGTAACACCTCTGGGTTCAAGTTGGAGGCCTTTCCTTAGCCCCAAGGCTAAATAAGGTCCTGCCTCAGAATCTGCCTATAATGCAGAAAACCCTGGTTTGATACCTGGGTCAGGAAGATTCCCTGGAGAAGGGACAGGTTACCCACTCCAGTATCCTTGGACTTCCCTTGTGGCCCAGCTGGCAGAGAATCCACTTGCAATGTGGGAGACCTGGGTTCGATCCCTGGGTTGGGAAGATCTCCTAGAGAAGGGAAAGGCTACCCACTCCAGTATTCTGGCCTGGAGAGTTCCATGGACTATATAGTCCAGGGGGTCGCAAGGAGTCGGATACGACTAAGTGACTTACTTTCAGATTCACTTAGCACACCGTGTTTTCTTTTCTTTTTAAGAAATATTTATGTATTTATTTGGTTGTTGCATCTTAGTTGTGGCACAAAGATCTCCCTTGCATCAGGCAGGATCTTTCGTTGCCGTGCATGCACTCTCTAGTTGTGGTACGTGGGCTCAGGTGCATGCTGGATCTTAGTTCCCTGTCCAGGGACTGAACTCATGTCCCCTACGTTTCAGGGTGAATTCTTAACTACTGGACCACTAGAGAAGACCCAACACCATGTTTTCCTTCTTAGCACTTTACAGCAACCCACTTCANGCTCAGGTGCATGCTGGATCTTAGTTCCCTGTCCAGGGACTGAACTCATGTCCCCTACGTTTCAGGGTGAATTCTTAACTACTGGACCACTAGAGAAGACCCAACACCATGTTTTCCTTCTTAGCACTTTACAGCAACCCACTTCAGTATTCTTGCCTGGAGAATCCCATGGATAGAGGAACCTGGAAGGCTACAGTCTGTGGGGTCGCAAAGAACTGGACACAACTGAAGTGACTTAGCACACATACAGTATGTAAGTATCTGTTAACTTGTGGGATGTATAATGTTGATTTGCTCTACTGAACTGTGTACTTCACCAACTTGTCCATCCAGCATCTAGCACAGTGCTAGGCACACAGCAGGTAATCAATAATGGAAGGAAGGAAGGAAATCCTTGAAATTCTCTTGTATCAGGCCTTGGGATCCAGGGCAGGACAGTGCCTGCAACTAGCTGCTCTTAGTTCAATTCATCACTGTGGCAAAGCTGGTGAACAGCTACTTCTTCATCCCAAGACAGTGGGGGAGGCCTCCCCTGTACACCAAGTGGCTGATGGCCAGCTTGTGAGCTAAGCTGGGTGAGGCATTCCAGCTGCATCTCCCTCCTTGTGAACAGTGGCTCAGAGGGGCCCCTCACCTTGTAAATTTGCCTCAGAAACAGGACCGACTGTGTCAGCTGGACCTGAGAGAAAAAATAATCATTTACAGCTCCCCATGGAAGGTTAACACATTCTAAAGTGCATTCACTAGACTACTACCACCAATTGAATTCAAAATTAATTTTTAAAAAAAGGAAACAGATTAGTGGATTTTTTTCCCCTCCCTTCTCAATTTGCCACTGGCAACTTGTGCATCTAAAAATTAAAAAGATATTGGTAAGTGTACAAAGTCAGAATTCTTACATTTAAGGAATGACAAAGTGTCCCAACTAGTTTCCTAACCAAAAGAATAAGATGCAAAATGACCAGTAGGAAGGTGAGCTTGGTTTGTGAAAAAATGACATTTAAAACTTTGCCTGCCTCCCATGGAGGTTTAGGCTGGAGAGAGAAAAAGCACAGAAAGAAAAAATAAGCACTTTTGTTTCCTTTGAGGAAAACAAGCAAAAACAACAGCTTAAAAACAAGGAAGAACCTACAGTTTGGGTTGTGGTTTTACAGAAAGCATTCTACTGTTTGAAGAAGAAAAACTGGAGATGGCTTGAGTCTACCTAATCCCAAAGCGTGCTCTTTGTAGAAAATACCTCCTATTCCACAGTACAGCAGCATCGTGATCTCCATAGTAAAGGTGCTACCCAAGTTTCAGGTCTCCAAGCATTGGCCTGCCCTCTCTCAGTGATGAATTAATTGTGAATCAGAGTTAAAGAATGGATAGAGTACAGGTCGTGCATACATGCTAAGTCACTTCAGTCACATCCTACTCTTTGCAACCCCATGGACTGTAGCCCACCAGGCTCCTCTGTCCATAGGGTTGTCCAGGCAAGAATACTGGAGTGGGTTGTCGTGCCCTCCTCCAGGGGATTTTCGACCCAGAGATTGAACCCCAGTCTCTTATGCTATCTGCATTGGCAGGTGGGGTTCTTTACCTCTAACGCCACCTGGGAAATGCATAGTACAGATCTGGCACTGCAGAATCTAGGTAACTGGAGCAGGTGCTTCATTTAGCACAAATCACCATAATCCAGGTTTGATGCCTTAATCTGTGTAGAGACTTTGCTTTTCACAGACAGTGAGAAAACGAGGCAGATTTGCCTGCTACCCACAGATCAGTAACTGGAATGCACACCCGCCCTGCCCTGGTGTCTCCTTCCTTCCTTGCTCTAAGGCCACTGCTCTAAGATGTACACTCTACAGGGAATGGATGTCTCCAGTAAAGCCAAGAGAGTCCCTACAAGCAAGTGAGAAAGGCTCTCAGGGAAGGACTCAGTACGCTATTTGGTGTGATAATAATTGAGTCATGCTTCACTTGGAGTTAAAAATAACTTTAAGATTTTCAATGTATTGATACATGGG
Organism: Neotragus pygmaeus; assembly: GCA_006410875.1. Classification (NCBI taxonomy): domain Eukaryota; kingdom Metazoa; phylum Chordata; class Mammalia; order Artiodactyla; family Bovidae; genus Neotragus; species Neotragus pygmaeus. The sequence continues at coordinate 644,065 of SJYV01008730.1, forward strand.
GGTAATGAGAATAAATGAAGAATCCTTCTAAAAGTGATGCTGGTTCTTAATGTTGAAAAAAATATATGATTAAAAATTGGGTGTTCATCCAGTGTTCACTGCAGCAGTTTGCAATAGCCAAGACATGGAAGCAACCTAAATGTCCACCGATAGAGGGAAGGATTAAGAAGTTGTGGTATGTATATTAATGGAATATATTATTCTCAGCCATTAAAAAGAATGAAATTATGCCATCTGCAGCAACATGGATGGACCTAGAGTGTGTCATACTGAATTAAATAAGTCAGACAGAGAAGGAGGTGGTGTCCCTTCCATGTGGAATCTAAAAAGGAAGGATACAAATGAACTGACAAGACCAAAAGGGACTCACAGACTTCAGGAATGAGCTTACGGTTGCTACAGGGAAGAAAAGGGGAAGGGATAGTTAGGGAGTTTGCAATGGACATGTGTACACTATTATATTTAAAATGGATAACCAACAAGGACCTACTGGATAGCACATGGAACTCTGCTCGTTGTTATGTGGCACCCTGTTTGGGAGAGGAGTTTGGAGGAGAATGGATACATGTATATGTATGGCTGAGTCCTTTCACTCTTCGCCTGAAACTATCATAACATTGTTAATTAATCAGCTATACCCTAACACAAAACAAAAAGTTTAAAAAAATTGGGTGTGCCTAAGATTTCAGATGTACTCAATTATTTTCTGATTTACAAATGATATAGTTAAGGTGTTTTCATTATTTTCAAATTACCCATCACTGAAACGTTGACACGTGGAGGGGAAGATAAATCCAGTGGCCTGACTCTTCCATGGCTATTTTTTATCTGTTATTTGTTCTTTAATCACAGGGCCAGCTACATACTCTGTAAGACCCTGTGAAAAATGAAAATGAGGGCTCTTTGTTCAAAAATTATTAAGAATTTCCATATGGCAACAGCAGAGCATGAAGCCAAGAGCCGGTGCCTTTGAAGTCTGGGGCCCTGTGTGAACTGCAGAGGTTACACAGCCATGACATCCATCCTGGGTGGCAGAGGAGGGGTGGAGAAGGAACCAGGCACATAGACATTTCCTTTGAGATTTCCATGGGTTCTCAGATACAAAGAAAAGAGTATCTTTGATTTTGGCAGGCGAATATCAATGGCAAGATGAAACCTCGCTCAATAGGAGAGGAAATGAAACGTAAGAGGCTGCTGAGAAGGAGAGGAGAATGACCTTGACCAAGCACACACCACATGCCAGCTGCTGGGCCCCGAGCTGGCCCTGACATTGGCGCTATTCTTTCTCGTTCCAGCATAGGATTGAGTCCACACTACACAAGCAGAATTAACTGAGGTCAGTGATGGGTTTAAGCTCAGCCACTTCAAGTTTAGAAAGAGCAGGTTAAGAGATATAGACACCGGGACAGCTGGGGCTATTCTGTACTGGAGGAAACTTCTCTCCTGACTCACATCCTCCGCCTAAGACCACTCAGCCCCACCAAAGATATCAGCCCAAAGACTCCAGAGGTCTGTGTGCTCTGGGCAAGAACTCAGCCTCTGCCCCCAACATGAGCAGCGTCCCCCTCAGTGTTGGTCTCAGAGACAGACCCTCAACCTTATTGAGAGGCCTTTTTGCTCCTAGTCCTGTTCCTTCACCCCTCAGGACACCCCTCATTGACCAGTATTCCTACTGTATGGCTCTCTAACCCCCATCTCAGGCCAGCTCCTCCCCCTGCCAAAGTCCCCCACAGCCTTCCCGGGGGGCCCCACTTCACTGTCTTGCTCTAACAGGCACTATCTCCCCTATAGCTCTTTGAAGCGGCAGCTCTTTGCCTTCCCACCTCCCTCACTAAAAGGGTCTATTGGATGGTGGTGTCTTCCTGTTCTCCTCCTGCTTCCCGACCCCTGCTGCCCTGCCTAACACCTGCTCAGGCTCCTCGGTCACCCCTAGGTAGCCCTCCAGGTTATAGTCACCTGTTCCTCCCCAGGTGAGTCTGCCTCAAGCCTTAAGGAGTTCCTCTCCTCTGTGAGTCCTGTCATATCCTAGGAATTTCCATGTTTGCTAAACAATCCCTCTAATATCCTGACCTGTAAATTCCTTGACTGCTTCGTCCATTGTTTTTTCTGCTTTTGGCTGCACCTCGGGGGATGCGGGATCTTAGTTCCTGGACCAGTGATGGAACCCACTGTACCCCTTGCAGTGGAAGCTCGGAGTTTTTCACCACTGGACGGCCAGGGGAGTCCCTCTTCTTCCGTTCACTTATACCTACTCCCACGATCTTATCCTGACCTTGCCATCACCGATCAAGATGATTGCTCCTAGTCCTGTACCTTCACCCCTCAGAGCACCCCTCATCAACCAGTATTCCTTTCTGTATGGCTCTCCTCCCCCTGCCAAAGTCCCCCACAGCCTTCCCGGGGGGCCCCACTTCACTGTCTTGCTCCAACAGGCACTGTCTCCCCTATAGCTCTTTTAAGTGGCAGCTCTTTGCCTTCGCATCTACCTCTCACTAAGAGTCTACTGGATGGGCTGTATTCTCCAGTAGAACAATCTCGCCTCATCACTCTGGCTGACCCTCTAGTATTCTAATTTCAACAATTCTTCAACTGCACTGGGCCTTACCCCCCATTTCTTGCCCACCTTTCTACCATCCTCTCTCCCTTTACATCCTCCCTTCTCTCTATATACATCTTAAACTCCATGGCCCATCGTTATAACCACCAACTCTGTCCCTGACTCTCACTTGCCCCTCTCACTTTGCACTCCTCTGGTTAAATTCCAACTGTGGATAACTCAGCTCTTTGCTACTCTGTGCTTATTCTCAGGCTGATATTTGTGGCTGGAGAAAAATACACAAGCATACCAACAGATCTCAGTTGAAATTCATGACCACTGACTCCAAGGGCGCCTCGCTGCTGCCTGGCCTCCTCTATATACCCCCGTCCATTCACCCCCACACTCCCGTAGACAACCACAACACGCCTTCAGAGAGTTGTCCAGATTCACTGTCTACAATTTCTCTCTGCCCTTTCTTCTCTTTTGAACACCCTCCAGAGAGGAGGCTCTTGTGTACCCGATGCCACTGAAATGGTTACATCTTCCTAAATACCAAGATCAAGTCTCAGTCTTTCTCATGCCACATCAGTGAGTAACAGTCAATACTGTAGGCTTCCTGGACAACATTCTCTCCCTACATTAAAGGTCTGTCCTCTGTGGATTCCCCCTCATTTCTTCAACCTTTACCCACTGGAGCTGTGCTGTCCAATATGGTAGCCACTAGCTTTGAGTGGCTATTTATATTAAATTATCATTTTAGTTCCTTAGTTCCTAAGTGCTCAATAGCCGCACCTAGTGGCTAGTGTCCTGGATGAAGTAGATAGAGAATGTTTCCATCATCACAGAATATTCTATTGGGCAGCGCTGCACTAGAACACCCAAGGCTCAGTCCCTGTGAAGGAGGAAACAGAACAGGCTCTATCTTGAAAGCAGGCCTCCATCTGGGCCGGACTGTGGACTTTAAGCTATATGCCCAGTATCTATGGAAACGACATACCAACTGGAAAACCAGGCCCCCGGAAGGAAGAGCCCCAGGGCTCTCCTTTGCCTAAAAGAATACCCTAATTAATACCCTAATTATCTGTGTAACCAAATAGAATCATACATTCTANCAGTATCTATGGAAACGACATACCAACTGGAAAACCAGGCCCCCGGAAGGAAGAGCCCCAGGGCCCTCCTTTGCCTAAAAGAATACCCTAATTAATACCCTAATTATCTGTGTAACCAAATAGAATCATACATTCTATTATGCTTATTGGGGAGGTATGACCACAAGCCTTTTGATAATTGTCCACTGTTAACTACCCAGGGTTAACTTTGATTGTATGTTTCTTTTTCCTTTGTTCAGACTAGTTTCAGGGAATTTTGGGGAGGTGGGTTTGGGCATGTTAGCTTAGGGTTTATAAGGTTTTTCACAACTGGTTGGAGTCCTTGGCAAAGAGGAGACTCTACCTTGGGCCCGCCGGTGTAATGACTGCACTCCACTATCTGCATTGTCCTTCTGAGAGAGTTTTTTCCCCAGAATGCGTGGCTACAACACTTGGGCTTCTTCTCTGTCTGAACTCCCACTTCTCAAAATGTCAGCCAGTCTCTTGGCTGGTGGACTCTAACACTTACACATCTAACCTGGACCATTTCCTGAATTTCACATTCCTTTATCTGACTGCCTACTCACCAATTCCACTTGCATGTTTAATAGATATTTTACTTTTATCAGTTTTAAAGTGAACTCCTGATCTCTTCCAACCCCTGACTTCTTCAGCTCTTCTACATGGTCTTCCCTATTTCAGTATCTGACAGCTCCATGCTTCTAGTTCATCAGGCCTAAACTCTGGGGGTCATCCTTGACTTTTCCCTGCTTCTCACACCCCACTACCCACCAGCAAATCCTCTTTGGCTGAACCTTCAAATACATCCACTATCTTCCCACTTCTCACAACCACCACTGCTACCATTCTGCTGTGAATCATCACCATCTCCCACCAGATCTTTTACTCAGACTTCCTGCTTCCATCCTTCCAATTTCTTCCACCTTGGTCTACCCTCAACACAACAGCCAGAATTAATTCTTCTAAAGGATAATCTGAGTGCATCAGTTTTCAGGTCTGCTCAAAAATCTTCTCGTAGCGGGAACAGGAGCCAAATTCTTGCTCGGAGCCCAGGAGGCCTCTGTCCTTTGCGTCCCAGCCCCTGGGGGACATGTTCTTCCCTTTACCTTCTCAGTTTCCACCACAAAGCCCCTGATATTAGTCCTCGATCAAGCTAAGCACTCTGCTTCTCACACTTGGAGCTCTCTGCCCCATGTGGCCTGTGACTTACTCTCATACTTTCTCCAGGTTTCCCTTCAAATGCTTCCTTAATGGTGAGGCCTTATCTGATTTCCACCCCCCGCCCCCGCCCCCATCTAACGTCATGGTATTCTCACCTTTGTGCCACTCAGGGAACTAGATACTGCATGCCACAACTAAAAAAAAAAAGGATCCCGTATACTGCAATGAAGACNTTCCGCCTGAGGCCTTATCTGATTTCCACCCCCCGCCCCCGCCCCCATCTAACGTCATGGTATTCTCACCTTTGTGCCACTCAGGGAACTAGATACTGCATGCCACAACTAAAAAAAAAAAGGATCCCGTATACTGCAATGAAGACTTGGCACAGCCAAATAAATAAACAAACAAATAAATAAATACAAGTACTTATTTGTTTATTGTTTAACTCCTGGTATCATTTCAGCCTTAGGACTTGAAGGGACCATTTTGTTTACAGCTGTCTCTAACATGTAGAAAATTGTCTCACATGTGCCAGGCACCTCAACAAACATTTCTTGAATGAATGGCCAAACAGAGGCACACATATTCATTCCTTTCTTACTTTTCTTCAGGTTTTAATTATGTTGCTCTAATAACTACCTGTATCCCTTTGTGGTAAGATCCATTTCAGACAGAACAAAAGCTAAAGATTTTTAAAATATTCTATACTCTATTGATAAATTCATTTGAAAAAAAAATATATATATACATTTTCCTTTAAGTTGTCTGTAATTATAATTTTTAGAAGTTTTAATCGTTTCCTCTCAAAGGAAGACCTCATAATTTCAAGTGTTTAGTCTTGGTGTCTGATTTACCTGTAAGTGGCAGAAGTCACTAATGTTTATTCTGATTAAGGTAGGTGCAGGTGGGGGGAAGGTAAGAATACCCCAATTCTAGAACTGGTTTTGCTCTCTTACTCTGAGAAAAACACTTTCAAATATAGAATTCGCCTTGGGGTTGCCCTGCTAGAGCCACTTAAGCCTTTTTATAGAGCATCCGCCTGAGGTCTGGGCAGAGAGTTCTGGGTGACCAGCAGTAGAGCTGTGCAGGCTGCCACGTGTGTGACCCTGGAAACCAGCACAGCCTTCATTCAAACCTGGAAATAACCGACTGATCCCAGCTACTGATAAGACTACCTTGCCCAGAGAGAGAGGGTTCCCAGGAACTGATTACCTGAGCCATCTGCCCCGAGCGTACGGGTACCAGGTGGGGGTGGTGCTATGCTAAGCCGCTTCAGTCTTGTCCGACTCTTTGCCACCCCACTGAGTGTAGCCCATCAGGCTCCTCTGTCCATGGGATTCTCCAGGCCAGAATACTGGAGTGGGCTGCTACTTCCTCCTCCAGAGCATCTTCCCAACCCAAGGATCGAACCCGCATCTCTTACGTCTTCTGCATTGGCAGGTGGATTCTTTATCAAGAGTGCAACCTAGGAAGCCCAGGTAGGGTGGAGTTGGGGGCTAAGCCCCACCCTGAGGCCCAGCCTTACCTAGGAGACAGGAAGAAAAAATCACATGCGGCAGAATCTGCAGGTAAGGGTGCTGCAGGCGCCAGCTCAGCCCCCCTTACACCGCTGGCCTGCAGAACAAAAAGCAAGAGACACATTCTAGACAGTCCCCCAAACCAGGGCTTGATCAAGAGGACAAGCTGTAGCCCTGTATTTTCCAGTCTCTGTAAATTCCTTGGGAGAGTAAAGATTCTCTGCTATAGGAACAACCATTTCCTTAGGTAGCAGTTTAGGGATAGGAAAATGTTTACTCAGCTGGGGTGAACATGCAAGTGAAAGTCAAGCAGAGAAAGAGCAGAACAATTACCTTTTGGTGATGGAGGGTCTCCTCTGTCTTGTTTGCCTTAGAAGATGTATGCATATGGGCTAGAGAGAGTGAGGTGGTTTAAAATCTGTTCACAAATTCTCCGATACTCTCCCCTTGAAGAGGCAGAGCCTCATTCTCTTCCCCTTGAGTATGGGCTGGACTTAGTGGCTTTCTTTTATAGAATAGGAAAAAAAAAAAAAAGGCAGAAGGAACACAGAGACTAGGTTAAGAAGCACAGATTTGTTGTCTCTCTTTCTCCCCCACCTCATTCACCTGCGCTGGAGGAACTTAGCTACCAAGTTGCAAGAACCCTCTAGCAGCCTACGGAGAGGGCCACAGAGTGGGGAAGGGAAGCCTTCAACCTCCAGCTCCGTGAGTGAGTCACCTTGGAGAGGACGCTCCAGCCCCAGTCAAGCCTTTGGATGACTACAGCCCTGTGGACATTCTGAATAAAACTCACCAGAGACCCGGAGCCAGAGTTCCTTAGCTAAGCAGCATCCAGATTTCTTTTTTGCGTGTGTGTTAAAGAATTTTTTTTTTAATGCAGATCATTTTTTAAAAAGCCCTTATTGAATTTATTATAATATGGCTCTGTTTTATGTCTTGGTTGTTTGCTGCCAGGCATGTGGGATCTGGGCTCCCCAACCAGGGATCAAACCCACACCCCCTGCACTGGATGGCGAAAGTCTTAACCACTGGACTGCCGGGAAAGTCCTGCTCCCAGATTTCTGACCACTAGAGACTGTGAGATAATAAATGTTTGTTGTTCTAAGCTATTCAGGTTTATAGTAAACTGAAAGGGATGCGTAACTAAGACATAAGGACAGGAAAAGACCACAAAAACTTTTCTCGCGTTTAAGTTAAGAACCCATAACATATAATTTTGTTAATGAGGGAAAAAAAAGTCTTCAGCTGAGAGGAAGAAAAAGGACCTGAGAGGAAGCACAGACTGGAGCAGACCTCTGGGCCAGCCATGCCCAATCCTTGGGCGGGTAACTTGGCTCCTCCAAGCCTCAGTGCCTTCTCGCAGTGGGGTTAAGAGGCCACGTAAGATGATGAGTGCCACGTGCTTGGCGCAGCTCCTGATGCTGAGAGACTGATGGCAGTGACAGGGATCCTGCCACTCCAGGCCGCCCTGCACACACACAAAGGCCCAGCAGACTCCACAGAGTGCTCTGCCCATGACTCCATACTGCCCCTCCCTAGGGAAGAGGACACGAACCTGAGGTGATTAAGAAACAAGAGACAGCACTCGATGGGGGCCACGTGATGAGAGCATTGGCGCTATTACCCTGGTGTGAAGTGCTTTTTTCATTGCGCGTCATTTAAGGATGAGTAAAATTTCAACCCAGGGTTCCCACGTGGCTCAGAGGGAAAGAGCCTGCCTGCCAATGAAGGAGACACAGAGACATGTTTGATCTCTGGATCGAGAAGTTTCCCTGGAGGAGAGTATGGCAAACCCACTCCAGTATTCTTGCCTGGAGAATCCCATGGACCAGAGGAGCCTGGCAGGCTACATTCCATAGGGTTGCAGAGTTGGACAGGACTGAGCACAGCACAGCACAAAAATTTCCACCCAATTGCAGTTTACCCCTTTACACACTCCTGTCCTATTTGAGTGTGATATACACAACTTTGCAAACCCTCTTGTGGTGCTGACCACTGCATGATTTGCTTGAATTTAGGATGTTTGCTGAGACTCCAGTCAACTTCAAGTGCTGAAGGTCTCATCATCAGATGAATGTGACAGGGTTGCATGTTTATTTTATTTTTAAAAAATATCATGAGAATTTATTACATAACTATTTAAAAAAATATTTCTTTCTTTCTTTATTGGCTGCACAGCATCTTAGTGCTATGTGTGGGCTACTCTCTAGTTGTGGAGAGTGGCGCCACTCTTTACCTGTGGTGCGCAAGCTTCTCACTGTGGTGGCTTCTTTTGTTGGGGTGCACAGGCTCTGGGGCTCACAGGCTTTAGTAGTTGTGGTGCAATGAGGCCCAGGTGCCCCACGACATGTGGAATCCTGCTGGACCAGGGATCGAACCTGTGTGCTCTGCATTGGCTGATGGATTCTTAACCATAGACCACCAGGGAAGTCCTGCGTGTTTATTTTTAAATTCAAAGTTTCTGGAAGGTGGCATACTGTGGTGTATGCTTATAAAAAGGAAAACCAAAACAAGTGAGAGTGCTGGAGACAGTCTGGAAGTCTGTACGCCTGAGACCATTCAAAAGTCAAGGCTTAGAGGCTTGACTGCCCGTAGTAGTCCTGCCTGTAGTAAAAATGCAGTGACAAAAGCACAATGAGGAATTTAACCAGAAGGTGACAGGTTACATTCAATTCCTCCTCTGTTGTCATAAAAAAAACTTTCCTTGAAAAGATGTTTTAATCTACTCAGTTGCTCACCCTAGGGTCACAGGAGTTAACTTAAATCTGATCTAATCAGTAGTAAGAAGGCTTTTTTTTTAATAGTAATCCATGAGGAAAATGAGCTGAATTGTAGGCCTTTTTAAAAAGTCAGCCACAGAAGTACAGATATGGGCCAACACCAAAACAGTCGCACAAAAGTGGGAAAATGACTTTAAACGCGGCTAAGCGCTTCTTAGAGTGACTTTCTCTCCCTGGAAACAAGATGCAATTCAGCGTCCATGTTGCTTTGTGTGACCCTTAAGGTATCAGACTCTGCCACTTTCACTGGCCAAAGCCATCGCTTGATTTTCTCTCTAAACCTCACCAGCCAGGCACGGCAATCTTTCTTAATCCACAAAGAAATCTTTTTTTTTTTCACTTGAGTATGGGTTGTATTTTCCACGTTCATGGGCTGCTGTCAGCTTAGTTTTATCCATCATAGATATTTAATTCCTTCACTTGGGGCACACATAATCTACTGAATGCTTCAGATAAAGCAGTGATATTGACAGCAGTAAGGAATAGAGATGAAATAATACAGAACCTCCTTCTCAAAGTGCAGACAGGTACATAAACAGACAAGTATACTGTACATCACAGATTTATTCTATTTATACATAATTTATGTCATAGGTTAGGGTACCTATCCAAGTCTAGAGAAAGGAGGGGTCAGGAAAGGTTTTCTGTAGTTGGCGATGGCTGAGCTAGGTTTCAGCGATGAGTGGGAATTAACGGGGCAAGTAAAGGACAGAGTAAACAGGATGGAGAAAACATTTCAGGCAGAGGGTACAGCAGAAGGAAAGGAATGGAAGCTAGAAACAGTGAACCAGGCAGGTCAGAGAGATTGCTTTCTTAGAGCCCAAGAGAGGAGCATGAAATGAGGCCAGAGACAAGAAAGACGCATATGGGAGGTCTCTGATGCCACATTTAGATTAGGCTTTGGGCTTCCCTGGTGGCTCAGACAGTAAAGAAACTGTCTACAATGAAGGAGAGGCAAGTTGGATCCCCAGATTGGGAAGATCCCTTGAAGAAGGGCATGGCAACCCACTCCAGTATTCTTGCCTGTGGAGTTCCGTGGACAGAGGAGCCTGATGGGCTACAGTCCCTGGGGTCCCAAAGAGCTGGACATGACTGAGCGACTAACACTTTCACTTTTTCCTGAGGAAGTCATTAAAAGAGCTGAGCAGGAGACCCACGTGAACAGGTAAGACAGGTAGACTAGGGGAGGGATTTAAAGAGTGCAAGGCTGGAGGCAGGGAGACCAGGTAGGAGAAGCTATAGCAGCTAGATTGAGAGTTAGCAGCATTTGCAGGATTGGGGCAGTAGCTGCAACGGGGAGGGGAATGATTTGAGACACATTTAGAAGGGAAAACTGGCAAGACTTTGTGACTGATTTATTCTAGGAAACTAGCGGGGAGGAATCATGTGTATGTTGGTGGTGGCCACTGCCATTATCTGAGATGAAAAGTACTGGCATAGACTCAAGGTGGAGAAGAAGATGAGTTAGTCTGAACATGCTACATTTGAGATAGTTTGTATACTTTATTTATTCTCCCGCTGTCTTCAAAAAGTAAAGGAGTGTTGGACATCTCTAGTGGTCCAGTGATTAAGACTCTGTGCTTCCAATGCAGGGGGTGCAGGTTCAATCCCAGGTCAGGGAACTAAGACTCCATAGGCTATGCAGTGCAACCAAAAAAAAAAAAAAAGTATTGCAAAAAAAAAGTAAAGGAGTGTATAAGCTAAATTTAACTTTGATCTAAAATAAAGGTAACAAATGCTGTGTGAAGGGACAACATCACTGATCTATCAGAGCCCCCTGTTCACATAGCCCAGGCACAGCGCCAGCATCCTTCTCAGCACGCTGCGCTGTCCCCACAGGGCAGCCACCATGCTTCATACAACATGGCGGCCCCTAACAGTCCAATGGAGACTGCGTGCATTGGAAGCCCATGATGCCTCCTAATCCAAGGCCTGGAGAGAATATTATTTTTAAAAAGCTACATACTATCATTTGGAGGTACCCTTGCCAATTTAAATATGCAAAACTACACTGATCTTCAGTAGCAGGGTCATAGAGAAGTCATAACATATTCCTGGGGGCTTCCCTGGTGGCTCAGGTGGTAAAGAATCTGCCTGCAATGTAGGACACCCAGGTTTGATCCCTAAATTGAGAAGACCCCNTGGGGGCAGGAGGAGAAGGGGACGACCGAGGATGAGATGGCTGGATGGCATCACGGACTCAATGGACGTGAATCTGAGTGAACTCCGGGAGCTGGTGATGAACAGGGAGGCCTTGCGTGCTGCGATTCATGGGGTCGCAAAGAGTCAGACACGACTGAGAGACTGAACTGAACTAAACTCCGTGGTTTCTGGATTTTGTATCACGATTATAAAAGTCTTCCACTCCCCAAGATTACTGAAGTGGTCACCGTGTTTTATTTTTTTCCCTAGTAATTTTGTGGTTGAGTTTGCAAAAGCAGAGACATTACTTTGCCGACTAAGGTCTGTCTAGTCAAGGCTATGGTTTTTCCTGTGGTCATGTATGCATGTGAGAGTTGGACTGTAAAGAAGGCTGAGCGCCGAAGAATTGATGCTTTTGAATTGTGGTGTTGGAGAAGACTCTTGAGAGTCCCTTGGACTGCAAGGAGATCCAACCAGTCCGTTCTGAAGGAGATCAGCTCTGGGATTTCTTTGGAAGGAATGATGCTAAAACTGAAACTCTAGTACTTTGGCCACCTCATGGGAAGAGTTGACTCATTGGAAAAGACTCTGATGGTGGGAGGGACTGGGGGCAGGAGGAGAAGGGGACGACCGAGGATGAGATGGCTGGATGGCATCACGGACTCAATGGACGTGAATCTGAGTGAACTCCGGGAGCTGGTGATGAACAGGGAGGCCTTGCGTGCTGCGATTCATGGGGTCGCAAAGAGTCAGACACGACTGAGAGACTGAACTGAACTAAACTCCGTGGTTTCTGGATTTTGTATCACGATTATAAAAGTCTTCCACTCCCCAAGATTACTGAAGTGGTCACCGTGTTTTATTTTTTTCCCTAGTAATTTTATGGTCGAGTTTGCTATATTTAAATCCGTGATCCTTTTGTAATTTGTCCAGTTTCAAGGTGTTAGGTGTGACAGCTTTAATTTTTCCCAGATGGTTCCCCAGTTATTTCAACACTGTTTACTGAACAGTTTACCTTTTTCTTCACTGACTTGAGATGCCATCTTTATGGCATATTAAATTCACAAATCTGTGTGAACTTTCTGTTCTCTTTATTTAAACTCCAGTGCCCTATGTTATTGAAGGTATATAATATCTGTTAGGGCCATATTATTTTTTCCCCTGGAGGAATGTTCTCACATTATCTTTTACATATTAACTTAAAGAATTTTATTGCCTAATTTTAAAAGTCCTGTTACTTTTATTTTTACCATTAAACATTTTGCTCCACTCCTCCACCAATCTGCAGATAATGCTTGGAGCTCTTCTCGGCTTTTAGTGAAGTGAAATGAAATGAAGTGAAAGTCGCTCAGTTGTGTCTGACTCTTTGCGACCCCATGGACTGTGTCCATGGAATTCTCCAGGCCAGAAGACTGGAGTGGGTAACCTTTCCCTTCTCCAGAAGATCTTCCCAATCCAGGGACTGAACCCAGGTCTCCCGCATTGCAGGCAGATTCTTTACCAGCTGGTCCATCAGGGAAGCCCTGACCCAAAATATTTGTTGAGTGAATAAAGGAACAGATAAACCAATGGACTGATAATAAATGCAAATTTAGATTCCTGCAGGCTTGCTGCAATTCCCTCACTCAAAAGGACAGGGGCTTGCCCCCTCAGGTGTCTCAGCCCTTCCCCTCCTCCCCCAAGCCTTCCTGGGGACCTAGTAGCTTTTGCAGCTTGAGGGCATTGTCTTAGGGAAGGGCAAAAAACCTCTAATAATGTTTCAAATTTCCATTCTTGCCTTCTGTTTGCTAGCAATATGAGCTGGAAATGAGCAAGTAATCTCCAAAGTCCAAAAAGGCCTTGGGACTCCACTAAAGGTGGGAGTGGTAAAAGATCAATTTGAAAAAAGGGCTTTGAAAAAAAGGATTTGAAAAAAGGGCTCATAGTAAACATTGAAAATACAGGAAGTTAGAAAACTCTTATCTACTTTAACCTTTATTTTCTAGGATTTGTGTGAGAGTGTGTTTTAGCTATTTAAATAAATCCTACTCTCTTGCCCAAGCTTTCTAGGAAGAAGAGACTGGAGAGGGCAGCCTAATCTCCATAGGGATTATCTGTTTCAAAAGAATTATTGAGTCCAGACTAAGAAATGGCTGCTGAGAATGAATTTAAGAATTTCCTAGGCTGGTATTCCCTTGTGCCGAAGAACTGATGCTTTTGAAGTGTGGTGTTGGAGAAGGTTTTAAGAGTCCCTTGGACAGCACAGATATCAAACCAGTCAATCTTAATGGAAATCAACCCTGAATATTTATTGGAAGGACTGATGCCAAAGCTGAAGCTCCAATACTTTGGGCATTTGATGGGAAGAACTGACTCATTGGAGAAGGCCCTGATGCTGGGAAAGATCGAAGGGAGAAGAAGGGGACAACAGAGGATGAGATGGTTGGATAGCACCACCGACTCCATGGACGTGAGTTTGACCAAGCTCTGAGAGTTGGTGATGGACAGGGAAGCCTGGTGTGCTGCAGTCCATGGGGTCACAGAGAGTTGGACAGGACTGAGTAACTGAGCTGAACTGAACTGAGGCTGGGTTTAACAGATACAAACTACTATGTATAAAAATAGATAACCCACAAGGGTCTGCTATGTGTATAGCACAGCGAACTATAGTCACTATTACATAATAATCTACAAGGGAAAGAATCTGAAAAAGAATATGTGTGTGTGTGTGTATGTATTTAAATCACTCTTCTGTACACCTGAAACACACACAATATTGTAAATTAACTATACTTCCATTAAAAAAAAATTTTTTTCCTAGCCTTATGTGGCTAAAATAAGGATAAGAAATAAAATAACAGAAATTTGTTCATTTGTTTATCTTTTTGAGAAAAAGCCTCTTCCAGGTACAGCCTAAATGAGCATTGGTGAATGTATTCACTTATTCATTCATTTAGATAGGGTCATCAGAAAGTCTGATATTTGAACATAGACCTAAAGAACTGTGAAATGAAAATATTTCCTGCCATATTAATAAACAAGAAAATAAATAATAAAAACAAGATGTCACAGCCATCAGAGATTTCTGGCCTCCAAATGTGAATGAGGGCTCCCCAAACTGCAATCCACTGGACGCTGCCACCCCCGAGTTGATTGCTGAGGAGCTGGGGGAATGCATACAGCAAGGTGAAAAAGAAAGCAGGATTGGCCTCAGATAGCTGAAGTGCATATGAAAGGAGTGAATTCAGTGAGCCCTGAGGCTGGCATCGTCTCATGCAAAGAATGCTAAATTCCCTGATACCTGACCTTTGTTGTTCAGACAACCCTGCTCCCTTTGTTGCAAACTCATATATAGCCTGACTTCCACTTCTTCCTCCTTCTAGTAGTTTTCTCAAAACAACTGAGATGCTATCTCTTGGGCTTAACATGAAATAACTCTCTGCTTACAGGTTGTGACTATATTTTTTAGTCAAAGAATATAGATGTGTCTGTATGTATAAATGTATTGTAAATCAAATATACTTCCATTAAAATTTTTTTCCTAGACTTATTTGGCTAAAATAAGGCTAGGGAATAAAATAACAGAAATGTGTTTGTTTATCTCTTTAAATTCACCCATTCCAGTCCACTTTAGTTCACTGATTACCAAAATGTCCATGTTCACTCTTGCCATCTCCTGTTTGACCATTTTCAATTTTCCTTGATTCATGGACCTAACATTCAGGTTCCTATGCAATATTCCAGCTTCCTTTGCAGCCTTGGAATTTACTTCCATCGCCAGTCACATTCACAACTGGGTGGTGTTTTTGCTTTGGCCAAACTCTTCATTCTTTCTGGAGCTATTTCTCCACTGATCTCCAGTAGCATACTGGGCACCTACTGACCTGTGGAGTTCATCTTTGAGTGTCCTATATTTTGCCTTTTCATGCTGTTCATGGGGTTATCGAGGCAAGAATATTGAAGTGGTTTACCATTGGACCACGTTTTGTCAGAACTCTCCACCATGATGTGTGCACATGTAGACCTGTGCATATGTCGAGAAGACTCTACACATGGACATCAACAGATGGTCAATACCAAAGTCAGATTGATTATATTCTTTTCAGCCCAAGATGAAGAAGCTCTATACAATCAGCAAAAATAAAACCAGGAGCTGACTGTGGCTCAGATCATGAATTCCTTACTGCCAAATTCAGGCTTAATTTGAAGAAAGTAGGGAAAACCACTAGACTATTCAGGTATGACCTAAACCAAATTCCTTAAATCCCAAGCTGGATTTAGAAAAGGAAGAGGAACCAGAGAAATTGCCAACATTCACTGGGTNAAATAAATAAACAAAATTATACAAAATTATACAATAATAATGGACAAGCCATAGTCCTAGAGAAAATATATGCAAATATTGTTTTTGACAAAGGATTCACATCCAGAATATGTAAAGACCTCTTACAAATCAATAAGAAGACAAACCAGTTTATAAATGGGCTAATAATTACATGAAATAAGGTTTAGCATCATTAGTCATTAGGGAAATGTGAATATAAACAAGAGACCGTTTCATGCCCCCTAGAATGGTAGAATCGAAAAGACAAAATAATTATTGGTGAAAATATGGAAAAACTAGAATCTTTACACATTGCTGATGGGAATGTAAGATGGTGCAAATACCATGAAAAAGCCTGCCAGTGTCTTAAAAAAAATTAAACATTAATTTACCATATGACTATAATTCCATTCCTACTATCTACCCAGGAGAGATGAAAATATGTATCACAAAAGACCTGTATGTGCTTTTAGCAGTATTATTCACTATGTCAAAAGAGTGGGAAAAAGTCATGTGTCCATCAATTGGTGAAAGGGTAAATGAAACATAGGGCAACCATATAATGGGACCTTAGTGATAAGAAGGAATGAACTATTGATATATGGATGGAGCTCAAAAATAATAAGCCAAGTGAAAGAAACCAAATGCAGAAGATTGCATATTGAATGTTCACATTTATATGAAATGTCCAGAAAAAGCCACCTTATAGGGACAAGAAGCAGATCCATAGTTACCAGGTGTTAGGAGTGGGATTGGAAATTGACTGTCAATGAGCAGGTAGGATATTTTGAAGGTGATGGAAGTTTTCTAAATTTGGATTATGGTGATCTTTGCACAACTTTGAAAATTTACTAAAAATCATTGAATTGTACATATAAAAGAGGTAAAATTTTATAATATGTAAATTATATCTCAACTTTAAAAATGAGGAAGCTAATATTCCCATATAATAGGATTATTATAGTTTGCAGATAGTTAAAGTCCAGGGCTATTATGACGCTTTTTGTATTCACTAGAGACCCAGCCTTTTCCATCTTCAGCCATCCCTAGCATGTGTTCTTGCCCTCGTGGTTACAGGTTGACCTCTGTCCAAGGAAGAATAGGAGAAAGAAGAGAGCATACAAGGCATTAGCCTGCTACATTGGCCACCTTTAAGGATCTTTCTGGGAAGCCCCACCCAATAGCTCTCTTACATATTGCTGGCTAGAACAGTATCTTGTGGCAATTCTTAGTTTCAAGGAAGGCTGGGAAATGTAGTAGTTGTTGTTCAGTTGCTCAGTCGTGTCTGACTCTTTGTGACCTCATGGACTGTAGTATGCCAAGCTTCCCTGTTCTTCACCATCTCCCGGAGCTCTTTCAAATTCATGTCATGTATTGAGTCGGTGATGCCATCCAACCATCTCATTCTCTGTCATTCCCTTCTCCTTCTGCCTTCAATCTTTCCCAGCATCAGGGTCTTTTGTAATGAGTCGGCTCTTTGCATCAGGTGGCTGAAGTTTGGAGCTTCAGCTTTAGCATCAGTCGTTTCAATGAAGACTCAGGGTTGATTTCCTTTAGGATTGACTGGTTTGATCTCCTTGCAGTCCAAGGGACTTTCAAGAATCTTCTCCAGCACCACATTTCGAAGGCATCAATTCTTCGGCACTCAGCCTTTTTTATTGTCCAGCTCTAACATATGTACACGACTACTGGAAAAACCATAGCTTTGACTATACGGACCTTTGTAGGTAATATTTCTGCTTTTTAATAAATGTAGAAAATTGGAATGTAGGAATGTAGAAATATAGGAATATTGTCAAACCAGGAAGAAAGAATGAGTGGATATAGAGTAGAGCAGCTAGCCATCTCTGGGGTGGAGAAATACTTCTTGGGGTCAGTGGAAACACAAATAGAACCAGCACTGTTTACATAATTAAGAAGGACTCGATTATAAAGTGATAATCCAGATGATCCAAATACTTCTTATTAATCGTTTCTGATCCAAATGAAAACAAAAACAATCAAATTCTCAGTGAAAACACAAGAGTTCCAAAGGAACTGTTACTCTCTTGAGAAATAGTAATGCGGAACAAATGTCTAGTGTTATTCGTATTTTTATTTCTAAGACAAAAACTTGAGAACCGAGCCACTTGGAACAGTAGAAAGAATAGCATCCTTGAGTTTGGAAGTGTCTGGATTCAAAACTTGACCACCCTCTTTTAGTGTCTATGCCTTAGGCAAATGCCAAAGCTTATCTAAGCCTCAATCTCCTCACCTGTACAGGTAGCATGATGATATCTCCTTCACAGGGCTACTGGGTAGAGGTGATAAGCCTGTAGGTGTAAAAGCACTTGCCAGTGCATTAACCTCCCTCCTTCACAGATCACACTGCAGAGTGACACAGGGTGCCTCACGCACCCAACAAAGAAGATTAAGCCTTATTTTTTTCTTCCTGCCAAAATTAAACAGCTGTCTCAGAATTCTTCAGCTATGGTTTCCCCATATTTCTCAGGATGAAAATTCTTCTCAAGAGAATTCTTAAATAAACATCATCTATTCAACACACACACACACACAATTACAACTGCAGGGTGTGGAAGGGGGAGGGGAAGAGCAAAAAGCCAAGCCAAAAAATACACGTAAAACAAACAAAAAACAAAACCAGGGACTTCCCTGGTGGCCCCCTGGTTAGGGGGGGCCTGCCAATGCGGGAGGACCTGGCTTCGATTCCTGGTGTGGGAAGATTCTATATGTTGGCGGTGGGCCATGAAATCTATGCACCACAACTACTGAACCTGTGTTCTAGAGCCCACGTGCTGCAACTAGAGAAAGCTGCAAGCAGCAATTAAGACCCATTGCCGCCAAAATTAAATAATGAAAACAAAACCAAATCAACGAAAGCACCCTGAAGATAGAAGTTAACCTGTAGGGAAAAACTTTTAAAAATACTTTCATTTTTGTACCCAAAGTGTTGTAACCTTCCTAATAGAATTAGGAATGTTATTCATACAGAATCAGGGAGAGCACTTAGAAAAAACACACCAACTACATTTACGTCCTTAGCACATTAAAAAAGTGCGAGGCCTGGGCCAGGTGCTTGGATAAGCAAGGGTGCAGGTGGGTCTGCTGGCATGAGTCCCAGGTCACCCATTACTAGTCCATTATTCATACATCAGTTTGACAAAACCAACAGAGATCCTTTCTCATCTCTTTCTCCCTGAGGCACAAACACAGTTTAAAAGCTGAGACTGTTCAAACTGGCTGATTGGGGTCAGATTGCAACTTCAGTTGTTGCTTAGTCGCCAAGTCGTGACAGACTCTTTGCGACCCCATGGACAGTAGTCCATCATGCTCCTCTGTCCGTGGGATTTCCCAGGCAAGAATATTGGAGTGGGTTGCCATTTCCTTCTCCTTACAACTTTAGTGGCTTTTTAAAAGTCAGTTAAACACTGACTGGATATAATCTATATTTCTATAAGACCACTAAGTATCCCAAAGGAGAAGAACAAATCTAAAGCAGAACTGTGAAATTTGCCAACTGAATGCTAAAATAATATTTAGTACCCATCTTCATTCTCTTCAAAATATTGAATTTTATTAATAATGACAGCTTCAACAATAAATAGCATTTCTTTTACTTAAGAGACAAGAGAGGGCTTCCCAGGTGGCGCTGGTGGTAAAGAACCTGCCTGCCAACACAGGAAGCTGTAAGAGACACAGGTTCAATCCCTGAGTCGGGAAGATAGGCAGGTGGGCACAGCAATCCACTCCAGCATTCTTGCCTGGAGAATCCTATGGACAAAGGAGCCTGGCAGGCTACAGTCCATAGAATCACAAATCACAAAGAGTCAGACATGACTGAAGAGACTCGGCATGCATGCACGCATGAGCCAAGAACAGGCTAGCAGAACTGATACACTTTAGGAGACAAAGATACAATCTGTTTTTCCCAATCCGTGATTTAATTTTTTCCCATCCTGTGACCCATGTTCCCATTTTGCTTTTCCCTGTGAAAAGGGAGAGAGAAAGACTGTGTGGGCCTCCTCTTGGGGAGGAGATCTTGCAGGCTGCGAGTCAGCAGAGGGCCCTGGACTGAGCCAGCACAGCTTCCCGTGGTGCGCAGCAGCTGGCCTGCCAAAACCCAACAGCTGTCGAGGCTTCTACAGCTGTGGCTGCCACCGTTTCCCAGAACTCGCTCCCGGAGCTTCGACTGCGAAATCCTATCTATCCTTTCGTGCTCTCCACTGCTGAGTGGCAGTTCATTCTACTCACGGGTTTGTGCAAAAGACCTCTCATCCTGCAAGCTGTTGCATGTACCGTTGAATCAGAAGTCAATGAAAAGCAAAACAAAAGAGAACCGCATTCTATTTTCTTGAGAGCCATCCTGTATTATGGGCACTTTCTCGCTTTTCCTTTCCACCCTTATCCCAAAGTGTGGAAGGCAGAAAAAGCCCTCTGACCCAAACACACAGACCAAAGAAGGGGCCCATCTGCTTTGTCGGCAGATCAAGAGAGCTCCCAGCAGCTGTGCTTGCTGATCTGCGCAGAAGTCAAATCAGTTTTCTCTTCTATCCTACCACGTAGCGACCATTTCACAACATAAAGCATGTGTATTTGGGGTTGTTGGAATATTTTCGTATTATGTTATGTATATATCTCAAAGACAGTTTTGGTAGCTTAGTTGTATTATTGTGAGTACAGTTAGGCTGATCTATTTGATCTTTGTAAGCGGAAGCAGTGACTAGGGTAGGGAAGAGTAGAGCTGAGCCACATCTGGGCTATTCACTAAGCATCCAGGCGTGGGTGCTTGGCGTTGCGGACTTCGCAGCCAGGTTTGTCCTAAGAGAGCACAGCCTCCACTTAAGAAAGCAGACACACTTTGAATGACTGTTCGCAGGTGTGACAAGGGTTACTGAGTGTGCCCCGAGGATGCGAGTCTGCAAGGTCAGGAAGGCCTGTATACTGGGTCTTGAAGCGTCTTTGGAACAGTTCTAACTAAAGTCACATATTCATTACAGTTTGCTAAGTGGCTTCAGTCGTGTCCACTTTTACCACCCCATGGACGGTAGCCTCCTAGGCTCCTCTGTCCATGGGATTCTCCAGGCAAGAATACTGGAGTGAGTTGTCATGCCCTCCTCTAGGAGATCTTCCCAACTCAGGGATCTAACCTGCACCTGTTACTTCTCCTGCATTGACAGGCAGATTCTTTATTGCCAAGGCACCTGGGAATCCCTCTCATTTTACAGGTTAACTCAAATCTCTGGATCCTCCGTCCAGTGCTCTACTACAAACACTAGGGGTCAGCAGCCTTCCAAAAGTCATGAGGTGGCTAAGAGCCCCAGTCCTGGGGTACTGCTGGGGTGGTAGGGTCTGATTCTCAGAACAGGGAGAATCTAAAAGATACTGTGGATGCCTTCCCAAACCCCACTCCCAGTCTTTCAGTAACAGTCTTAACTTTTATTTGCTCAGCTGCTCTTGCAAAGTCCAAGTGCTTGGGGGAAACTGATCTGAGAGAGGGATCTGTGGCTCCGCCTAAGTGAATTTGGGGTTCCCTGGTAGCTCAGACGGTAAAGCGACTGTCTGCAATGCAGGAGACCTGGGTTCGATCCCTGAGTTGGGAAGATCCCCTGGAGAAGGAAATGGCAGCCCACTCCAGTATTCTTGCCTAGAAAATCCCATGGACGGCGGAGCCTTGTAGGCTGCTGTCCATGGGGTCGCAAAGAGTCGGACACGACTGAGCGACTTCCCTTCACTACCCCCAACTCCACAGGATTAGTTCAAGGATAAACAGGTGACCCTACGTGGGCCAACAGAGATTGAGAAGTAATTTTCTGTGGATGAGGGGCAAGTGGCTTCCTGGCTCTTCTGGGAGAGCTTCTGTTAAGTCTCCCTCCCTTCTCCTTTTCTCTCTCCCAGGAGTAAGATGAAGAAATCCCAAACCCTAGAGATATAAACACCAGGTATAAACCTGGCGGTAACCACAAGGCGTGGAGGCACAGCTATAAGATGAAGGTAACTGGGGAAAAAAAGAGTTGAGTGGTGAAAACAGACATTTAAAAAGCAAAAATCCCCAGGGACAGAACAGAGCCCCCGTTCTTTGTCACTGACATCACCTGCTCAGCCCTAAGCAGTCTGTACCCTCACTGCTTTAAAACAGTGTCATTTCCTACAGTTGACTCTAGTGAGGTTTTATCTAGTCCACTGGTTCAGTAAAGAACCAATGAGAGGGTTGAGGGGTCTTAACACAACTCCAGGCATCAGGAAAAGTTGACCCCAACACCCTACTTTTCTTAGACTGTTACACACACACACAGAAAAACATTGAAGGGATCCTAGTTCATTCTCATATTTTTTAAAGATGAGATGCTACGGTGACAAAGGGTTTAGATTTTTGGAGTCCATCAGACCCAAAATTCAAATCTCTGGAACTCCCCTTACTACTTATGTGACTCTGAGCCTCTATATCTGTAAGTGAGAATGAATAAACCTTACCTTTCAGAGTCACTTTGAAGTTTAAGCATAGTAATGTGTAATGGGCTTGGCATTCAAAGAATAACTGCTGTCATTATTATTTCAAAATTCCTGAGTGGAAGGAGCACTCTGGCAAAAAAGCAGCCAACTCTCTAAACATTCTTCTCAGTGTATTTATAGTCTGCCTTTCCAATCAAGGGGGTCTGCATCCTCGGATCTTGTATTATGTTCATAATCCACTGTAAATGACTATGGCACTTGAACACTGAGGATTTTGGTACTGGTGGTAGGTCCTGAGTACCAATCCCCTGTGGAAACAGAGGAAGGACTGTATTTACTTCCCACCCATGAAGAGATTCTCTGGGTGTATGCTTACTGATTTTATTTTCTTGCCCTCCAAAATCACTGTGGATGGTGACTGCAGCCACGAAATTAAAAGACGCTAGCCCCTTAGAAGAAAAGCTATGATAAGCCTAGACAGTGTATTAAAAAGCAGAGACATCACTTTGCCAAAAAGGTCCAGATAGTCAAAGCTATTGTTTTTCCAGTGGTCATGTATGGATGTGAGAGTTGGACTGAGTACTGAAGAACTGACACTTTCAAACTGTGGTGCTAGAGAAGACTCTTGAGAGTCCCTTGGATTGCAAGGAGATCCAACCAGTCAAACCTAAAGGAAACCAATCCTGAATATTCACTGGAAGGACTGAAGCTCCAATACTTTGGCTACCTGATGCAAAGAGCTGACTCATTGGAAAAGACCCTGATGCTGGGAAAAATTGAAGGCAGGAGGAGAAGGGAGATGGTTGGATGGCATCACTGACTCAATGTACATGAGTTTGAGCAAACTCTGGGAGAAAGTGAAGGACAGGGAAACCTGTCCTGTGTGCTGCAGTACACGAGGTCGCAAAGAGTCAGACATGACTTAGTGACTGAACAACAATGCTTACTGATGAGATCAGTTGGCCAAGAGCTTTGAAATCCATGTCCTTTGCACACAGTCTGTATCTATGTCAGGCAGCACAGGCTTTGAAATGGAAGTTGACAGTTTCAGATAGTCATTGCAGTTTTGGAGTTAGTGATTTACTAATGATGTAATTCCTAGGTAGATTGTGCTAAAGCAGTGTGAAAACGAGCTACTAAAAAACAAGACTATTGTCATCTTTGATTTTTTTAAAATACATAGGCTCCTAAAGATTTCTATCATTTATTCAGAGTAAAAGTTTAGGACCTACATTAGCACATCTGTTCCAGGATTCCTGTCCCAGGGCAAGTGCACATAAGGTACTCTAGAACAAAAGGTAGATCACAGTCAATCTTTCTCTTTTCCATTCTTTCTGTGGCAGAAAGTCCCCCCCAATATCCGTTCTCTCTCTCTTTCTATTGACAACGTATGTCCCATTTCCCCATCTCTTCCCATAAGACCACGTATTTCATACTCCTTTGCACCTGGGTATGTGTGTTCACAACCATGTGACTGCATTCTGGCTAAATGGGTCCAAGCAAAGATGTCATGTGTGACTCCTGGAAAGTGCCCTTAAAGGACGAGAGATGTGCCCTTCCTCCTCCCCACTGGCCACACTATGACATGATAGTAGGTGTTTCAGCAGCCAGGCTGGACCACAAGGCAGAAAGTCATGTATTGAGGATGATGGAAGAGCAAAACAGAAAACGAACAGTCATCTTGAAACTGCCTTAGATGCCTGACTTTCACACTTGTTTTTACATGCTTGAGAAATAAAACACTATCTTATTTGAGGCCCCAACATTGAGTTGTATTTTTTTTTTATCACTTGTTGCAAAACCTAATTTGAATGGACACGTGTATATCGATTGTTTGTTTCCTGCATGCATCTGTGATATCAGAATGGCACTGTGTCTAATGTGACACACCACTTACAAAGGGGATGTGGATTCATCAGTGATTTCCATCATTCTCCCCAAATCCCACTCACATCCTACAGGATGAATTCTATCCACGGTATAACATCAGAAAGGTCATCTCCCAGACATGGAGAGAAATACAGGTTTTTTTCTTTTTTAAACCAAGAACAAAACCTTTTGTTTATTTTACAGAAAACCCTTATCTATTCAAGATGACTGCTTTCTCCTACTTTGGCTGGCAATTTTATGAAATGAAGACTATTTTCTTAGGGACACAAATGCTCACTATCAGTTAAAAGTACAACACTTGTTACTTGCAAGCATCAGTTAGATACAATGTAGTAAGAGAGGGTGTGCTTCAGACAGTGGTCAGGGGCCTTGACTTCAGATCTAGGAGCACTTTTAGGCTTTGCCACTTACTTGCAATGTGACCTNACTTGTTACTTGCAAGCATCAGTTAGATACAATGTAGTAAGAGAGGGTGTGCTTCAGACAGTGGTCAGGGGCCTTGACTTCAGATCTAGGAGCACTTTTAGGCTTTGCCACTTACTTGCAATGTGACCTTGGTAAGTAACACAACCCCTCACTAGCTTCAGTTTCTTTATCTATAAAATGAAACCTCTTTCAGTATACTTGTTAAAAAAAAATCAAATAAGCTAATATGTTCAATGCACCCAGCACATAAATAGTGCTCTAATAACAAATGCTTCTTCTCCTTTGCTCTTTAGTTTTTTATTTGTTAAAAAAGAAAGCCTACGGAGTTTTGATCAGTAGAACTGTTATCGTAATAAGTTCTAGTCTCTAAAACTTATTGGTTTTACAACTCTGTTGGACTTGTTACTTAAGAGTGAGCTTCTTCACCTATCAATCAGGTTTATAACAAGTGTGATATCATTTGTTGACATGTTGCATGATTATCAAGTGTGAGGCACTGCACTAAACCTTTTATTTTTATTATTTCAGTGAAACTTGTTTTTCCTTCCTCCTAGAGATGTTTTTAAGAATGTTAAGTAAAAATAAGCTTGTGATTATAAGGATACAGTGTATAAAAGAAATTTATAAAATTGTAAGGAACATACAAATACAGCAATAGTATTGATCAAATCAATTACTTCTTTTAGAAGAAAAATCTTAATTTTGGAAAGAAAAATATTTCACACATAAAAGGAGGTACAAGACATTTGTTTCTTCATAAAACTTGTATTAAATTAAAAAAATAATCTAAAGATACATAATTCCAGAGTAGAGGCACCTATTTACATAATTGGTTACAGAATATATTGATTTTGAACTGAACTGGACACAGTTGCCAACATTTTAAAACCGGAATTTTCACATTAAAAAAGAAATCCCACGACTCGCACTTCTGCAGAGTCACACACGGCTGACAGCACCCAGCAGTGTCCGGGCCCCTTTAGATGAAGCCTACTTTCTCTGTCCCTGTGGCGGGGCAGGGTGAGGAGGGCTACTCCCCTTAGTTACAGACCAGCCTGGCCTGTACTGAAGACAGATGAATCTTCACAAATGGGTTAAGGTGTCTGAGTGTGCACACACACACACCTCTGCCCTGTGAAAACGGAAGGTCATGGGCAGAGAGTAACGATGAGTGATCTGGCATGGTTCGGTTCCCCTTCTGTCACTGGGACCCTCTTGGCCCACCAGTCGTTGAAGACCACACGCGGAGAACCACTGCCCCACAGCCACACAGCAGCAATTACCATCGCGGTCCGTATTCCTCAAACCCAATGGACTCATTGCCAAGTTCACCTTCCAGCACCAGAAACCATCTGTGTAGCATAAAGCCAATAATGATATTCTGCCCCTGAAGGCGTTTGAGTCCGTGACCCTGGCACTGAGTTGCTCTGAATTGGTCCCCTTTCCATATCTGTTAGTGGAGGAGGAGCAACTGCAAGAGGGGCTCCTAGAGGAGGTCAGAAAACTCTGGCTGGTGGGGCTCGGGTGTGTCGTTCTCGTGATCTGAGATGTCCATCTATCCTGTGCACTGGGAGGCTGGCCTGAGAAACACCCACTCTACTCTACTGACCTCTCCTTGTAAAAGTGAGATCAGCAAGGTGGGCATCGACTGGGTCATAAAATCAGAGAGTTATGCATGCTTCATTTATATCCCCTTGTGTTATATGCTGAATGTAGCTCCATGAGGGAGGAGTTCTGTTCACTACAGGACCCTAGGCAGTTAGAATGGTATAGTACATGGTACAAAATAGATGCTCAATTGATGTGTATGGGATAAGTGAATGAATGAAAGTACCATTTTATTCTCTCTAGAAGCCTCCTCTTTCTAAGACCATGCCTCCATTGTCTGGCACCTGGAAGACCTCAACTGCCATTCAACTGAATTGGACCCCAGACCTCAGCATAGCTCCCCCTCATATCCAATCTCCACTTTGAGTTATCTTTCTAGAATCCAATCTCTGATATCTCTTCACTTAAAATCCTGCTATAGGGCTTCCCTGATGGCTCAGTGGTAAAGAATCTGCTTGCCAATTTGGGAGACATGGGTTCAATTCCTGATCCAGGAAGAGCCCACACGTTATGGAGAAACTAAGCCTTCGCGCCACAACTACTGAGCCTGTGCCCTAGATCCAGGGAGCCGCAACTACTGAGCCCACGGACCACAACTACTGAAGCCCGGATGCCCTAGAGCCCGTGCTCTGCAACAAGAGAAGCCACAGTAATGAGAGGCCTGCACAGCACAACTTGAGTGCAGCCCCCACTCGCTGCAACTAGAGAGAAGCCCATGCGGCAGCGAAGGCCCAGCACAGCCAAAAACAAAATAAATAAAACTGTAAAAAGAAAAAATCCTACAAATGCTTTTCATTATTCTTAGGACAAAGTCACAGTTTTTAAGTGAGGCCCCCGGCCATCCTTCCCGCCCTGGCTAGCCTTACTGAGTTCCTCTGCATGCCCAGAGGCCTCCTGCACACCTCCCCCCTTCCCATCTCCACCAGGGTGGGTGCACACTCCCATCTCCTCCATCAGCAGTCAGCATCTGTCTTCCACGTGTTCTCACCACCACCCTTCATTCCCTCCCTGTGCTTATGGTGCCCTCTGTCAGATGGTCTGTCTGCAGGCCACACTGCCTGGTTGTCTTGTTACCCTGGTCACTTGCATCCCTGGCATCTAGCTCATGGAAGGCCTGGCACAAAAGAGGCAGTGAGGAGACTTTCACTGGATAAATACATTGTATTTTGTGCTGGGTTCAGTGCCATGCTCTTGGTAATCCTCCACTTCTCATGGATGAGAAAGCTGAGGCTACAGAGGCTAAGTCATTGCTCAGGTTCAAGTACAAGTCTGTGGACCTGAGCCTACTTCCTTTGCACTGTGCCACGTGGCGGCACTTGGCACCTCCTCTTCCAGGATAGCCACCCCGGCAGCTCACTTGTGCCTGATCTCTCCCCAAAGCACTCACAAGAAAGTTAACCTTACCTCAGCAAGAAAGAATGCCACCAGGAGCAGATGGAATGTTTGCTGTTACTCAGGAGTGTGAGCGTTGCTTTGAACACCAGAGCAAAGGAATGTAGGTCAAATGATTGCCCTGCCCAGTATCTCCCTCTATTACCCAACTTTTCTCATCCCACGTGTGAGGCCACAAGTGGAAGATAGCTAAATGGAAAGTTCTAGAAGCTTTGCAACTATCATGAAAACAAGAACTCATGAAATCAAGGGAGGGATTTTAAAATCACTTTCTGTTTCAGCTTATTCTAATACAAAAGTTCAGATTTATTCATTTGTTAAGAGCCAAGCAGGTATACAAAATCACAGCAGACCCCTAAAAACATAAGTCCTGTTTAGCTATTATGAAAATAAAGTAAATATGATGGTAAAGAAAAATATATAACAATAATTATGGGTCAGATATATACATCACAAGTTAATCCTCTAACAGCCTTGAAGTTATACACTATCAATGTCTGCATCTGTAAAATCTACAAAGCACAGAGAGGTCAAGTAATTTGCTCAAGGTCACATAGCTAGATGGGACAGAAAGGAATAGATCTAGCCCAGCTGCCTCCAAAACCTGTTCTAGGAAATAGCAACTTTCTAGTTTGTATAATATGAATATAAATTATAGTCTCTAATACCTAGTTTTATATTTTTAAGAAAAATGTAGTACAGAATTAGTCTAACAACATTCCAGTACTAATTGTATCTTACAAATATGTTGTCTACAATAACAAACTTCATAAAGTTGATGCCATGTTTAATTTCTTTTAAGGGAAGGAAGAGAAAATCCTTTGGAGGAAAAATTTCAAAGAAAGTCTTAAGAAATAAGTGGTTGTAGGAGTTTCACATTTTAAACTAAGAGAAATGTAAAGACATCTAATAAAACCAAGTTTTGCAATGACTTGCTGGTTAATGTTACCAGTGGGGCAAAAGAAATATCCAGGGTCAAAAGCACTCGATGACCTTACCACCTTAACAATTCTATGTTGCAGACATGGGAGCAACCATTCCCTCCCATCAATTTAGAGGAATTCAAATAATAGATCTTCAAGTCAATAATTTTTAAGAGTGTGGGGTTGAACTAGCAGCTGTGGATCTCCTGAGCAGCAGAAATCCAAACAGCAAACAAAAGAGAAGACAGTTAGTCATGGAAAAATGGTTAATTCAGTCGCTGATCATATAAGTCCTTGTTCTAACTGAATGACATCATCTGAAAGCAAAACACAGTGATGCTTGTCCAGAAAGTTCCAGTCATTTCCCTCCCTGACATTCAGAGTGCATGGTTTGGGTTTTTAATCCCCTTTCATGACTTCATGGCCTTGGTATGCTCAGAATAATTATTACGTTGCTTTTCCATGGTTAATGTAGGACTTCTTTGTCACCAAGGTATGCTCTAGATCAGCACTTTGCTTTAGTACAATGACTGTCAACTCTTTGTATGGCAACGTCTATTTCAAAACGGCAAACCTCCTTACTATTGTTACCATTACTTACAGGTGTCACACAGAGGGAGGGTTGTAGTGAAACAAATGGTGTTCCCCCTGTCACCTCCAGGTGCTGTCACCCAGGCATGCTATGTTCCATCTCTGCTTTCCTCTGGGGGATCCAGGGAGGATGCAGGCATGACACTCAGCTCTGGCAAGTCTCCTTTGCAAGAAGTCGTGCTTTAGAGACTCAGTGGATTCCAATCAATCACTTCATGTCAACCAATAACCCATCGCCTCTATACACAGCTCATCTCTCACTACATTCTAATGATTCTCCACACTTTGCATCACTTCCGTTTCTGCCCTTCTCTCTTCTGATACCTCCTTCTGTCTTAGTTCAGGAGTGTTCACTTAGGACACTTATCCCCCTGCAAGAATCACTCCCACCACACCAGATGCCACTCCCCAGCACACCCCTCACCTTCCTCTTCCATGCTGTTCAGAGAGATCTTGCTGAAAATCCAAATCTGACCTGCAGCGGCTCTGCCTGAGTCCAAACACCTCAGAGAACACAGAAGACATCTGTGATTTCTCTTTCCCCTACAGCTTTGTCTGTGGTCCACCAAACTTAGTTTTGTTAGATACATAGGGTTTGCTTCATTTAAAATGGAGATGGCCAGGCTCTAACCTCAGAAATTTTGATTCATTACACATGCTAGAGGCCTGGATTCTGCATATCTAGTGCTTCTAATATACATCTGATGCAGCACAACCCTGGGTAAACACTGTTCCTCAGCATCCCTCTTGGTTCCTTCCATACATCCTACTCCATGGCCAAATGCTCACCAGTGCAGCCTGTCTTCATAATTTTCCATGTGCCATTTCCTCCACCTGGAATGCCTTCTCCTGCATCCTCCTGGCCAATTCGGGAAGATTCATTACTTTTCCAGACCCAATTAAAGATTCTTTTCCTCTAGCCTACTCAGATGAAGTACTCCTTCCTTCCTTCCTTCCTTCCTTTGGGCCACCACTGTGCCTAGTTCATCACACTGACTACCCTACACTGAGATGGTATGCATGTGAGGCATCTCTGCATGAAAATCAAAGATACAGTTTCCTATCCCAGCTCTGTCCCTTCACTAGCTGTCAGTCCACTTGGGTTGTCGTGGCTCAGACAGTAAAGAATGTGCCTGCAATGTGGTAGATCCGGGTTTCATCCCTGGGTTGGGATGATCCGCTGGAGAAGGATTGGCTACCCACTCCAGTATTCTTGCCTAGAGAACTCCATGGACAGAGGAGCCTGGTGGGCTACAGTCCATGGGGTCACANTGCCTGCAATGTGGTAGATCCGGGTTTCATCCCTGGGTTGGGATGATCCGCTGGAGAAGGATTGGCTACCCACTCCAGTATTCTTGCCTAGAGAACTCCATGGACAGAGGAGCCTGGTGGGCTACAGTCCATGGGGTCACAAAGAGTTGGACATGACTGAGAGCAACTAACACACACGCATACCATAGAAGGAGTGATAAACAATAGTCACTTATTTCTCTTAATTCTGGAGGCTGAGAAGTCCAAGATCAAGGCGCCAGAAGATTTTGGTATTTGTTTTTTAATTAAAAAGAAAAAAAAAATTAAGCCACAGCCAGTGGCATGTGGGACTTTAGTTCCCAGACCAGTGATCAAATCCATGCCCCCTAACCATTGGGATGCTATGGAAGTCCAAGATTTCCTTCTTTGAAGGGCCCTCTTCAAAGAAGAGTGCGTGTGCGCAGGCTAAGTTGATTCAGTCATAATTGACTCTTTGTGACCCTGTGGACTGTTGCCCTCCAGGCTCCCTCCAGGCTCCTCTTTCCCTGGGATACTCTAGGCAAGAATACTGGAGTGGGTTGCCATGGCCTCCTCCAGGGGATCTTTCTGACCCAGGGATCTAACCCATGTCTCCTGCAGCTCCTGCACTGCAGGCAGAGTCTTTACTGCTGAGCCTTCAAAGAGGGTTTTTGCTATATCCTCAGGTGGCAGAGAAAGGAGCTCTGGTCTCTATTACTCTTCTTATAAGGGCACGAATTCCATCACTGGGGCTTCATCCTTAGACTGAACTTAGTTAGCTTCCTAAAGCCCCACTTCCTAATATCATCATATCAGGAGTAAGGACTTGAGCATATGAATTTTGAGGAGACACAAATATTCAGGCCATAACAGCAGCTGTGATATATTGGAGGAGTTACTTAGTATCTCTAAATTTCATCTATAAATAGAGCCAAGAACAGTACCTACCCCACTTAGTTGTTGGTAACTATCCTAGTTAAGTTATAATTAGGGAGGAAACTAAGGCAAAGAGATTAAGTAATTTCAAAGATCTCAGGTGGCTCAGACGGTAAAGAGTCTGCCTACAATGCAGGAGACCCAGGTTCGATCCCTGGGTCGGGAAGATCCCCTGAAGAAGGAAATGGCAACCCACTCCAGTACTCTTGCCTGGAGAATGCTATGTATGGAGGAGCCTGGTGGGCTACAGTCCATGGGGGTGCAAAGAGTCNTAAAGAGTCTGCCTACAATGCAGGAGACCCAGGTTCGATCCCTGGGTCGGGAAGATCCCCTGAAGAAGGAAATGGCAACCCACTCCAGTACTCTTGCCTGGAGAATGCTATGTATGGAGGAGCCTGGTGGGCTACAGTCCATGGGGGTGCAAAGAGTCAGACATGACTGAGCGATTTCACTTTTCACTTTCTTGGGATTAGCTTCCAGGCAGTCTGGTTTGTGCCCACATTCTTAACTAACTGGAGACCTGTCTTCCCTACAAGGAAATGAGCTGGCTAAGGGAGGAACAGAGGTTTGTTGAGCTGCCAAGTGTCTAAGTTTGGTTCTGTTTTACTCAGAGGTCACAGAGTCTTCAGCAAACTCTTTGGCATAAGAACTGGGGTGGAGCTGGTAGGATGAGCTAATGGACTAACTGGCTGTGTCCACATCTCAGCTCTATTGAACTGTTTTTGAATCCTCTACTCAGCTGCCACACTCTCCAGGTCTTCCCATTCTGCTTCACTTCTGTGAGACCAAACTCAACACCACTTCTGCGTTCAGATGTGAGAGCCTTCCCCAGAATCAAGTCAGAATCTCTGTTGGTGGGTCCCAGGTACTGGTATTTTTCAGGAGCACCACCCACCTTCTACCCATTAGCGCAATAGGCAGCTAGAGTTGAAAACCAATTCTAGGAGCTTCACCCTCCCTTGGGCAGCTTCTGGCATCTCAGGATCATCTTTTTGTTGAGACCTACCACTCTATTAGGATCCTATTTACTGGCCTCACATAGGCCTTGTTCATCATTTTTATGTCAAGAGGACCTCTTTGAGGCCTGTAGACCTCCTCCCCATACCCACCCAGGCCAATGTTTTTCACATGCATGTAGTAAAAACATATGATTACAAGGTAATCAACTATATTAAAATGCAACACATTGACCACTAGGGGTGAATTCTTTGACCCTGACTTAAAGGTCAGGAATAATGCTCTCTTGTGTCTAAGGACCGAGTACACATGCGGGGTTCAATAAATGCTTGTTGCAGAAATGAATTCAAGTATAAGTTGAGGATCACTGTTTTAGTAGCAGAAAAGAACCCTATCTGAAGGACAATGTACCATTTAAGAGCTGATGAAATTCAAATGTTATGCAGTTTATTTCTGAAACAAATTCCCAAGGCATCTGAAAAATTTTAAAATTGGTAGTCTTCTAAAAAAAAAAAACAATAAAATAAAAAGTTTGAAGATGGTATCATCACCTCCAGCCTTTGCAAAATGTTATTTATTTATTTATTTATTGCCTATCAAAACTGTAGAGAAGGAACCTGGCTAACTCTGGGGTCTCTGTACTTAAATAGGAAAAGTGGGAGGATCTGAATTTTTTTTCTGTTGTGGTAGGCAGAATAATGGTGTCTCCCAAACATGTCCATGTCCTAATATAAATGTCCTTACATGCCAAAGAGATTTTATAGATGTGATTAAGATACTTGGAGAAGGAAATGGCAACCCACTCCAATGTTCTTGCCTGGAGAATCCTACGGACGGGGGAGTCTGGTGGGCTGCCGTCTCTGGGGTTGCACGGAGTTGGACATGACTGAAGCTACTTAGCAAGATACTGGGATGGTGAGATTACCGTGGATTATCCAGGTGGTCCCAATGTATTAATAATTACAAGATCCTTTAAGAGAGAGGCAGGTAGAGTCGGAGCTGCTGCTGCTGCTAAGTTGTTTCAGTCGTGTCCTACTCTGTGCAATCCCATAGATGGCAGGCCACCAGGCTCCCCGGTCTCTGGGATTCTCCAGGCAAGAACACTGGAGTGGGTTGCCATTTCCTTCTCCAATGCATGAAAGTGAAAAGTGAAAGTGAAGTTGCTCAGTCGTGTCCGACTCTTCTTCGCAACCCCATGGACTGCAGCCTACGAGGCTCCTCCGTCACTGGGATTTTCCAGGCAAGAGTACTGGAGTGGGTTGCCATTGCCTTCTCTGAGAGTCGAGGAATAAGATGTAAACACAGAAGAAAAGGTAGGAATGATGTGGGACCATAACCCAAGGAGTGCAGGCAGCCTCTAGAAGCTAGAAAAGGCAAGGAAATACATTCTCCTTCAGCCTCCAGAAGAATTGACCTTGCCAATAAATTGATTTTAGCCCTGTAAGGCCATTTCATACTTCTGGTTTCCAGAACTAGAATACAGCAAAAATGTGATGTTTTAAGCCACCAAATTTTTGGTGATTTATTATAGCAGCAGTAAGAAACTAATGCATTTGCCATGTGTAATAAGTAATGAAATGGCCAATAAATACAACATAAGAGAAAGAACCAAGCATACAGGGTGGCTTGATCCTTTGGGCCCAGGTTTTTCAGTGCTGGTGGCTTATCAGAACCTTGCCAGATAGACAGATAAACAGACCACACGGACAGATACAACACAACAAGCTAATGCTAGGGTCCCAACTGAATCAGAATCTTAGGGTGGGATGGGAGATGCCTTGGGTTTGAAT
The DNA here is from genome assembly GCA_006410875.1 of Neotragus pygmaeus. NCBI lineage: Eukaryota > Metazoa > Chordata > Mammalia > Artiodactyla > Bovidae > Neotragus > Neotragus pygmaeus. The sequence goes on from SJYV01008730.1 coordinate 677,851, forward strand.
TTATTGAAGGCTCTCAAGGGATTATGATACTCAGGGAGAGTTAAGAATCTTGCCCCATACCAACAAAAGTAGGTTACGATATAGTTTGTACACAGCCTTTTTCAAACAAAATAAATATATACTATATGCTATTTATAAACATTCTCATTAATTCTTATAACCATTGTGAGTCAAGAAGACGGCAAATATAAAATGAAAACAAGCAGAGAGAATAAAGTAGTCAGCCTACAGTTATGGGCAGATCTCTGACATAGTTAAAAATAGAACTCAAGTTCCTTCTAAAATGTCAATTCGGTGCTATAGTCACTGGAATAGAATACATCTCCCTACTCAAGTCCACATCAAATCTCTATTCTGATGAACAAACTCTCAACCATTAAGTAAGTATGAAAACCAAAGACCTAAAAACTGATGAAAGTATGAGAGTTATTTCTTTTTAATTCTTTTATTAAAACCTTATAAACAATAAGCCAGCCACTCAAATTCTTTCTGAAAGTAGGAAAGGAAGTTAAACAGATCCTAAACAAACTAGTAAGTCTATAGATTTAAAAAATTTTAAAGAAAAATCTTCTAGGCCAACGACAACTAAAATGCTGATTGTGCAAATGAAACACAAACGACTGAATAATGAATACTTTACTATTGAATTTAATAATGTCTAAAAAGTCTACCAAAACTATGAATTATTACCAACGATAGTCAAAACAGTAAAAACATGTTACCATTTATAGAACACTTACTATGTCCTAGACACANGTGCAAATGAAACACAAACAACTGAATAATGAATACTTGACTATTGAATTTAATAATGTCTAAAAAGTCTACCAAAACTATGAATTATTACCAACGATAGTCAAAACAGTAAAAACATGTTACCATTTATAGAACACTTACTATGTCCTAGACACAATGTCAAATGCTTTGCCACATATAACTCTTCAACAACCCTGTGACATTAGTGATTATCTTCCTATCATAGATGAAGCAACTGAGCTTATCAGGGTAAGAAACTTAGGTGGTTGAGCTGGAACTCAAAGCCAAGCCTGTCCTAAGCCCAAAGCTCTTCTCACTGCCCACCTCCTCTGCCTCCTTGTCTTCACGATACAGCCTGGCATTGGACAAGCCCTGCTAAACGGTCGTTCAGCTGAGCTGAACCCAACACAAGGACGGCATTATCATTGGCAACTCCACCATCTCTGAAATGAACAAACAAAGGAATTGTATTAAAAAGTGATGCCCATGGAAATCTAATCTTTAGGAGAAAAATTATTCATTTTCTAGACACAAGATAGACACACACGCAAGAATGGTTCTTATGAGAACATACTTTTATACCCAAATAAGGAGACTTAAAATCTCAAAAGTGAAATGATAACATACACAGTCATTCTAGTCTCCAGGAAACTTAAACATTAAAAATAAATTGAGATTGAGGCTCCCTTGGTGGTCCAGTGGTTAAGACACTGTGTTCCCACTGCAGGGGGCACTGGTTTGATGCCTGGTTGGGAAACTAAGATCCTATATGCTGTCTGCTGCGGCCAATAAATAAATAAAGAAATAAACAGAGATTTTTCTTTCCCTCATTAATATAGAAGTTTCCTAATAATGACTGGGGAAGCATCAGTAAGATCAGCTAAACGGATTAATAGATTTCCTCCCTTGTTCTTGGAGATCCCTCTAGCACTAACATTACTCTCACTTGAGATACTGTTTTTTCATAGAAATAAGTGAATAAAACAGAGTAAAGACCAACATAGCAAGGAAAGAAAACAAAGAAAGCCATGGAAGGTCTCTGCTCTATGATGCCTAGACTGAGACTCTACAAACCACACCTAATGATCCTCTGCCACTTGTGTTCTCGCGAGATCCTGTCCAGGGAGGCTGACCAATGGGAGGTGAGAGGCATGTGCTGGGTGAGGTCAGTTCCTCCAGTGGCTACAGAGCGCCACCCCTGGGGTGGTCTCCTGTGATCTGACTGTGGNATGATCCTCTGCCACTTGTGTTCTCGCGAGATCCTGTCCAGGGAGGCTGACCAATGGGAGGTGAGAGGCATGTGCTGGGTGAGGTCAGTTCCTCCAGTGGCTACAGAGCGCCACCCCTGGGGTGGTCTCCTGTGATCTGACTGTGGCTGCTCCCCAAGTTGGAGAAGGCGATGGCACCCCACTCCAGTACTCTTGCCTGGAAAACTCCAAGGATAGAGGAGCCTGGTAGGCTGCAGTCCATGGGGTCGCGAAGAGTCGGACACGATTGAGCGACTTCACTTTCACTTTTCACTTTCATGCATCGGAGAAGGAAATGGCAACCCACTCCAGTGTTCTTGCCTGGAGGATCCCAGGGACGGGGGAGCCTGGTGGGCTGCCATCTATGGGGTCGCACAGGGTCAGACACGACTGAGGCGACTTAGCAGCTCCCCAAGTATGAGCCCAGTATGCTCCCCAAGGTATGCCATATCCTCCAAGGGCTGCGCCTTAACCACAGGAGGCACCTCCCAGGAAGATTCTGGTGACACCATCTCTGCCCGTTTGTGGTGTCCGTTCTGGCGGGGGTGGCTGCTTCTTGCAGTTACACGTCTCTGGGTTACCTCGATGTGCGCTTTTTGCTCGGTCAGCCTCCCTTCACTCGTGTAATCAGCTCCCTGTATTAAGTCAGTTCCTTGAAATTCCTAGATTGCCTTCTGTTTGCTAACTGGACCCTAGACTAATGGGATTTCCAGGTGGCACTAGTAGCAAAGAACCTGCCTGCTAATGCAGGAGACTTAAGGGACTCGGGTTTGGTCCCTGGGTTGGAAAGATCCCCTGGAGGAGGACATGGCAACCACTCCAGTATTCATGCCTGGACAGAGGAGCCTGGCAGGCTATGGTCCAAAGCGTCACAGAGTCGGACACGACTGAAGCGACTTAGCATGCACACAGGCACCCTGAATCGGTAGGAGAAAGAGACTGAAAGCCTGAGAATGCACCTGAGTTTGCCATGTCGCTGAGATTCGTGTGGATATACTTANGGAGGCAGTTTTATTTCCCACCAGGTTGCTGACCACACAGACGAGGCTGGCATGGGGCTGGCCTCTAGGCAAGCTCACGGCCAGGATGCATGAGTTGGAGGCTGGTTCTAATGTCCTTCTCTGCTCCCATTCTTTGGGGAGGCCCTTGTTCTCCCAGGTCACATTCAGGTCTTCTGTGGCCCCAGAGGCTCTGCACTCCAGGGTGACATTGCACCAGTCTGGTGTGATGGATGGTGACCCCATCAGAATCTGGGGAGAGGGCACAGGCTCTGGGGTAGGAGGCAACAAAAGAATTAAACTTCACATATGTGAAAAACATTACATGCCACAGTTTAATATCTACTACCTCATTGAAGCCAAGGCGTATAAGGAAGCCTTATAAAGAAAGTGAGTGAGTGAGTGATAGTCGCTCAACCATGTCTGACTGCGATCCCACGGACTGTAAGCTGCCAGTCACCTTTGTCCATGGAATTTTCCAGGCAAGAACATTGGGGTGGGTTGCCATTTCTTTCTTCTATAAAGAAAGTAGGTGCATTTTATACTTAAAATATAATTTTCTTAAAGCTAAATATTCACCAAGAGCTTGGAATGGGGCTATTGTGTTAGGCCCTATGTAATTTCACTAGGTTTCACAAGCCTTAAGAATCATCCACAAGAAAATAAAATTTGGATTCCATTTTCTTAGGGCCTATTATTTTTTTAAAATTGGATTTTTCCCAGAAGAGAAAGAAGCTTGGGAGCTTGGGACAGAAGGGCTTGTCCTGGTTCATGGCCTGTGTCTCCAGCTGGGATGAAGCATGGGACAGCACAGCTCTTATGGGAAAGGACATCTGGTTAGTTCTGGAAGGCCAAGGAAAGGCACTTGGCTTTCAAACGCAGAGAGACATTTGTGGGAGATGCAGTGGTAGCAACTAGGAATGACAATTAGAAGTGTGGTTAGAACATTCCACTGAACTTGTGGTATAGACAGGAAGAAAAGTGACAGATTTACAGGCTGCCTTGAAATCCCATGGGAACTTATGAGTTGTCTTCTCCATAGAAGGATACTTCCCTATGCAGGGAGGATCTTTAGGAAAAGACAGAAGACAGTGTTCACTAAATGGGTTCCTTAATAAGCATTGCAGTGTAAACTTTCTCCTATGCTTATGTAGTGTTTAAGAGCTAAATTGTGGTGTCTTTTCTGAGTGAGGCCATTAACAGATTGGCTCTGAGGGAGAAGACAGTGTACAGGAGATTCTAACTACACCTGGATTTCCAAATCATGGTAGAGTAATGGCCCCTCAAAGATGTTCATGTCTTAATCCATGGAACCTGTGGCTATGTTACATTACATGAAAAAGGGGAATTAAGGTAACATATAGAATGAAGGCTGCTAATCAGTTGACCTTAAAATTGTGATTATTCTGGATTATCTGGGCAAAATGCAACCATAAATTTCCTTGAAAGAGAAAGAAGGGACTGATGCCAGCAAGACACCAGGATATATGATTTAACAACTATCCATGGTCAGAAATACCTCTAAGAGATCTTCAGAGCTCAGTTGGGGGATTCCAGCACTTTGATGGATCACAGGACCGCTTTACTTCATCACCTTGATCCCAGGCCAACATGACTCCGTGCTGAGAGAGATACCACTAGACTGTGACTTTTCCCACAGGAGAAAGAGGGAATGAAGTGATAGTCTAGCTTCTCCATAATTTGTGAGACACTGCCTGGGAAGCTGGTTTCTGTCTCACTGCACCCAGAACAGTGAGGACATTATTCGAGGGTGCATGCACGTGTGCTAAGTCAGTTCAGTTGTGTCTGACTCTTTGCAAACCTATGGACTGAAGCCCACCAGGCTCCACTGTCCATGGGATTCTCCAGGCAAGAATACTAGAATGGATTGCCATGCCCTTCTCCAGGGGATCTTCCCAACCCAGGGATTGAACCCACATCTCTTATGTCTCCTGCACTGGCAGGTGGATTCTTTACCAAACAGATGTAAGTGGAAGGGCATTGCAGCAACTGGGACACATGGCCCTGAAAACAATTTCTCACATATACCCATAGATGGTGGTCAATGCAACCCTATACCCAGAAACTCAAATACTCCTGCAGCCAGCATCCCACATGCCTCTACAGCTGAAGCCTCACATTGTTGAGCTTTATAGTGAATGTCTTTTTTTTTTTTNTATATATATATATATCATATAGTATTATTTCATATGTTTTTCAACCTAACATAAATGATACCATTGTGTAAATTTTGTTATATTTGTGAAAGTTATTCATGTTGATTCATCTGTTTCTAGTTTTTTTTATCTTAAGTGCTGAACATGTAGGACTAAAAAGCAATGTATCCATTCTCCTGTTGCTAGTAATTTAATGATTCTTGATTTATGCCATTATGGTATGAATTAATGGCCGTACTTGTACACATCTTACTGGGCCCATGGCAAGAATTTTTGGGTACATGTTTAGAAATGAAATTGTACAATTCAACTTTCTTTGAAATTACCATATCGTCCAGCGCTAGCACCAGTTTACCCTTCCGTGTGATGCTCCCCGCCCATGCCATCACTTGTTTGCTGGGAGATTTTCCTCCCCCTTGTTCTTTGCTATTATAGACAATCCTGGCGGAAACTCGTGTGTGTGGCCTCTGGGCTTGTGCAAGAGCATCTCTGAATATATACTGAGTTGTTCTGTTTTGTTTTAGATGAATATTTAAAAGCATATATGTGTGTCCCCCATGTTTGAGATATTTCCTCTTTTAATAGTAAAAGTTCACTCGTTCTTATTTATGTGTTTGGGTTTAATTCTAACTTGTCTTTTTTTGTGTATCATACTTCCTGTTGGGTTCATCTCTTTCCTGTGTTTGGTTTAATGTTTCTTTTTCCAGTTTTTTTTTTCTTTTAATGGTTTGGAAGTTATACATTCAGTCTTTATCCCAGTGGTTATTCTTATTATATTTTAACTCTTTTAATTTTATATATTTTTAGAAGCATGTAATCAGTACCCATATGAGGCAGCCTTGCATAGTAAGAGTGGAGCCTCTGAAGTCAGACTGCCTGGATTCCGATCCTGGCTTTACTGTTTTGTTAGCTGTGTAAACTAGAGTTTATTACATAACTTCTCTGTGCCCATTGCCTTATCTGTAAGCAAGGATAAAATTGCATATACCCCACAAGATTGCTGAGAGGATTTGCATCTTCCTGTATACCGGGTGTGTAAAACTCTTAGGACAGTACTTAGTACATAGCACATAGCTCTCTCTAATCATCGGTTTTTTCCAACTATGAAATGGGCATTATACCTGCCTAACAGATTCGTTACAAAGATTCTGTGCATTAGTGTTTATGTACAATTCTGTGTAATACACTGAGCACTTTTCATGCACTTGAAATAGACATGGTGTTTGCCTTCAAGGAGTTTGTGATCTAGTAAGGGCACAGACTTGTGAAAAGAACTGCGGTATGGTGTAACCTTAATACTTTCCCTGTGACCTCTGTGTCCTCTTCTTATCTGTGCTCTACACAGAGCAGTTTTTTAGAACACGTCAATCAGATCATGCCTTCCCCAGCCCAAATCAGGTCAACTTTCACTGCACTTGACATAAACCGCAACCTCCTCAGCATGACTTCAGCACTAGATTCTGGGCCCTGCCTCCTCCTCTAACCTCGTCAGGTGTCACCTTTCCCTCTTCTAATGGGCTCCCACCACACTGGCCCCGTCTGAGCTCCTTAAAGCAATTCTTTACTTATTCCTTGGTGCCCTCTGTCCCGATTTCTCATCCCACCTGCTCCCCCCGGGCTCACTCCTCTTTCAGGTCTTACCTTGATTCAGTCAGGGTTAGTTACAAACCACAGGGTCCACTCTGAATGTGACAGGGCCTTCCTTAACATTATATTGCCCACAGAAGCTCCAGGAAGACCACAGAAGCCGGCTGTGAATACAGCACATCCAGGTATGACACCAAGACACACAAGAGGCAATAGCGAAAATCCACCATAGTGGCCACTGTCACTTGACAGCAACACCACAGCTTCTAGAAACACAGCCTACAGAAGTAAGGACGGGCTTCCAGAAACTCTGCCTCCACTCCACTCACTGCTGCGAAGTCAGGGTCTGAAGTTAGAGTCTGGCACGTTTCTTCTTCGTCTTGCAACCCTTCTTAAAAAAAGAAGTTGAGTCTTTCCAACTTCATCTTTCAAGTTGTTTTGCCTCACTGCCTGATGGTTGAGACCTGGGCCACATTCCTGTGCTGCAAAGGAGGTCACAGAGGCAAGCTTCCTCACAGGAAATAGCTCAGATTTTATAAGGGTGTTCCAAAGTGCTGAGCAGCCAGGAAATGTCACCTGAGCACTGACTATCATGTTACCTTCCCTGAAAACCCAGAGTGTGTACATATTCTCCCCATCCAGCGCCATTACTCCTTCCCTGTCATTGTCTTGAAGGCATTTATCACAACTTGTATGGTTCTGTACTTATCCTGGAGCCAGAGTCTAAGGTCTAAGGAGTTGTATTCAAGCAAGAGTGACTCAAGCAGCCAAAATAACTTAAAACATGTATTTTAGTCCTTTTTTAGAAGTTAAATTTTATTGGAGTATAGTTGCTTTACAATGTGGTGTTAGTGTCTGCTTTATAGCAAAGTGACTCCATTGTGTGTGTACACATATCCACTCTTTTCAGATTTCCTTCCTGTTCAGGTCACCACAGGGCACTGAGGAGGGTTCCCCGGGCTCTACAGGAGGTTCTCATCATGCTGTGCTTAGTTGCTCAGTCGTGTCTGACTCTTTGTGACCCCATGGACTGTATGGAGCCCCGCCAGGGTCCTCTGTCCATGGGGATTCTCCAGGCAAGAATGCTGGAGTGGGATGTCATGCCCTCCTCCAGGGGATTTTCCCAACCCAGGGATTGAACCCAGGCCTCTTGCAGGCGGATTCTTTACCCTCTGACCCACCAGGGAAGCCCGGTTCTCATCAGTGTTTTTATATATAGTAGTGAATATGTGTCAATCTCAATTTCCCAATTTGTCCCATCCCTCCTGTCCCCCTTTGTAACCATGTTTGGTCTCTACATCTGTGACTCTATTTCTGCTTTGCAAACAAGTTCTTCAGTACCATTTTTCTAAATTCCACATATAAGCAATATTACACAATACTTGTTTTTCTCTTTCTGACTTACTTTACTTTGTATAACAATCTCTAGATCCATCCACATGTCTGCAAATGGCACTATTTCATTCCTTTTTATGGCTGGGTGATATTCCATTGCATATATATTGCACATCTTCTTTATCCATTCCTCTGTTGATGGACATTTAGGTTGCTTCCATGTCCTTGCTATTGTAAATAGTGCTGTGATGAACACTGGGGTGCATGCATGCTTTTAAATTATGGTTTTCTCCAGATACATGCATAGAAATGGGATTGCTGAGTCATATGGTAGTTCTATTTTTGTTTTTCTCAAGAATCTCCATACTGTTCTCCATAGTGGTTGTAACCAACTTATATTCCTGCCAACAGTGCAAGAATGTTCCCTTCTCTCCACATCCTCTCCAGCATTTATTGTTTGTAGATTTTTTGATGATGGCCATTTTGACTGGTATGAGGTGATACATCACTGTAGTTTTGATTTGCATTTCTCTAATAATTAGTGATGTTGAACATCTTTTCATGTGTTTGTTGGCCATCTGTATGTCTTCTTTGGTCAAATGTCTATTTAGGTTTGTATCCATTTTTTGATTGGGTTGTTTGTTGTTTTGATTATCGAGCTGCATGAGCTGTTTGTATTTTGGAGATTAATCACTTGTCAGTTGCTTCCTTTGCAAATATTTTCTCCCATTCTGAGGTTTATGGTTTCCTTTGCTGTGCAAAACTTTTAATTAAGTCCGATTTGCTAATTTTTGTTTTTATTTTCATTATTGTAGAAGGTGGATTGGAAAAATGTCTTGCTATGATTTATGTCAAAGAGTGTTCTGCCTATATTTTCCTCTGAGAGTTTTTTTAGTATCCAGCCTTACATTTTGGTTTTAATCCATTTTGATAAACATGTATTCTAGTCTTGAACATAGGTCTCTTGGATGAATAAAAGCATCAGTTCCCATTGAACTGGTCTTTCCTTTAATTCTCCCCAGTCCCACTTAAGTGGGGTGCTTTGGCTTTTCTTTATAAATTTCACCTTGGGTTCTCCCTTCAAGTGTTTTCTGCCTATTCTCTTATTTAGCATCATAAATATTCAGAATGGTCTGAGAGATACATGTTTCTGGCAGTGAGTGGAGGCGGGGGAAGTTAGGAGGCGAAGTCTATCGGGACAACTGGGAACATGCATGCACACAGTGGGCATTTGGGTTCACTGCTGTGATGGCCTCCAGATTATGTTTTAGGAGGACAAGGACGACATCTGTTTTATTTGCAGCTAAAGTAAAATCTGACAAAAATATAGTCAGTTAACATTTGTTTTCTGGGAAAAAAGAAAAGTACAGGAAGTGAGTTATAGACAAAGAGGTATACAGCTCAGAACAAGGGCTCCTGGCCTAGTGGAGGGTAGGGGTTGAGTGCAAGGAAGTAAGGGCTAGTTTGAGAAGGCATCTTGCAGCGGTGAGGCCAAAGCAGAATCTTAAAAAGCAAGAATCCACCAGGCAATGGAGGAGGTGAGGGTGGAGAAGAGTATTCCAGATAGAAATGAGCACAAGCATAGACAAACGTCAAAATGGCTTAGTATGCTGTTGCTAAATGCAAAGCAGAATGGTCAGGAGGTGAGGCTGGAGAGGCTGAAGCAGGTATGAAGGGCCTTGCGTGCCAGGCCAGGGAGGCTGGAGTCTTGTCCTGTGGGTGATGGAGCCACAGTGGGTGGGTGAGGTGGGAAGTCACCCTTGAATTTTCATTTTAGAGATTATTGGGTGTCAATGTGAGGCTGGATCTGAAAGAGGCAAAAGAAAATATAGCGAGAACAGTTGTGAAGCAATAACTGTAAGCCAGCAAACAGGGTAGCAGTAGACAGGAGGGATACGGAATAGTAGAAATAGTTTTAAGACATTATTTGGAGGTTCAGTTGGCACACTGGCTGGGCGACTGGATGGGGAAAGTGAAGCGGAATGCACAGTGTCCAAGCTCTGGCATGGATGCTTACGCCACTCCCTGAGGGAGCACACACCGTCAGGGGCTGGCGGTGGTGGAGAGTGCAGAGACCTCCCCTTCAGTTTTGGTGAAGTGTACTTGAAGGTACCTGCAGGACTTCTGTGCTTAGATATTCAGCAGGTACTTGGACAGAGGAGTCTTCAGGGAGATGAGGAGTTCAAGGATGCTGTGGAGTGCCCTGGAAGCGACTGCTGTTCTCAGTGGGGACTTGGCCCTGCTGACATTCAGTTCTCTTCCCATCTCCCTTGGTATCTAACCTCTGATCTCTGACCTCTTCTCCAAGTGCTTGGCAGGCTGCTCTTCCTCGTCCCTAAAATGTGATGTTCCCAGGGAATTTCACTACCCAAGTCCTCTCTTGTGCATCCATCAAAGCTTTCTCTGCAGCCCAAAATTCTTATGTAAGGTGAAGGCCCATGTCTGCAACCACTTTCAAGAGAAAAGAGGTTGTTGCAGCGTGGACTGATTGTCCAAGGGCCTCCACAAAGGATTTGTGGCACTCTGTCCCATTTGTGTGTATTCAAGATAGGTGCTGGGAATGGAGCCTGTGACTGTTTCTTGTTTCTCTGAAATCATCACGTTTTGAGACCAAGTGTCAGAATTCAGATCTGTCGAGGTGTATGAGTGTGTACTCCTCTTCCATACCCTCCTTGAATCCTGCACGCACCTTTCTCAAGGTTGTTAACTCCCCGTTTATGCCTGCTGTGTCATTTTCATCAGGAACTGAATCGGGCCAAAGTGGAATAAAAATTTAAACCTTACAGATACAGAATAAAAATAACTGTTCGGATCATAAAAATGGAAAAATAATTTCCATGGATTGATTTCCTTACAACAAAATTCATAACTCTTATTTTGTGAGAAAGATGTGCTTTTTATTATAGAATACCTTGTTCTGTGTTCACTGTTTGAATGATGAAGGGACTCTGAGCTTATAAGTAAACCATGCCATAAATTATACTTTTTTATGTAGAGAAGTTGGTTAAAACACAAAATCAGTGTTTTGATAAATTCATGTTGAAATGTTTTTCACATCAAAGGCTTAAAACTAGTCACAGCAGTGTGCTCCCGTTCCTCAGAACACAAGGATGACTTTGGACCAGATGAGAAACGCTGCAGACCGGCACCCAGAACCACCAGCATCCAGCTGCACGGTCTAGAGAAAGACTTTCTGACTGCCTGAGCGGATGGGCTGACCACCAGCTGCACCCAAGTTTACCAGCACCTGCAGGGTGGTTCTCTACCAGATTTCTTCTGTGAACGCAGGTCTTTGAATTTAACCCTTTAGGAAGATTTGTGTAGTATGAGTCTTTGGTATCTTAAAAATTTCACAGGGAGATAGGAAGAAAGTTCCAACTATTCCAGAAGCCACTAGTATCAATCATGCTGCTTCTGTGAGGTCAACCGATCAAGATTTGTAAGGTATGTGGTCATCACTTGAGCGTGTGCTTGTTTGTACACACTCAAGGGAGCCAGCCTAGTGTGGGTAGTGCTCAACAGCATGACAAGAGTGAAGGCCCAGGAAAACTGGGTAGTTTTGGGTTAAGCTCAGGCTTATCAAGAGTCTAGGCGTCCGTGGTTGCTCAGGTGGTAAAGAGTCTGCCTGCAGTGCGGGAGACCCAGGTTCGATCCCTGGTTGGGGAAGATCCCCTGAAGAAAGGAATGGCAACCCACTCCAGTATCCTTGCCTAGAAAGTCCCATGGATGGGAGCCTGGCAGGCTATGCTCCATATGGTTGCAAAGGTCAGACATGACTGAGTGATTTCACTTCAGGCTTATCAAGAGTCAGGGCTTCCCCGGTGCCTCGGTTGCTAAAGAATCCGCCTGCCAATGCAAGAGACGCTGATTTGATCCCTGGGTCAGGACGATCTCCTGAAGAAATGGCAAGCCACTCCAGTATTCTTGCCTGGGAAATCCCACGGACAGAGGAGCCTGGCAGACTCCGGTCCATGGGGTTGCAAGAGTCGGACACGACTAAACTACTGCCACCATGTCAAGAGTCAGGAGACTTTGTATAGACTTGTATTTACACTCTCAGACCCATACAGATAGAGGTAGAAGAACATGTTCTTTCTGTTCTTCACAAAGTACTCAGGACTGTGACAAGAAACATGGTAAGTTTACATAAATGCCAATTTTCAAACCAATTTATGAACTCAAAATTCTACTCAAAAAGAAAAAGAGACACTCTTCTTAGCCATCAATTTCAGATGGGAGTTCTGATTTCCAGAGGAAATTGTAATGGTGTTCTCCCTAGGTTTTAATTCCTCTTGTCCATATATGACATTTTCTCCATCATATACTAAATTCTGCCCATCCTTAGATTATTTTACTATAATTACCAAAATATCTCTAAACTATGTTTAAACATGTATGTAAATATTAAGTTGAATCTCATGAAATTGCTAATATTTGATCATTTTGTTTGTAAATAGTTTTTTTCATGTGGTTTGACCTAATATGAACTTTAGCTGGATGGCTGTATCTCCTTATACATATGTACTATGCAGTTTTTTCTGCTTTACTTCAACAGGAAGAACGAAAATACTTACTCTATTCACAAGTTCTCATGCAGCCTTACAAAACTGTGCTTGCTGATGACTGGTAAATTTCATGAAAATATTAAAAGTATAGTAGCTTCCAAAATACAGTATTTAACCCAAAAAAGTTTGATTCAAACTGGGTATACTGACTTTGAAGTACACTACCCATCTACTTGGGCTTCCCTGGAGGCACAGGTAAAAAAATCTGCCTGCCAAGCAGGAGACATCGGTTCAATCCCTGGGTTGGGAAGATCCCCTGGAGGAGGAAATAGCAACCCACTCCAGCATTCTTGCCTGGAGAATTCCACAAACAGAGGAGCCCAGTGGGCTGTAGTCCACAGGGTCACAAAAAGTCGGACACGACATAGTGACTAAATAACACCGACATCCCATCTACTTAACTGAAATAGCCTACCCTAAAAGATAGCTTTTGTAGGCTTAAGGTCAGTTCTAGAATCCACAGGCCAAATATAAAAATACCAAAGAACGTTTGACTGGAAGTTCTATTAATACATCTGTGTCCTCAAAGACATTTAATATTATAGAAGGCTGAGACTCTGAGACCGCACTAAGCACCAGTTAAAAGAGGTATGCTTCAGTCCTTACATTTAAGGAAGTTAACGTCTTTCAAGAGATATAAAAATATAAATAATGAGAAGACAGTCTGAGTATTGTAAGTTTCAAACTGGGACAATAAAATGTAAAAAGAAGACAGCACTTGAGAAACCTTAAAACGACTTCACACGTTAAGGACAAAAAGCCAAGTACAAATGTGCACTGAGCCCAGATTCAGTCACTCCATTAACCACAGGTTCTAGATTCAAGGAGCCCTTTCATCCCCCCGGAAGCAATGATTAGAGATCCTCCAGGTCAGTTAAGTCCACAGCCACTTTCAAGAAGAGGGTGTCATCCTTAATGTAGGTGTTCTTGGCATTCTCCAGAGTGGCATGAGCCACAAAGCGAGGACAGCCAGAGGCGATGTTCATCTCCCCGTCGGGTCTCTTAAAGCTGCTGCTGTTGGGGTCCGCCTTGAAGGTCTCCATAATGTGGTTCTTTTTGCCACTCTGGTCCAGAAGCATCAGGGTTACCCTCTGCCTGAACGGCCACTGCAACAGTGAGTCAAACTCCCCTCGCATCACCACAAAGTACAACGACAGGTGCGTCCCCTTCCCAGACCCGTCCCCGTTCAGGTAGGCTCTAGCGCAGAGGCGGTAGCCACATCGGCTGGTGTAGAAGGGTTGGCTGAAGATGGAGACTGTGTGTCCGTCCAGTGCCTCCTTCTTCTTCAGCTTGTAGTCTGTCACCTTCCAGATGAGCTTTCCATTATAGCAGGCGCTTTCTAGCAGTTTAAATCGCTCTTCATTTTTATTCAGCTGTGCTTTATGAATATTAATGTGGGCATCATGTTTGTTAGTCTCCCCTTCCAAAACAACTGCAAAGAAAAAAAGATTCTGAAGGCCTTAAAGCTGTCTTTCAAATATGCCCAAAGTGAAATTTGGTTATCCAAAAAGAATCAACAGAATTCTGACATTCCCAAGACAAACAATTCAATGTCCACCAATGTGACATCCATATGAATAATACCGACTCCGTGATTCTCATGTCTTGGAAAGACTGGCCCTAAGAAAACCCCAATGTGTCCTCTTGAATGGAAGCTCCCTGAAGTGTAGAGAAGACCTACTCAGCGTGCGTCTAGCAGACTTTGGCACGGTAAGCCCCACTACGTTCTAACTGGGATGCTTTTAAACAGCCAAACGCATCTCTGCTTTTCTGTACTTGAAACAATGTTCCCCACCACGTCTTTCCCCTAGCCTTCTCATTGTCTGCTCTCCTTAACAAACCATCATGCCCTATTCTTGGAATTTCCTGGCCCTTTTCCACCCTGTCCTTGTTCCAGTTCCCACTCAGGGCCCTCTATCATTTTTGTCTGAGTGGCCAGAACCTCATGTTGTTCTGTTTCACAAATACCAGACTCAGCACTGTTGACCCTGGATGGCTGTGCCTCTCCATTGGCCCGTTTGCTTGTTTTCGTGAACACATGCAGAAGTCATCAAGCACCAGAAGAGAGGCAGAAAACATTAGACATACCTAGTCTTTGGTCATTGGTTTCCAGCAGGGTGATTTTCTGTTTCACTGTATCTATTGCTTCCACCAAAGGCCTCAGATCAAATTTACTCTGTTGCTGGTTAGCCATTTGTAACAACTGACGCACCTGAACTTCTAGCCAAGCGGACTTGTCAATGTGACTGGCAAGAACCTTTCAGTACAAAATGGATCATCATGTCAAAAAAACGTGAATGATTCTTTGAGATCACATTGTTCAACTCAAACATTTCACCTTGAATTAACCAATTAATGCAGTGAAAAAATGCACGGTTCAGAAGAGAGAGGATAGGATGTCAGAGAGATGAATCACCTAATACCTTCCTCCCCCCCTCTGCAGTATATCAAATCTTTGAACTGTTCTTCACCTGAGTTTTACTTCTCCCTTGGATTTTCTCCTCTTGGTTCTTTAACCTATCTTTATACTTATGTTCTCCCTGTCTTTCCTCTTGCCTTATCACTTCCTTCTCTATCACAATGCTTCTGATTCACTCCTGCTCTGCAAGAGGGCAGAGGATGTGCTGGAAGAAGGCCCATCTGTTCTGGTCTGAGCATGTCAGGTGGCACTCAGTGCCCCAAGATAAGGCCTGAACATTTGGTTGCTCTCTTTAGATGGAAAGGATTAAATAAAACTATATTTCTCCTGCCCTCAGTGCCTTCACTCTGGACTGGTTTTTGTGCTAGAAAAAGGTCAGAATTAAGATAATAACAATTGATGGATTTCCTTTTTGCTATACACAAACACACACATTCATACAGTATGCGGACAAAGTATGGAAGTGATATGGCCTACATTTTCTGGTATAATCCTCAAAAAGATTGCCCATATCACATTATGAAATATTTTGCACTATAAATTATATATCACAAGAAAGACATTATTCTTTAGAAATCTGTTTATGGTTATTTAACATTCATGATTTACAAAGTGATTTTTGCTCTATTTTAGTGATGTGTAAAGCATTTTCTTCCCAAAGGAATTAATAGTTTCACTTTGTTGGCTACAAAATGCAGAACTACAGATGAGCTCAATAAATCTGAAGTCAAGTGACTAATATTGGGTCAATAACGACAACCCTCCTTACCATAAATTGTGTAAAAGTACTGTACCAGTGCAAACGTGTACTGACACAGCTAAGTGGACTGGGTTATGTAAAAGATGTCTATTCTTAGGAAACACATTGTGAAGTATGTAGGGGTAAAGGGCTATAATAGACGGCTTACTCTTAAAGGGTTCAGAAAGAACACCCACCGAGAGAGAGAGACAGGGACAGGATGGGGGCTAAGGACAGGGCTGGGATGAGGCGGGGGAGACGGGATGAAGGAAGCAACCGGGACAGAACCCTTGAGTGAATCTGGGTGCAGAACACACAGGTGTTCCTTGTACTCTCTTAGCTTTGCACATTTGAAATCATCTCCATTTAAAAAGTTAGTTTTTCCATTTTAAAAGTTAGTTAAAAAGCTAACTGGCTGTGAGGTTAAATCTTGGTTATGAATAGAAAGGCCATTTCTCACCTGCATATTTGAGAGGAAGCTTCCATTTTTGCCAAACAACTGCGCAAATTGCTTGAACTCCTTTTCGAATTTCTTTACCGTTTCTGCTAGCTGCTGGATTTTGCTTTCTTTTTGTTCTAGGCTCTTATATAAGTCAGAAATCTAATAATAGGAATATGAATGAAGTCATTTAAATGCATGCAGACAAGTTAAAATAATTTGAATACAGTTCTAGGAAAATACTACAGGTAAGAGTATTTTAAGGAAAAATATATACACATATTTATAAAAAATATTTACAGGTAGATTACTATATAATTCTAAGAAAATGTTTGAAGGTACTTCAAAAAAAGAGAGAGANGAAGAGTTTGGGAAAGGTCAAAAGGAGATGCCACCTGTCTGTCCACTTCCCAGAATCCCTCTCGCTAGCATCCATCTTGGCTGAGCAATACGTGTGCCACCAGGAAAGACTCTGAATTAGAATGATTGGCCAAAGACAACCTGGAAACTAATCCCATCACCATAAAACCCAAGACTGCGAGCCACGTGGAAGAGCAGTGCTCCTGGGTTCCCTTACCCTACTGCTCTCCACCCGGGTGCCCTTTCCCAATAAAAGGTCTTGCTTTGTCAGCACATGTGTCTCCTTGGACAATTCATTTCCGAGTGTTAGACAAGAGCCCGTTTTCGGGCCCTAGAGGGGGGTCCCCCTTCCTGCAACAATTTCAGTATGAGTCCATTCAGCCCAGGAGACACTCAGCCAGGGGAAGACTGTGGGCAGGGTCCTCCACAGGCTGACAGTCACTCAGATCCTGGGGTCTGAATGTACAGCTCTGAGCCAAATGTGTGTGAATGTGGGAGGGATGAACAGGGATTGGAAAATCAGAGGAAGGTGCCTCAGCAACTTCCAGGGTTTGAAAGACAACCCAAACCCAAAGAAACAAAACAGGCTGGAAGTTAGGCAAAAGCTCATTTTCTACCTTCAGCCCAGATGGGAGCTATTTTGAAACAAATTCCAGGTATTTGCTGCATCATTTAAACGTCTTAGAATAAAATTAATTAGATCGTGTATGTGTGTTAGTCAATCAGTTGTGCCCACTCTTTGCAACCCTATGGTCTGTAGCCCACCAAGCTCCTCTGTTCATGGAACTCTCCAGGCAAGAATACTGGAGTGGGTTGCCATTTCCTTCTCCAGGGGATCTTCCCAACCCAGTAATTGAACCTGGGTCTCTTGCATTGCAGGTAGATTCTTTACCTGAACCTTATTAACAGAAAAAATGAAATGAAAACTGTTTTCTTACAGAAACCAAGCAAAACATCTCATTTCCCTTCCCCTCCCCCCACAGAAGGCCAGAAACATCTAATTGTGTGTTCTCANTTGCATTGCAGGTAGATTCTTTACCTGAACCTTATTAACAGAAAAAATGAAATGAAAACTGTTTTCTTACAGAAACCAAGCAAAACATCTCATTTCCCTTCCCCTCCCCCCACAGAAGGCCAGAAACATCTAATTGTGTGTTCTCAATGGCCAGACTGTTTAAAATAACAATAAAAGGTACACACACAAGAAAGCTATAGACGATGTATTGAAATTTCCTAATCAAGTGAGTATCACAGAAATAAATCGGATGATTTCAACCAATCTGTTTCATAGAAACTAAGTAATCACTGTCAGTGAAAGAATAAGCCGTCCCAGTGCCAGACAGCTCTTTTGTTTCTGCAAGAAGCAGTGTTCAGTGGATACCCTGGATGTTTTGTTAAAACTTCTGACTAACATCCTCTTTATTATTCAGATTGATTAGGAAAATATATTTTTCTTTTGACAGAGTCGGGTTGCTTTTTAAGGAATTACTTGTTTCAAATTACATCCTTCTATTGAGCCCTGGAATTTGACACCTCATGCATAACACACTGCTTGTGGCTCCCCACCTCCCAACAGGAAACTGTGGCCCTGTGGGGATGACTCTCTATTTACATTCAGCCTCACACATCAGCATTTACCAGTGTGAGGCCGAGGGCTGTCAACTGCTGGCTCCTAGTCAATATTTAATCACTGTGCAGTTATGGAGGGAGAAGGAAACATTCCATCTCCCAATAACATGTCTTTAATATGAGAAAAGCTCTCATTACATTTATGGATGCATTGTTACACTTTTCAGAAAAGCTATCAAATTGAGAAGTTGCACAACTGCTCTGATATGGCATTTTAAGTGTATTGCCTTTGGTGGGTGGATAGATAACCTGAATAACACACAATTGTGATTTTTTAAAAAGTAATATGGACCTTTGAGTTCTCCCTAAAACTTTTTTCTTTTTTAATGGGTGAGTGTTCGGAGGAAAAAAAAACAAAACAAAACATGCAAACCTTGTCTAGTTCATTACCTCTAGCTCTAGTTCAATCTCTAGGTAATAAAGCAAAGGAAAAAATTCAGATTGGTTTTGTGATTTTTACTTGGTATTAAAGCATTTGCAGTTTTAAAAATGTCTTTATTGAATTTGTAACAATATTGCTTCTGTTTTATGTTTTGGGGGTTTTGGCTGAGAGGCACGTGGGATCTGAGCCCCCTAACCAGGGATCTGAACCTGTACCGCTGCATTGGAAGGCAGAGTCTTACCCACTGGATCACCAGGGAAGTCTTTGAAGTTTTGTTTTTGATGGAGATGTATAAACAATTTTCTCAGTCCCAGCACAATGCTATGAAGCCATTTATTTTTCCATCAGTTTTTAGGATAACTGAAAGAACAGAAACCATTGGTTAAAGCAATACAGTAATGGGAGGTACCCATGTTACAAGGAATCCTATGGCTGTAACCTGACAAAAACATCTCCCATTTCTTGTGTAGCAAATGGGCCTGAGCTGGAGACGTTTTTACCATTTAAATGAGATCTGCAGTGTTCCACAGGGAAGGTTCATGCATTACTTACAGTGTCAAGATGAAAGGAAAACTGCAATAAAGGTGAATGCTCGAAAGTGAATCACAGTAATAAGTATTTAAAATGCCTTAGCTCAAAGGCACACAGTTCTTCTTTTTCATTCCTTCTACTAACCAAGGGCCAGATGAACAGGTGTGGACTTGTTCAACTTCATGATATGTGGCAGGAAACATTTTCACTTCAAAGTTGCAAACCCTATTTGACAGTTCAACAGCTTTTCATTGTGGGTAGAGAGAGGATTAAGCTTTACCTCACCTCATACCATTCACTGGTCCTGCTCAGACATGGTAATTGCCCTATAGCTCCTAACCAAGGCTCCAGATCCAATCATCTCAAGTTGGATGGTTGGGGGAGGGGAGGGGTTTCTTTAATCTCCCTGGTTGTTGTTCAGTTGCTAAGGTATGTCCAACTCTTTGCAACCCCATGGACTACAGCACTCCAGGCTCTTCTGTCCTTTGCTATCTCCAGAGTTTGCTCAAATTCATGTCCATTAGTCTGTGATGCTACCTAATCATCTCATCTTCTACTGCCTTTCTCATTTTGCCTTTCCCAGTATCATGGTCTTTTCCAATGAGTCGGCTCTTCACATCAGGTGGCCAAAGTATTGGAGCTTCAGCTTCAGCATCAGTCCTTCCAATGAATATTCAGGGTTGATTTTCTTTAGGATCAACTGATTTGATCTCTTTGCTGTTCAAGTGACTCTCAAGAGTCTTCTTCAGCACCATAATTCAAAAGCATCAATTCTTTAGCCCTCAGCCTTCTTTATGGTCCAACTTTACATCCAGAGATGATTAATGGAAAAAAATCACACCTTTGATTTCCCGGACCTGCCTGCAGAGCATTGTGGGGATTT
Source organism: Neotragus pygmaeus (assembly GCA_006410875.1). Lineage (NCBI taxonomy): Eukaryota > Metazoa > Chordata > Mammalia > Artiodactyla > Bovidae > Neotragus > Neotragus pygmaeus. Next base: position 697,898 of record SJYV01008730.1, read on the forward strand.
CTGAAAGGAATTCCTAGGATGGAGTGCTCACATGGGCAGCATCAGAATGCCTGACCTTCTGCCCCGAATCCTGTGATCATTTGGCATGTTAACATTTCTACCCCATCCTGGATTAGTGTGTCTAAAGCACAAATAGCTCACGATGAAAAAGGCTGGGACTCCTGTTTTTAACATATTCCCAGCCCACAGCATCCAGTAGACCTGAGCAGAAAACCCACCAATACGCCAATTCCTTTAAACCAAAATACTCTAGAAGTTTCTGGAGCCTGAGAAGTTTAACATTAATTCACCTTGGAATTTAAGTAGCTTCTTCCCTCTTATTTTCCTAAAAAGCTCCATTCCCCACTGTACCCCCATTCTCTGGGTCCAAGGAAATGGCATTTCAAATATTGCCTCTTTTATTAAACTCCTTACAGCATGAGCAGTTCTAAAATTTATTATAGGAAAATTGCAAGGTGATCTTTATTGTGAAAAAGATGGCTTTAAGAGTGGTGGTGGAAAGTTCCAAAAGTGACATACAGACTCAAAAGGCTGGGATGTTTGCTGAGAAGAGGTCAGGATCCTCCTGTCTGATTTCCATGTCCCTTTCCAAACTCCCTCCTGCTCCACAGCCCTCCCACCTGGGTAGGTCTTGCCACTCCCCCTTGTGCAGGGCTCTCTCCTCCCCAGATCTCTATTCCATTGTCCTCCCCCACTGCCTCTGCCCCCTGGACCTCTCCAAATAACTAGCTGAGTAAGTTGTTTAATGCCCTCCTCCCTCATCAAAATAACGATGCCATTTGGGCAGGATCACCGCTCTCTTGGGCAAACTCCATGAGCCTGAGCAGATTCTGAGAGATAGCGAAGGTCAGGGCAGCTTGGTGTGCTGCAGCCCATGGGGTCATAAAGAGTCAGACATGGCTTAGTGACCGAACAACAGCAACTTCTCAGTCGAGCACAGCACAACTACTGGGTGAATGAGTGTTACGTGAATAAGTATACGAATGGGCAAAATCAAAATCACAGAATGTGGTGTGTTCAACTTCACCGTATCCAACCTTGTCCCTCTTCCTGGTTCTTCAGGTGATGGTCTCTTTTAGAACTACTGGCGCAGATAAAGCCACTGCTGACTGTGGTCTCAGGATTTTTGGAGAGAAAGCTCTCTGGGTGCATTTCCTTGATGGTAAGGGCTCCTGAGTCTCCCCATCCATTTGAGTTGCCTGGAACCTCAGGGACCCCCTCATCCTATTCTATGCATAAAATAATTTAAGAGGAGCCACTGGCTCAAGATTGAGTGTCAAGGGAGTGAGAATGAACAGTTTTCTCTCGATGAGCTTCCACTCAACCAGAGGGTCATTATGTCCCCTCAAGCCAATATGCTGGGTGAGTTTTTGACTGATCCTTAACAACTGGATAGATTTGATGATTAAATGTAAGCACAGAGGGTGGGTGGTAAGNAGGGGATGACAGAGGATGAGATGGTTGGATGGCATCACTGACTCAATGGACATGAGTTGGAGCAAGCTCCGGGAGTTGGTGATGAACAGGGAAGCCTGGCATGCTGCAGTCCATGAGATCGAAGAGTTGGACACAACTGAGCAACTGAACAACAACAACCCTCCAAATCTGGGGACAGTGGTTCACTCTGTGACCTCACTTCTGTCACATATCTAAGAAGAGTTGTTGGTATTTCATTTTGTTCAGCGTTTCACTATTTGTTAGGATGGGGTGGAGGCTTATCATCTCATCAGCTGGCCTGGGGACAGGAAGTCCTCCCCTCACTGTGAAATCCTTTAAATTTACCTTTTTCAGCCCATGGCAAATCACATGCCCCAAAACAATGACAATGTGTATAGAAAATTCATGGCATAATGAATAAGGTATATCTTATTTTTATACCTTAGGTTCTGTGCCCCCAAAATAGAAAATGTTTCCTTGTTAAGGATCATGATCCATCAACTCAATAAGTGCCCATCTGTTAGGCCTTGTTATATGTTATCAATAAGTAATACATCAGGGACTTCCCTGGTAGTCCAGTGATTAAGACTACATGTTTCCAATGCAGGGGATGTGAGTTTGATCCCTGATTAGGGAATTCCCTGATAGCTCAGTTGGTAGAGAATCCACCTGCAATGCAGGAGACCCCAGTTCAATTCCTGGGTCAGNAAAATAAGCAGTTACTGTGTTATGGAAAGTTAGAGGGGCTACATTCCAAACAGTTCGTGTAGTGGTTTCTAGCTGAAGTGGAAAGCACATGGCCCTTGGAGCCTGAAGAATGTATACTAACTCTGTGATCCCATCACATACTTCGGGTGTTTTCTTTTTAATATTGTTTATTTATTTGGCTGCATTGGGTCTTAGTTGCATCACGCAGGATATTCGTTGCATCATGTAGGATCTTTCATTGCAGCATGTGGGCTCTCCATTGGAGCATTTGGGCTTAGTTGCCCTGAGGCATGTGGGATATTAGTCCCCTGACCAAGGATTGAACCCACACCCCCTGCACTGCAAAGTGGATTCTAACCACTGGGTTACAAGGGAAGTCCCTCCTTCAGGGCTTTTTTTTGGTCTATAAAAAGGGAGTAACAGTGTTCACCTGGCCCCACTGTGCATTAGGCAAATACACGAAAAGCTCAGTGCCTGCCCAGTAGGCACTCAATAAGTAACAGCTTTGTTTTTCTCATTAAAACAGGTTTAGGGCAGGTCTCTGCAGTTCTCACAGCGTCATGGCCTTCTTCAGTAGAACCTGCACATTTGTGTTTTTATATAATTTATGTGGGTCTCTGCAACTCAGCTGCAAGCTCCATGAAGGCAAGAAGCCCAATGACATGACAGCGGCATGTGGCTTCTGCTCGTCTCCATCTCCCACACCCAAAACACAGCAGCCCTGCAATATATAGTCACTGACTGAATAAAGCTTAGCTCTGAAGAAAAAAATAATGACATATATTAAGGCAAGTCTTGGCAGACATCATATTGTAGACTTCTCACTTCGCCAAAAAGTTTCACAGAAGCAATTTTAAAATATAGCTTTTGCTCCAAAATGAATTCAGAAAATTTACCCTTTCAAAGCTCAGAGACTCGCTACACTTAGACAACATAAAAGCACAATTTCTATAAAATAAGAGGTGTCAAGAAGACAATCTTTAACATTCACATGAAAAACACGAGATTTTTACCATAATATTAGTTGTTTTTTGTCCCTAGTCACAAAGAAGCTACTATTACTATTCTGGGTCAGGTCTGGAGACTAACTACTTCCTTATACACAGTCTGAGCTGCATCAAAAGGACACATCAGTGGATAGACCTAGACTGTCACAGAGAGTAAAATCAGTCAGAAAGAGGAAAACAAATATTGTGTAATAACTCTTGCATGTGGAATCTAGAAAAATGATATAGATGAACTTACCTGCAAAGCAGAAATAGAGATAGAGATGTAGAGGACTAATGTATGGATGCTGGGGTAAAAGATAAATGAGATTGACTACTATGTATAAAATATATAACTAATGAGAACATACTGTGTAGCACAGAGAACTCTATTCAGTGCTCTGTGATGATCTAAATGGGAAGGAAGTCCAAAAAAGAGGGAATGTATGTATGTATATGTATAGCTGATTCACTTTGCTGTACAGCAGAAACTAACATTATGAAATAATTATACTCCAATAAAAATTAATTTTAAAGAATAAAAAACAAAGGACACATCTGGACTGGCATCAGAGGGCACCCTTCAGCTCAGTGTTGGAATACTGGTTCTAATATTAATACCACCAGCCAGAGGTGGAAGCCCTATGTGGTCCAGTTAGGTTTGCTCATTTCCAAGGTCACTGATGCTCTTCAAGGTTACAGATGCTGACTTTACTTCTGGCCAGTCACCCGATAAGTGGGTACCATGGCACCAGGGCCAGAGAAGTAGAGGGAGGGCAGGAGGAAACGATGCCCTGAGCAGATTAATCATGAGGTCTCAGTGTAGGTGTCAGTGTGGCACGTTCTATTTGTAACACCATGAAAATCTCTTTCACTTTGTGTGGTTATTTCCTTACCTATAAAAACGGAAAGAACTGAGAGCCCAGTGTGAGTTACCCTTCCCTTAGACCAGCTGAGCTCTAAGGTCCATCCCACCTTTGATATTCAGTGATTCTGTGAAAGACTCAAAATACTTCAGAGGCATGTACTTAGTGCTATTGGGCCTACAACTGTCATGTTCAAATCTGAGTCATAAGTTTAGAGACTGCTTTTTAGTATCAGTTTGTTGTTGTTCAGTTGTGTCTGACTCTTTGCAACTCCATGAACTGCAGGATGTTGGGCTCCCTTGTCCTTCACTATCTTCCAGAGTTTCCTCAAACTTATGTGCATTGAGTCGGTGATGTCATCCAACCATCTCATCCTCTGTTGCCCTCTTNAGTCCCTTCCAGCTCTAATATTCACATTTTCAGTGTGATTGTTTACTAGAGAGTTTCAAGTTGCTTCCAGAGTTCTAGAATTTCTGCAGAGATCTTACATGTCAGTACAAGCACAACCACTATACATTTGCTTCGTTGAGTTTCTATATGAAACACAAGAAAAATACATCTAATGAAAACACCATACCATAGGAGAGCCAGTATTCAAAAAAACTTAAAGTTATTGCTGCCTAAAATTACTCTTCTGGAATGAGCTCTTACTTAAGGGCTATTTGGGTCAGAGAGTGGGGCCACTGTTGACCAGATGACAACTCTAACAGGAGATGAATGGTTACATAATTTACATAATTTAAGTATTTAAAAATAAAATCCCAGTGGCCTTCTTTTACTCCTCACAAAACCAATTTCAGAGTGGAAATAAAAAGAACAGAGCACTTAAGATGCTGTTACTCATAATAAAATGTCAGACCAGGTCAAACTGGACCCAAATTATGTAAGATTGCACAAAGAAAAAAAATTGTAATTTTCATAAGTGGCATAATTTTTAGCCACCGGAACCATGAGGAGAAAAACAGAAGGCTATGTTGGTTTTGAAACTATTTGAAAACATGTTATTTTTATAGGAGTGGAGATGAGGCCTTAATGTTCTTTGCTAAGAAGACACTGTGCCAGGTTCCCAGAGGTCCAGACCCTTCTTATTTTAGAAGGAAGTTGAACACTACTCTTTCTATGGATGGAGAAAAGGAGGTACGAACTCTTATGATTCCACACTTGACATTTAAAATGCCCCAGCCTTTTATAACACAGCAGCTTTTCTGTTTTTATTTTTTGATGCTTTAACCTCAAAGCTAAATTTACAACATGGCTAGAGATCTCAGGAATTATTAGGAAATTACCTCATTCCCTTTAAACTTTTTTAGACAGCAAAGTTCTTTCCATGTATGGCAGAGTCAAGTTACAGAATCAAGAAGCTGCTACGACCTACCTGTTATTTTGTTCGGGACATGTCTACAGCCTATTAGTGAGCAGGTGGGCCCTGACCACAGCTAGCTGGCTGGGAGAGTGCCTGTCCTCAGCTCTTCATCACCAAGTGGTCCATGAGGGGACCTGGCAGGGACTCTGGCCACCAGAGGTACCCAGCACAGAGGAGGCACTTTCTTACCGACTTTGTGCTGGTTCTCAGACAGGTCACCTGCACAGGTGTGAAAGGAGAAACAGAGGCAGGCTGCAGATCACAGGGGGGAGGGGTGTCCTGGAGGAGGAAGTGATGGGTATGTGCTGCCATGGGGACAATGATCTACCGGCCTGGCTGGTGGGTGTCCGGGAGGTAGGGGCGGAAACTCCGCCTTCCAGAGGCTTGCCTGTGAGGCTGCAGAAATGGTGCTCTGTTTTCTGCTCTTCCTCAAAGATCTTGAAAACAAACCCCATCCACCTGGGCAAATGGAGCATCACCTGGAAAAGCCCAAGTCCCCACACTTTCTTGATAGAAGCTTTTTGTAACATTTTGTAAAAAAAAAAAAAAGAAAAAGAAAGAAAAGAAAGTCCGAAAGTCTATGAATAACTAAGATATTATTTCTACAAGGAAGAGTTCTGAAGATTCAATCATATCTATTAGGACATGGGTAATAAAATTCTTGAAATGATGAATTTGCAGAAATCAGTTGCTGACTAATGCATTGCTCCCTGTAATCCATAAAAATTGAAGCTTTTTTTTTTTGTATACTGTGCTAATACCCTAAGGAAGATTCACAATCACTTTCATGAGCCATAAATATTAAGGAAAGACGTTGAAAAATAGAAAAAGAGAGAAAGATGAACATGATATTGTTGATGATGGATATACCAGAAAGGCCATTCAGTTACAAATATAAAATATTTGGATGGAGATACAGGGGTATAAGTAAAATGGACATATACAAGAGGTAATTATTAGGAAATCTGATATACAAAGCTAGATTGAAGAAAACTGGTAATTTTTTCACTTCCAGTAAGCTTTGGTTTAAGAATAACCTCATGCCACTTAAATATAACTAAAAAATATTTTAGTTACAAGTACTTAAATAACCATCAACCTAAACAAGGGGCCAAACAAGACTGGTCAAGTTCATTCCTATCACCTCGGTGTTTCCTAATCTAAATCATCACCTTTTGAATCACATATACTTTACTGAGAAAACCATGGAAGTAGGAAAAAATGAGAAGAACCTAAAATAACACAAATATTAAAAACCAGGTCAGGAGGAGAGAACAAAATTAGGTTAAAACATTTATGAATGAAAACAGAGCAAAACAAGTGATAAAGATTGGTGAAAGCACATGCTGGACATAATTAACAAAGAAATATACAGGAAAATAACAGAATCACTCGCAAAAGTGAAACAAATAGCAATCAGATCAAACCAAAACAAAGCAGACAAACCCAGAACATCTGGAAGAGTGAGCACCCTTAGGGATTTGATGAAGCTTGGCGCGTGAAGGTGAATTATCACAACTCTTCTGGACCTGACAAGAATAAAGAGTGATGGCTCAGTTCTACAGATTTAACTGGAAGAGTAAGAAACATCATACAGGCAACAGAAAAATCCAAACACATCTCCCTTCCCTGACATCCATTTTTTTATTCCTAGTTCTCACCCATATTCTAATGAAGCCAGAGTCCTAATGGAGACTATTCCCTGGGCTGCTCCTGAACTCCATAAATGCCTTTATTTCTAGTCTTTTTCTTGGTGTTTGTCATTTTGCTCTATTGCAGGCTCATAATAAATGATCACTTGAAACTCTATGCTGTGCTGTGCTTAGTTGCTCAGCTGCATCCGATTCTTTGTGACCCCAATGGGCTGCAACCTGCCACACTCCTCTATCCATGGGGATTCTTCAGGCAATATTGGAGTGGGTTGCCTCCTCCAGGGATCTTCCCAATTCAGGGATCAAACCCAGGTCTCCCGCACTGCAGGTGGATTTTTTACCATGTGACCCACCAGGTAAGCCCAAAACTCTGTCTAGACAAAACAAAATCAGTTTCAAAACAAAATCAGTCACCTTGTTGAGTGAGTCACAGAGAGGTCTTCTCCCCTCTATCTTTTTGAACACAGGCACCACCTCACAGCCCGACAGTCAATGGACAGATTGTAAACAGAAGTAATGTACACAATGGTGAGCCCTTACCCTCGCAGCTTCCTCCTCTGTCTCCTGGAGCTCAGGGTTCTCAAGGGCCAGTTACCCCTGAACCCATGAGAGGAGAGGACTGCGTGTCCCCCAGTGCTGGAAAAGAGGGTGGACAGTCAAAGAAAGGTATTTACAGATAAGAAAGGACAGGAAAAAAAATCTGTCAGCTCAAGGAGAGCACTGTTCTGCTGGTAGAAATACACACAGTGATGAGCTAAATTCTGAATGGAAGAGACCAAGTTTATAATTGTATTACAATATGGGTTTTAAAAAGAAAAAGAGAAAAACAATAAAATGAAACTTTTCTATCAGGTGATAAAAATTAGAATCTATTTCTAGTCGTGAAGCTCTTAAGTGATGAGGCTGGATATTAAGTTGTGAAAAGATTTTCTTAAAAAAAAAAAAAAAAGATAGCGGAAGGGGACAGAGTTCATTAAAAGTGGAAACTGTGAGCCAGGTGACCTGAGACGGGTCAGTCCTGGGTTGAGGAAGGTGGGTGAAGATGTTTAATCGTCATAAGCCTGTTTCCTCCTCTGAAAGTGGTGAGGGTTTGATAAGCTGACCTCTCAGATCCTTTCTATCTTTAAAATCTTACTACTTTTCTATTAAAAATACTCAGTTTCATAATTGACACTCGAATTTCTCCAAAAGCTGTGTGCAAAATAATCTCCCGGTGACTGACAGTATAAAATCGGTAAGTGTATAAAGCGTCATCAGTCCTAAGAGCTCAAGGAACATAAAGCAATTAAAGAAAAACATTTGCAAAAGCCCTTGTTTAAAAAAAGAAAAAAAACAAATCATAGGATTGAATTTCAGAGGTAAGAAAACAAAACCATTCATGTCTTTGGTGCAAAGGTCCAGGAGTAAAAACAAATTTCTTTTAAAATGCAAATATAATATCATGGAGTTTAGAGAAGCTCTTAAGGAAGGACCTGGAATTACTATTATTAGGACTATGACTAATTCATAGTCCTATGAATTAGTTCATAGTATAGCAGCTTTGAGCAAATTTAAAAACTAAACAGGTGGTACAAAATGCATTAATACAGATAACAAGCATCCATCAAATGGCTGCTGCTGCTGCTAAGTTGCTTCAGTCGTGTCTGACTCTGTGCGATCCCATAGACCGCAGCCCACCAGGCTTCCCCGTCCCTGGGATTCTCCAGGTAAGAACACTGGAGTGGGTTGCTGTTTCCTTCTCCAATGCATGAAAGTGAAGTCATTCAGTCATGTCCGACTCTAGCAACCCCATGGGCTGCAGCCTACCAGGCTCCTCCGTCCATGGGTTTTTCCAGGCAAAAGTACTGGAGTGGGGTGCCATTGCCTTCTCTAATCAAATGGCTAGTCCTCAGAAAATGCCCAACCCTATATACGTATGTGTTTGAAGGGGTGGAAGGATTTAAAATAGTGGGGGCAGACAAGAGATATACCCACAAAAAGAGAATGTTTGGAAGCAGAAATTGACAGATCTGGTCTGAGTTTTGTCAGGGATGAGCCTTTGAAAGCCTAAGAATGAGAAAGTGGAACTTAAGTGGAATAAGAAGTTCAGAGGAGAAGTTGTTCAGAGCTGAGATGATCAGGTATGGCTTCCCAAAGTGGTGAGGCCCTAAGTCACCCAAGAGCAGTCCTTGGGGAAGACACTGCTGGGCTATTTGGTGGCCAATAATATCTGGTCCTGCTATAGAGGAAAGGGCTCATGCTGGGCCTTCCTGGGAGTGAAGTCACAAGGAATGCCAGGCGAAGGATCTGGAGTTGAAAGTGCAGGCTGAGCTAGAAATGGATGGAGGAAAGTGATGCAATGTCAGTGGGGAGATGCTCAAACAGCTCAGTGAAAGTGTGATGAGCATATCTCCATCTGTTTTTCAGATCTGCACCATGACTGTTCCTCAGAAGGTTCTAAAGGACCATGATGTGCAAACCAACTGGTGGCCATATATTTCCTTTAATCCAACTACAATATTTTCCAAAGGTTCTTCTGCAGTCGGGTGAACTATCTGATGGTAGCTGAAATACACAGAGCCTGAGAACCTATGGTTTACCTGCAACCTATTTTTTTTTTTTGGAAAAGCCAACCATATTTCTTTCTTGAGTTACATGCTAATGGATAGAGCAGCCTTACAGCTCTTAAACAGGAATCAACATAAATTAGAAAAGCAGACAGTGATGACACTAAATATTTCAAAGTAAGGTGATACACAGAATACAGTCAGCCCCAGTCATTTCTAGTTATGGCTTAAAAAAAAAAAGTGATTGTAATACAGTCACGTCATGCTAAGAAGGATAAATGGTAACTGCAAACCACTCAGAATGTTTTCACTGTGGTGTCCCAGGCTGAGGAATCACATAACTTATTAAACACAAACTTTATTATATTTTGCAGGAATAATAAAGATGTCTTAATTTAGTCTATAAAAACAGGAATTCATGTAATTTAAACATAGCCTAAGTAACTAAGGAAACAAACTACTTAGCCATTCAAAGCTACTTTAGCAGTGTCGTTGATGGAGGAGTAACTGGGTTGTAATTCTTACAGAATACACTGAAAACAACCTGTAATCAGTACCATTCTAGGAAGAAATGTAGGTAATTTAAAGTTTGCTACTGGTTAATAGTATAAACAAATGAAAGGACAAACTGCTTTCAAGTACTTTGGAAATAACTTCACCAGGAGAATCTACTTTCAATTAACATGTCAATTAAAATTTTTCTTATCTACTCATTAAAAGAGGGAAATGCACCTGTCATAGACAGTAAAAAAAAAAAAAAAAGGCAATTAAAATGTTTCAGGTCTACAATTAGAATTCTAATTTAAAAACGAATCCTTTTCTTTTTCTGAACAATGGGTAAAATGACTGCAGGTTGGATATAAGATGTGATCCTGGTATTTTGCTGGGGTTTTCTCTTAAGGCAGAGGGGAGCAGTTATCCCAATCACCTGAAGAGAGATGTCCCACCAGTCCCCAAGAACATAGGAGGAATACAGCAACTGGTGGGAGAGGAAGCCAACATCAAACTGGCCAACTTCTTTAGAAAACAGGCAACTTCTCAAACAGTTAAACACACACCTCTCATACGGTCCAGTCATTCCACTCTTAGGTATTTTCCCAAGAGAAGTAAAAGAATAGGTCCATGGAAAGACTTGTATGTGAATATTCATAACACTTTTATTTGTAATAGACAAAAACAAATATATAGAAACGACCCAAAGTTCCCTCAACTGGGCAATAGAGTATATCCTTAAAATGGGACTCAGCAATCAAAAGGAATGTGCTATGAACATACACAACAACACAGACGAAGCACAAAATAATTATATGCTGACTGAAACATGTCAGACAAAAAGATGAGTGCATATTATATAATTCCTTTTACATTAGTTTTAGAAAATGTAAGCTAACTCATAGTGATAGAAATGAAATTAGCGGTTGCCAAGGGACAGAATAGGGGCATTACAAAGCAGCATGCGTCTACTTCGGGGAGTGAAAGATAGGTTCATTAACTCGACTTTAGCCATGGTTTCACAGGTGTACACACAAGTCACAACTCATCAGACTGCATACTTTAAATGTACAGTTAACTGTATGTCAATTCTGCTTCAATGGAGTTATTATTTTTTTAATAAAAAGTCAAAGGGAGAAGTCAAAGGGAGAAAAAAGGAGTGACTTTCCAGAGGTAGAACAAGCTCAACATGAAGCATCACAAAGCCTGAGAAAATTTCACAGAAAGACCATTGAGAAAAAGGAGTGAAGCTATACTCCATTTTGGAAGCGGAGTAGGTTGAGGCAGTGGGCACCCCAACTCCACTTGGGGAGACAGAAGAATGATACTGTGACAAACTAAGGTCCTGGATAAGCAGGAGAAAGGGAAAGCCAACCACTTGGGAATGTGTTCAGAAGAGGGAAACAGGAAGAGAAATTCAGGTTTCCCTGAGAGTTGTCCATACCAGTTCTCAAAGAGAAGGCAGGAAGACAATGGGCTTTCCCGGTGGCTCAGATGGGAAAGAATCTGCCTGCAATGCGAGAAACCTGGGTTCAGTGCCTGGGTTGGGAAGATCCCCTGGAGAAGGGTATGGCAACCCTTTCCAGTATTCTCTCCTGGAGAGTCCCCGTGGACAGAGCCTGCTGGGCTACAATCCATAAGGTCACAAGAAATTGAACATGACTGAGCGATTAAGCTGGAGAAGTCAACGGCACCTCACTCCAGTACTTTTGCCTGGAAAATCCCATGGACGGAGGAGCCTGGTGGGCTGCAGTCCATGGGGTCACTAAGAGTCAGATGCGACTGAGCGACTTCACTTTCACTTTTCACTTTCATGCATTGGAGAAGGAAACGGCAACCCACAGGGACGGGGGAGCCTGGTGGGCTGCCATCTGTGGGATCGCACAGAGTCGGACACAACTGAAGCGACTTAGCAGCAGAGCGATTAAGCACAGCACAGCACAGTGAACATATGGGGGCAGGACTCACATAACTTGGTACTCTAGTTCTGGGTTGCGTGCGCCCCTTGAGTTTACCAGGAGCCTTTACACACCTGCAGGTGCAGGGCAGGACCATGAGAAACACAGGGACACAGGATGGGGGCGAGGTCTGGCCAACTGAAGGGGGGACTTTGGGGAAGAGTTCTGGTTGTTGGATGGAACCTCACCCCCTACCCAGCCCCTCCATAATGCCAGGCATCCCTGGGGCTCAAGGGAGCTACTGGGGATAAGGCAGTGGAGTAAAGTGACCTCGCTGCCCTCAAGGCTCTGACATCAAGGTGAGGGGCTGGACATTGAGGAGGGGCTGGGCCATCTGAGGCCATGCAGGATTGTGCTGGAACAGCCCAGGGAAGACAGCAGAAAGTCAGGTCACCAGAGGCTCCTTCAAGACTCCCCAGGCCCCTCCTCCTCTGACACCAAAGACAGTTCCCAGGAGCATCCACGCTCCTCCCCCTCCACTGGCAGCAAAAGAGATTAGCTACTTGAAATGGTCACAAAGTTAAGGTCAGCCCTAGGTTTTTCATCCTACCCAAACACTGTGTTTTTAAATTTGCCTCTAAATCTTCCCTAGAATAGAGACAGCTGATTATCAACACATCTTTGCAATCTCAGTCCTTCATTTTGAGCCTATCACTATAGGTGAGAGGAAGAAAGGGGCATGAACAAGGGTGAGGAGGCTGTCATTGCTTTGATGGACAGAACTCAATATTCCATTCAAACCAAACCAAACCAAAGCCTGTCTGTGAGAAGAGACTCATGAAGTCATGGGATTTTGATGATCTCCTAGTTTACTTGTCCTTAACACTGAGGAAACACAAGAGAGGACCTGCTATTAGGAAACCCTTTAAGTTATTTCAGGAAGGTGGAAGCTCTTTCCTTTTATTTCAATTAATTTTAAGCATTGAAAGGAAAAAACCACAATCTAGCAACAGAAGAAAGAACAAAGTCCCTTTCATGATTTTCTTACTGGGGTCTTCTGCAAATCACTTAACCTCTCTGGGGCTCAATTTTCTCAACAGTACAATAAGGGGACTGGTTTTTAGGTCTGGGGCATGTGAGTCTTATAAACACTTCATTCATTCATTCAATATTCAAGAACTAACACAGATACTAGGTTACAGCAATAAACAATGCAGGCTAGCCCACTGCACTCCAATTCGATTCCAAAAAGACCAAAAATGAAGAACTGAATAAGATCATGTCAGGCAGTGACAAGCACTAAGAAAATACACAAGGAATGCCTGGGTAGAGGGTGGAGTGCCTTACTCTGCACTTGGGAGGGGGCTTAGGGACAATCTCTCTGAAGAAGTGAGTTGAGTACAGTCTGGGATGATGACAAGGAACCAGTCACTCAATTCCACACAGAGCTAACCGCACAGGCAAAAGTCGTGAGGTGGGAATAGCTTATTTGGGTCTCCTCACAGGGGAAAAAGAGGTGCCCCTTCTTTTTCATTTTATACCCTTCCTCTCAGTAGCATGTATTAACTTCACTTAAATATATGTGCACACAGCCCTTTTTAAAAATGACTTATTTATTTATGGCTGTGCTGGGTCTCCGCTGCTGCACAGGCTTCTCTCCAGTTGTGGAGAGCAGGGGCTACTCTCCAGCTGCAGTGTACAGGCCTCTCATTGCACTGTGTGCGTGCTAAGTCACTTCAGTATTGTCCTACTCTTTGCAACCCCATGGACACAGCCCACCAGGCTCCTCTGTCCATGGGATTCTCCAGGCATGAATACTGGAATAGGTTACCATGCCCTCCTTCAGAGGATCTTCCCGACCCAGGGACTGAACTCTCATCTCTTACATCTCTTGCACTGGCAGGTAGGTTCTTTACCACTTGCAGTGTCTTCTCCTGTTGCAAAGCACAGGCTTTGGGGTACACGGACTTCAGGAGTTGCAGCACATGGGCTCAGTAACTGAGGTTCCCAGGCTCTAGCACACAGGCTCAGCAGTTATGGTGTTTGGGCTCAGTTGCTCCAGAGCATGTGGGATCTTCCTGGACCAGGGATTGAACCCGTGTTGAACCCGTGTCTCCTGCATTGGCAGGCAGATTCTTCACCAGAGCCACCAGGGAAATCTGCACACAACTTTTTATGTTATTTACTTTTTATTGAAGGATAACTGCTTTACAGAATTTTGCTGTTTACTGTCAAACCCACACCCAACTTTTAAGGAGGTGCCCATCACTTCATGGCAAATAGATGGGGANTAAAGTAAAATTTAAAAAATAAATTAATTAATTAAAAAAAATACTTTAGCCTTCAGCAAGTCATAGTAACATCAAAGATCACATAACCTAGGAACATGGATCATATAACATGTAACATCATGGATCTTGAAACTTTGCAAGAACTACCAAAATGCAACACAGAGACAAGACGTGAGCAAATGCTGTTGGTGCTGTTGGGAAAACAGTGCAATAGAGTTGCTTGATGCAGGGTTGCACAAACCTTCAATTTATAAAAAGTTTAATACCTGTGAGGTACCTGTGAGGTTCGATTAAGGTGGACTTCAATGAAATGAAGTTTGTGTGTGCTGTGAGCTAAGTTGCTTCAGTCGTGTCTGACTCTTTGCAACCCTATAGACTGTAGGCCGCCAGGCTCCTCTGTCCGTGGGATTCTCCAGGCAAGAATATTGGAGTGGGTTGCCAGGTCCTCCTCCAGAGGATCTTCCAGACCCAGGAATCGAACCTGTGTCTCTTACGTCTGCTGCATTGGCAGGCAGGTTCTTTACCACTAGCACCACCTGGGAAGCACAAAACAAAGTATACTTGTAGTCACTAAAATGGAAACTCATATTTTGCCCTTTTAAATATAAGCCAGTGGAATCTCATTATCATAATAATTTGATTCGTATGAGTATTCATTAAAAAAATATGTATATGAACAAACTGGTGGGTTTTTTTTTTTTTTTTGCCCCGCCTTGAGGCATGCAGGATCTTAGTTCCACAACTAGGGAGCTAACCCATACCCCCAGCAGTGGAAGTGTGGATTCTTAACCACTGGATCAGCAGGGAAATCCTGAAAAAATATTTTTAATGCACAGAAATTGTCTTTCTTTCCTTTTCCTTCTTCAACTTGGATTGCCATTCCACTTCCTTGAAGGAATTTTATCTTAGTGTTATATATTTTATTCTTGAAAAATCTTTCCTTGGTCACCCTATCATATTTACCTTAAACTAAAATTATATATGAATTGAAATGCATAAAATTTTAAAAAGTTTTCTGTGATCATGGTGTCTCCAGTGTTAGGACATTTTTTTTCTGGGTTGAGTTCTTATCATGATTTTTAATAATTTAAAAAAAAATCAACACAGTTGATCAAAGCAATAAAAACTATATTATAAAATTTGAAAAATAGCTATTAAACATAAAGAGAAAAAATAGTGGAAAATGAATTTCTTAATGAGATGACTGGCTGCCTGTGATTAATCCCCGTGTCCATGAACAGCTATCATCTATGATCAGAATAGCTGGTGCTGGGCATTGGTTCTCTTCTGAAGAATCTTATTTAAGTCAATAAAGAGTTGGGGATGATGGCATTTGGTTAGCGGGATGTCACTCAAACCTTTCTTCTGAGGCACAGGGATCTAACATCAGGATGGCTTTAATCATCTGTCACTTGACAGCTTAATTAGTTCCGGCAGTTTTGTGGTTAGCAAAGAATTGGAAGTCATCTGACCTACAGGAGAATCATTCACCCATACTTGAGGGACTTTTATTTTCTTAGCACAGACTCCAGGGCTGTGAATGGGGCTTTTGTTTTCCACCCAGGAGATTTTTAGCCTGAGGGCCAATATGCCACAGGAAAGGCGCAGTCTTTCCCAGTGAAGGGTGATAAGGGCCTTCTGTGGGCACCTTGCTGCTTGGATGAGCTGTTCTAGCAAAGAAGCCATGCAGGTGGAGAACCTGTAAGCGATTCTCTTGGCCCTGTCCATTCTTAGGTCTTCTGGCGTCCACAGGCCTGAATCTGAAACAGCTCTCTAGGTTTTGGTCCAGGCAACCCTTTCATATCAACATCTATAATGACAGCTATGGCATGCCCAACAAGTGGCTGATCAAAGCGGTGACAGGTTGAGGCAGTTCTGCATGACTTTGATATTTTCTTCCACTCCTTTAAAAAAATTTTTTTCTGCAGTTTTAAAACTTGTCTTATATATATCTAAGGTCAACATTGGGCTTCCCTAGTGGTTCAGTGGTAAAGAATCCACCTGCCAATGCAGTGACTGTGGGTTTGATCCCTGGTCCAGAAAGGTCTCCTGGAGAATGAGATGGCAACCCACTCCAGTATTCTTTCCTGGAAAATCCCAGGGACAGAGGAGCCTGCCAGGCTATAGTCCTTGGGGTCACAAAGAGTTGGGTGCAACTTAGTGACTGAACAACAACAAAGTCAATATTACAGACTTTGCCAAGGGCAAAACCCAGCTTTTCCTTAACTAGATTTCCTGACTAGATTCAGATCTTCCTGGGCCCAGGATCTGCATCAAGGTCCTTCTTTCTTGGGGAAGAGCCCCCCTACTTCCCCACAGCTCCATCTCTTCTCAAAATGTTACGTTCAAGTCTCTTTTGCTAGAACAATTTAACATCAGCATTTTATTTTTTTTTTTAGATTAGTAACAGAATCTTCTAGGAGCTAATTTTCTTCCTGTTTAAATTATGCTTAAAACATTTTTATAATTCCCACAGGCACCAATTTTTCCCTTGTAGAAATAATCTGTATTATTTAAAAATGCAAGTCGATAGAAGCACAATTCATTTGCATTCCAAGAGAGCAACTCTTCTTTTAAAATTTATTTAATTAAAAATTTTGAATTTAGTATTATTGACATACAACATTATATTAGTTGGAGATGTATGCCGNAGTCATGCTTTTCAAGTTATAACTGAAGATGTCATCTGTATCATCAGACAGAAGCAGCACCCAAGCCCCCTCATTGGTTTTTAGAGGAAATTGAAATCCCAAGGTAATCAGATCATTGAGACAAAAAAAAGCTATTATGTAAAGCTATTATGTAAGAGACAGGCGGCTCATTCGTCCACACCTGTCTGTGTCCTGAGCCAGGCTCCTGTGACTACCATGTGCCATGTGGTCCTTGGCGCCTGTGTCCACACACACAAGCATGTACATATGTAGCTTGATAAGAACAACCAAGATGTCTTTTGTAGTAATTCCTGTTTACATGTGCGCTCAGTTGCTCAGTCGTGTCCGACTCTTTGCGACCCCTATGGACTATAGCCCACCAGGCTCCTATGACTGTGGAATTTTTCAGGCAAGAATACTGGAGTGGGTTGCTACTTTCTACTCCAGGGGATCTTCCTGACCCAGGGATCAAACCTGCGTCTCTTGTGTCTCCTGCATTGGCAGGTGGATTCTTTACCACTGCGTCACGAGGGCTTCCCAATTCCTATTTATCATCATCGGCAAAAACAGACAATGGTGTTCCCTTGCTGAGGTCCATCCTGCCCTGTTTGGGGGCAGAAACATGATGCGTGGTCCCTGGGTGTTCACTGAGTTTTCCCAGCACTGAGGGACCCTCTTTCTTAGGTGCCCGGAGCCCTGGAGGGATCAGGTTTGTGGTTTTTTGGAATTTTTCGTGTGGAAGAAGAGGTGACTTGATACAACTCTGGTTCCTGTCAGCTGGTTTAGTGAAAAGCTGACAAGTGGTGGGGGTAGGAAGGATAGGTGATCAAAGATAAGAGAAACAGCCTGTGGTTAATACATGCTGAGCATCCCTGGTTCTATTTTCGAATTTGACGGATGCTCTTGTATACATACTGATGCTGATAGCTTTTAGAAATGAAACTTACCCTTTCATAAAGCACAGGGGAGGGCTTATCACCTGGAGGGTAAATCCAGAATCAAAGGATATCAGGACTGGGACTTGCTAACCCTCTCCTTTCCCACAGGGACCCTGAGGTTGTCACTGGTCCTAGGAATTGCACATAGTCCAAAGCTGGACTTGGTTATCATGGTCCCTGGCTTCTTCTGGCTGTCCACTATTTGGAGGGGATTGGGATACAGTCATGGACCCCTTTCTCTCCCCCAGAACCTTTCAGTTCTATCTCCAGGGAAGGCTCCAGTATGCTCAAAGACTTCCCCTGAAACTTAAAAGTTTTTTTATTAATGTGCAATGAAGGGCAAAAATCATAAGTACATAGTTCAGTGAATGTTTACAGATGTCTGTATACCCATGGAACCCTGTCTCTTATACACATCTAGATGTGTATAAGAGACAGTCAATGATCACATAACCTAGGAACATGGATCATATAACATGTAACATCATGGATCTTGAAACTTTGCAAGAACTACCAAAATGCAACACAGAGACAAGACGTGAGCAAATGCTGTTGGTGCTGTTGGGAAAACAGTGCAATAGAGTTGCTTGATGCAGGGTTGCACAAACCTTCAATTTATAAAAAGTTTAATACCTGTGAGGTACCTGTGAGGTTCGATTAAGGTGGACTTCAATGAAATGAAGTTTGTGTGTGCTGTGAGCTAAGTTGCTTCAGTCGTGTCTGACTCTTTGCAACCCTATAGACTGTAGGCCGCCAGGCTCCTCTGTCCGTGGGATTCTCCAGGCAAGAATATTGGAGTGGGTTGCCAGGTCCTCCTCCAGAGGATCTTCCAGACCCAGGAATCGAACCTGTGTCTCTTACGTCTGCTGCATTGGCAGGCAGGTTCTNCCCAACCTCCGGGGTCTAGTGCCTGATGATCTGAGGTAGAGCTGATTTAATAATAATAGAAATAAAACGCACGATAAATGTAACGCCCTTGAGTCGTCCCGAATTCCCCCACCCACCCTCATCCAGGAAAAATTTGTCTTCCATGCAGCCAGTCCCTGGTGCCAAAAGGGTTGAACCCAACTTAATGGGCTTATACTGTGTGCTTGCCTGCTGAAGTTTTCAGATGCTTTTTCCGTGCTTTTTTACCTTAGGGGATGGGATGCATGGAGGTACAGGTAGCCTTTTCATGGTACCTCTGGAGA
Organism: Neotragus pygmaeus; assembly: GCA_006410875.1. Classification (NCBI taxonomy): domain Eukaryota; kingdom Metazoa; phylum Chordata; class Mammalia; order Artiodactyla; family Bovidae; genus Neotragus; species Neotragus pygmaeus. The sequence goes on from SJYV01008730.1 coordinate 716,916, forward strand.
AGGGAAAGGGTACCCACTCTGGTATTCTGGCCTGGAGAATTCCATGGACTGTATAGTCCATGGGGTTGCAAAGAGTCGGACACAACAGAGGGACCTTCATTCATTAATTCGTAATAGTAAACAAAAATTTTAAACAGAAAAATTACATAAATAATATACACCTAGTTAAAACTGCAAACAGGATGGAAGTTAGGAAATAAAGTTTTTTAACTGAGGTGCAGTTGACAGGCAACATTATATTAGTTTTAGGTGTACCACACGATCTCATATTTGTATATACTGAGAAATGGTCACAATAATTCTAGTTAACATCTGTCACCACATAAAGCTGCAAAAATTTTTTCTTGTGATGAGTACTTTAAAATTTTATTCTCTTAGCACCTTTTAAATATGCAATACAGTATTTTTTTAGACAATGCACTATTATTAACTATCGTTGCCATACTGTGCATTACACCCCCATGACTTGTTTATAACTGGAAGTTTGTACCTTTCGACCCCCCTTCACCCATTCTGCCCACCTCTCACCTCTGGTAACCAGCAACCTGTTCTCCGTAGAAAATACATATTAAAACCTCCCATGTATATACTCTTTCCAGCTTTATGATGGTCTAGTATCCAAAAATATCCAAAAAGAGTGTGAGCTCTTGGTACTTTTTAGGTCCTTGGTAATTAAGCCTGTTGACATTCTTTAAATGCCCTGTCCTGACTCACCTTGTAGAACTGGTATTTTCTCACACGTTTATCCACTTGACCCCTCCCTGTTCACTGGGTTTACCAAAGTTCTTCATCGCGTCAGCAAGGACTGACTCACTCATTGCACTGTGTCTTGTGAGCTTCTTCATTGGAGGTGGGACCATATTCTAGGGGAGATCCTGGAGGTCTGACAACAGCGGTGTGTCTTTTAGCCTTGCACTCATGATAAAAGCTTCTGATCATCTAAGCCTCAGGCCACAGTACAGCTGATGAACTCAGGCATTGAACGGCAGGAATGTTGACTTACTACAATAGTGCAATTATCCATGCCTCCCCACCTTTTCTCTTTCTGGTGTGTCTTACACAGTCGTGAGAATGGCAAAGAAGAATTATTCCCAATGAACAATCTCATCTCACGTTTCCGTGCCAATATTATTACCAACGGAACAAGGGCTTTTGAAGAAGAGAAATGGGATGAAATTTCAGTTGGTTCCTTGCGTTTCCAGGTAAGTTCCGAGAAGTCCTATTATCTTTCCTCCCTCTTGTCAGTGGGGATTGACCTCAACCCTTGGCTGGGATAGTAGCCGGTAGAAGGGAATCCCACCCTTGGGGGTGACTCTTACCCACAAAACCTCAGCAGGAGAATATGTGACATCTGCATCCTGGGCCACCCTTTGGAATGATCCATCCTTCCTTCCTTCAAGGGAGGTTGGCAGTTTCACATGAAGAAGGGAGAATGTACAGGTGATGGAGGTACAGACCTCGTCACTATATCTGGACTAGCTATGTCTAGGAATGCTTGTGTCTGTGAGAACTTCTTCCTCTTGAAACTTGCTGTCTGGAGCTCCTGGAGGACGTCCAGATGCTTCACGGTCCTTCAGCGCCCAGGGCGGCTGTACTTCTCCTCCCGCTCTTGCTTCTGGACTCACTGGAAGCCGGGGAGGAGCTTGCAGTCAAAGGATGAGGCACCAAGTTGTCCTGCCTCCCCAGGCTTTGGGGTCCCCAAACGCAAAGTCTTCAGCTGACGTCTACAGTCCCCATGAGAGTGGATAAGGCCCCCGAGCCCCGAGCCCCGTGGCCGCTCCCATCTCCCTGAGGTCGGCGCCCCCTCCTCCTCTGCCTGTCCTGCGGACCTTCTCTCCATCCCCTCAACAAGCCAAGATGCCTGCCTCAGCGCCCTGCCCTTGCTGCCCCTCTGCCTGGCGCACTTCTGCAGCTCCTTCAGGTCTAGCTCAGATGTCGCCTCCTTCCTGACCCACCGCAGGGTCACACTCCGCACAGTGTCCCCTTATTTCCTCAGAGTGTAGGAGAGTGGGACCAAGTCTATTTATTCCCCACCGTCCACCTAGGGCCTAGAACAGTGCTGACCCAGAGTCAGTGTGCCACGGTGGCTGACAAAATGAATGGCCGGGACAGCCAAGGAAGAGCTGGGACCGGAAGGACGGGCCCTCTGCGCAGAGCAGCTCTAACTTCCAGGAAAGCCGGAAGCAGTAATTTAATCTCTAATGGCGGGTTTCAGAGTTCTGCAGGTGATGTGTGTGCTGTGCCTGCTCAGTTGCTCAGTCGTGTCCGACTCTTTGCAACCCTGTGGACTGTAGCCCGCCAGGCTCCTCGGTCCATGGGATTCTCCAGGCAAGAATACTGGAGTGGGTTGCCATGCCCTCCCAGGGGATCTTCCTAACCCAGGGATGGAACCCACGTCCTTGTGTCTCCTGCATTGGCAGGTGGGTGCTTTACCATGAGCACCACCTGGGAAGCCCTGCAGGTGTGATAGGCTGCGTGGCACACACACAGACACGCACACGAATGCCCCAGAGAGCTTTCCTGTCCATTTACCTCTCCAAACTTCCTCTTACGCTGGAAGCTGCTCCCCCCTTGAAAAAGCCATCTCTTTTCTCTCCCGCAGACCTCTCTCTGCGCCAGCCTTCCTGCCGTCCCCCTCATCCCTCCATCCTGCCTTCCTCCTCTTCATTTTCTATTGCTGTGTCCTTGCCATGCCCTAAAAGCACCCGCTCTGACATATCCTGCCTGGTCCAGGGTAAACACACAATATATGATAGATGGAGAGAGAGGAAGAAAGAAAGGAACAAAAAGAAGGAAAAAGAAAGAGAAGGAACTACAACTAGACTAGGATCGCTGTCAGAAACTTACTTTGTAACAGGTAAGCTGTAAGATACATGGGGACATGAGTATAAGAAAGACTGTAAAACACCTCTCTCAGATGCTTTGCTTTCTTTAGGTCATGATACTTAATAAACATCAATTAGTGAAAGTCAAAATATACATGCCCTTTGACCCAATAAATTTACTTGTAGAAGTATATCCCACAAAAAAATACTCATGAATAGGTGAAGATATACTGCAAAATTACTTATTGCAATACTTTATAAATATAAAAATTGGAGGATATCCTAAATATCCATAAGAGGGAGGTTGAATAAATTAGATTACATCCATACAGTGTTGTTCTATGCAGGTGTTAAAAATATAAGCTATAGTTAATACTGTGTCTTTCAAAAAGTAAATGCTAAATGAGGAACCTGGGATTAATGGATACACACTGACATATATAAAAAAGATAAACAACCAGGACCTACTGGATAGCACAGGGAACTATACTCAGTATCTTATAAACTGTAATGGGTTATTTTTTTTCAGATGACTATACCTGAAACATCATAAATCAACTATACTTCAATTATAACAAAATTTTTAAGTAAATGCTTAAGAGATGTTTGTGGGTGGTAATACTCAGTGCAGAAGCAGTATGCAAAAAGAAGCAGAATGCAAAAAGATCCAGCACATCTCTTTTGGAAAGCAGTTTCTCACTGGGTATCATCAAGTCATAAGACCTTTATACGTATTGACTTTATAACCTCATTTTGAGAGATTTAGCCTTTTAAAAGATTCAAACATGAGAGAGTTATGTGAATTAAGACCTATATGGCAATACTATTGATCAAGCAAAGCATGAAAAACCATGCACTTGGCTTCAAAGGAGAAGAGCTGAGTGCATCCATGCACAGGAATGCCAGGCCTTGGTGCAAACTGCAGTGTTTCTCAGGGGCACCTGTGAGCTGCTGCAAGCTGCGTGAGCTGCTTGCCCAAGTCTCAAGTGGTCCGTGGCCATCACAGCGGCACAGGGAGTGTGGCTGGCTGTCTCCTCCCAGTATGTCCTGCAATCAGTGCTCTGTTCCTTGGAGGAAGCCCCACACCTGCTGATAACCACCTGCGAGTCACAACCACACTTTTCTTTTTCTACAAAATCCTGCTGCAGGGGTCTGTCAGCTGGTGAACACATGTGGGTGATTCCCTAGCAAGAGTTGGGAAGAGGCGGCACCCTTGGCTCCTTGCAGTTGGAGCATTTCTCTCTGAGTCTGAAATTGGCTGCTTACAACCATTCCTCTTGGACCCAGATTCCTCCCTGCAGAGTGGGACAGTTGGGTTAGTTTCATGACAACAGTCTTTTCCCTTCTCACCGCCCAGGTTTTGGGACCTTGTCACAGATGTCAGATGATTTGCATCGATCAGCAAACTGGACAACGAAACCAAGATGTTTTCCAAAAGCTTTCTGAGAGGCGAGAGAGAAAGGTAAGCATGATTGCTAAATACGACACCCCATCTTAAGATCTTAATGCGTTGTCTACACTGGAACTAATCCTTAATAATGCTGAGTAATTTTTAGAAGTGGGAGAACATTCTAAGGCTGATAGGCTACCATCAGGGTTCAGACTTTGTCTGTGACATGATCTTATTTTTCTTTTCTATTCATTTCCTCACTTTTAAAAACATTTTTTTTTTTTTTAATTGGGGGATAATTGCTTTATAATGTGTTGGTCTCTGCCATACAACAGCATGAATCAGTCATAAGTATACATATGTTCTCTCCCTCAGGAATCTCCCTTCCAACCTCCACCCCATCCCACCCCTCTAGGTCTCACTTTTTAAAAATTACATATATTTTTGATGCTTTTGAATCTTATTGAAGAGATAAGGAGTATAGATAAGAAATACTTAAAAAAAAAAAAAGAAAAGAAANGTGATGGACAGGGAGACCTGGCGTGCTGCAATTCATGGGGTCGCAAAGAGTTGGACACGACTGAGTGACAGAACTGAACTGAACTGAAAAAATAACACTCGATTTGAGCAGTTCCTTCAAGACAGACTTCTTCCACACCAACACCTTTGTGACTCTCAAGCTTCTGTCCCCAGGGTTATAAATTCTCACACTTATTCCAGGCAGGAGTAAACAGGATTTTAATCAGTGTTTTCCATACTTTTATGACAGTGACCCACAGAGCAAAAGAAATCTTACACTGTAACCCAGTGTCTACATACAACTGAAATAAAACTTCAAAAAAAAAAAAAATCAGTCACTGTAGTACATTCTATTTAATTTTTTTTTTTAATGTGATAAGGTGATTTCAGGGAGAACTTACAGCTTGATAATCACCATTCTAACCCAATAATGGCTAGTAGTTTTGTTCAAATTTTTCCAAACTATGGAAAAATTCAGTATTCAACAACCTCAAAGGCCATTTCCCCCTCCCATTTTTCCTGTACACATTCTTGCTTTAGAGCAATGGAACCCAAATTTCTGTGAAAGAAATGCCCAGAGGGGACATCTTCAGAAGGGTGAGGGAAGGAAGGAGGAGGAACCCACACTAGCAAACTGTTTACTAGGCGAGGAGACAAGACACCGCAGGTTTCAAAGATGGTCCAAGAAGGAAAGATTCAGTCTCCACAATAGCTAGAATGGAGTGTGTGTGTGTGTTGGCAGAAGCAGGTCTGTTAGGTGAGCCATTAGATTTTAAGTTCCTAGAAGGAAGTCAATCTGTATCCCTACCTTGCTCACCATAATTCCAGGCCTGTGTGGACAGATGTGTCATTGCAACCCTGGGAATCAGACTTTGAATTTAGCACAGAAGTCATGAAGAGTCCCTTGGACAGCAAGGAGATCAAACCAGTCAATCCTAAAGGAAATCAACCCTGAATATTCACTGGAAGGCCTGATGCTGAAGCTGAAGCTCTAATACTTTGGCCATCTGATGCAAAGAGCTAACTCATTGGAAAAGATCCTAAGGCTGGGAAAGATTGAGGGCCGGAGAAGAAGGAGGTGACAGAGGATGAGATGGTTGGATGGCATCACCGACTCAATGGACATGAGTTTAAGCAAATTCCAGGAGATAGTGAAGGACAGGGAAGCCTGGCATCCTGCAGTCCATGGGGTCCCAGAGTCAGACACAACCTAGTAACTGATCAACAACAACATGGGTGCTCAAGAACATTCTGAATAATGGAGCTCACTGTCATCATTAAACCCTAACTCTGCATGCATAACTCAGTGATTACATTTTCCTGGAATGTAAAAATGTCAGGCCATAGTAAAGGAAACTTATTTATCTCCAAGTCCAGGGAGCTTAATCAGATATTTTTTCTCAGCACTAAGTGGGAGAAGGACGTTTTGAATTGCAAGATACAAGAGCAAGTACTAGCTGTAATGGAAAGATTCCGTGTCTGCTAGTGGCCATGGTAAATAGCTGGGATTAAAACGAGTGTGTTAATTTAATAGGTACTTTCTCAAGGGACACTAACCAATAGGCTCTGTCAGCCAAGGGCTCTCTCTCATAGAAACCATGCCAATTTCTCTGTGAAACACAGTTACTGTCCTTACCCCTGAAGTCAGAAGTGCACGCACCCAATTTCCAGTAGCCCTGGGGCAGGGAAGCCAAAAATTACACCTGCAAGCAAGCATTCTCCCACACTGCCACACAGCTGCCACACACAGAGAGACTCTCATTTAAACTGTGTACCCTTCACCCTCACGCACGATCGTCATTAATGATTTCAAATTACAACTGTTGCTTTCTCCCGAAACAGTGATAAATAGAGGAGCTACTCTCATAATGCTGTTCTTTCAAGTCATTTATCTGCTCTCTTCTCGGGGGCAAAAAGAGATGTTGAGACAAGTGTGAACCTGCCAGAGCTTCTTTTTATAGATGCAGCCCTCCTCCCCTCCCTCTTTTCCACTCCAGTACCCTTTCCTCTCTGGGTTTCCTGAACTGAGGCACGAGCCTCTGGTAAGGAACTGCAAGTGCCTCCTTATCAAAACTAGGAGGGATTCACCGGACTGTGGGGTGAGTCAGCCGACAGAGGAAAGAACCACTCCCTTATCCTTGCAGGTCAACAATAAGTCGGGTTTCAGAAAGGAAAAAAGTCTGATTGGGGCAGTCAGCCCATTCCAATTCCGGAGCATCGGCACACACGTCAAGAGGGAACAACGCGTGCTGCCTCACCAGAGGTGTGGGCAGGCGAATGCATGCTTCTGCGCAGGGACAGCCTATATATGGGCGAGACATCAGTGGCAGCGAAGGGAGACCCGCCACGCTTGACAAAACCACGAGTATTACGACTTGAAATATCACCCGCAGGGTACCGGCTTCGGTGCCAAAATCTCCCCGGATTTATTTTCAGGCAAGTGACTCACAGTCTCGTCTCCATAAGTAATTCCATTAAAATGAGTCGCCAGTTCCACTAACCCGACTTTCCGTTGCCCTCTGTCTGCCCCTCCCTCCTCTCCGCCCATCCTGCAAACCCAGACAGCTCAAAGACTGAGCAACCGTACCCCTGGGAAGCAGAAGGCAGCCTCCCCGGCCCGGCCCCCACCCTCGCGGCAGAATGAATGGGGCCGGCGGCTGGCGCGAGCGCGGGGAGGCAGCGTGCGGGCCGTGCGCGGGGTGGGTACGTGTGTGCGCGCGTGAGCACGCACCCCGGCCAACTTACGGAGGTGGAGTTGGTCCTCGTCTGGCCTTGGTTCCGCACCTCCTGCTCCCGGAACTGCAACCCAGCCAGATGCTTCTCCAGCGCCTCCCAGTCCATAGGGGGAACCGGGGGCTCCTCAGGGACGCACGTCCCGCTGTCCGTGGGCTGAAAGCAGAGGCCCCCGGCCGCCGGGCCCCGGCCGCCGCGCCGGCCCCCTGCCGGCTGGGGCTTCTGGGCCGCCCGGCGCGGGGCCCGGGAGCCGCTCGGCCGGCCGGCCACCACCACGTTGCCATTGTGCCTGAGGTCCTGGAGCTCGTGCGGGTGGAGGTTGCCGTTGGGCACCGGGGGCGGCATGGCGGTGGTGGCGCTCCTGCCCGCGCCGCTGCGGGTCCCGGCGCTCACGTCCCCCGGCTCCCGGGCCGGACAGCGGTCATCTCTGTACCCTCGCTCGTGGCGCCCGTCCTCCTCTTCCTTCTCCTGCCCGTCCTCCTCCGGCGCCCACTCATCAATCACCTTCTTCTGGTAGACCGGGAAGGGCTCCTCATAGTCCTCCAGGGCAGACACCAAGTCCAGGCTGCCCCCCGGCGACGACGAGGATTTGCACTCGGAGCAAGGGGTCACTTTGGTGGAGTTGGACTGCGAACTGGCGCGGCTGCTGTGGCTGCTGCTGCTGCCGGCGTCACTGCCTAGATCCATCCCATCCTCTCGGTAATCCTGGGGGAGGAGGCAGAGAGAGTGAGCCGCCGACCGAGCCTGCTCCGGCCGCCCGCCGCCCGCCGCGAACGCCCCGGCCCAGTAGCGCCCCGCGCCCGCCAGGCTGGAGGTGCGCCCCCGAGAAGGCGTCGGGGCGGGAGCCGGCACGGCTTGAAGCTTCCCTCATCGCATCCCTTCCCCTGCGACGGGCGGATTTCCTCCGGACTACTGACCCTCAAATCAGCAAAGGGGGTGCCCAGGCGCTGGCGCGCAGACTTTTCATAACAGGGGCCCCTGGTCGCGCGTGGACTTTTTTAACCATTTTGTGCCGGGTGCGCCCCCGCACCCCGCTCCANGCGGATTTCCTCCGGACTACTGACCCTCAAATCAGCAAAGGGGGTGCCCAGGCGCTGGCGCGCAGACTTTTCATAACAGGGGCCCCTGGTCGCGCGTGGACTTTTTTAACCATTTTGTGCCGGGTGCGCCCCCGCACCCCGCTCCAGGGATTCTCCGAGAACCAGACACTTTCCCAGAGAATTCTAATTCCCTGGGGGCGGGGACCAAGAAGAGGGTGGGCGGCTACTAAATTCGCACCTCGCGCTCGGAGCCGAGACCACCCCCTACCCGGCCCCGCCCCGCCCCCGCTGGCGGCCGGGAGGCCGGCTCCGCCAGAGAGCTGAGCTTT
>SJYV01008730.1:726652-771158 GCA_006410875.1 Neotragus pygmaeus
GGTGGCTCCCGCCGCCCCCAAAGGTGTGCGGGGCCCGGGCGCGGCGGCCGTGGCTGCAGACGCCGCCGCCGCCCTAGGGGAAGGAGGACGCGCCCTGCCGGCGCGGAGCGGGTCCCGCCACCGAGCATGCCCAGAGGCTGCCGGGCGCGGCGGAGTCCGCTCTCCCGGCTTTCTCGGCCGCAGGCTGGGGCGGGAGGCCGGGCGGGGACCAGGTTGGAGGGGCCGGGAAAAGGCCCAAGGGAGGGGACTCGGGGGCTTTAGGACGCAGACATGGCCACTTAGCAGGGCCGGCTCCCTGGGGAGAGTAGTGAATTTTACCCTCCCAAACACACTCATATTTCCTGCGCGCGCCAAGCTCTCTTCGCAGGGTTCATTACCCCGCCTAAACCTCCCGGCACCCCAAAGCGCAGGCCCCTGCCTCCGAAACCCACGCGGAAGTCCCCGGGTGACCCCTTGCAGGACCTCCCTCCCCCTACACGCGCACATACACAAGCCCATGTGGGAGCCCGAGTGACGTGTGCTCCGTGGTCATGCACCATCATTTCCCTTCCACCTTCCTCCTCGCCGCTTCCTCTCCCTCCACCGCCCAGCTCCTGTCGCCTGGCTCCAGCCTCCCCTTCCAAGTTCAGGCTGTGGGTGGAACCTGTTGCTTTAGCACGTTTTCCTTCCCTTCCTGGCTGCTCGCTGAGAATGACCTATGAGATGTGTGTGTATGAGGAACAGAGGAGTGCAGATGGGACTAGTGTCTGGCACGGAGGTGGGGAGTCTGTTCTAAAGGTTTGGGCATCCCTCCGAAGTCCCCCTTGGCCACCTCCAACCTAGGAGACATTAAAGGAGGGCAAGAGGTGGGTGTCAGGTCACGTGCCGCGTGGCTCGACTTCCTTCAGGTTTTCGGAAAACCGAGTCAAAGAAACGTCTGCTGGGTTTTTAAAAACACTGCAACGGCGTTAGTTTGTTAGCTCATCCTCTTTAGAAACAAGGTTCTATGAAATGGAAGAACTGACACTTGGGAAAAGGAGTTGGGTCATAGAGCATCTTTTAAGGATTGCGAGGGTCCTGTGAAGAAACTGTTAGCCAACTCTGGGAAAGAAGGAAATGCCCTCTTTTCTGATTATGAAAAACAGTACTTGGGACTTAAGTGTTCTTCCACAGGCAAAAAAAAAAGATACACGAGGTGATGGATGTAACTAGGTGCAGGGGTGGGGAGGTCCCATGTATATATATATAGGGTCCCATATACATATATTTAACTTATAGATATGAAATCACCATGGTGGACACTTAAAACATCTAATAATTTTATATGTCAATTGTACTTCAATAAAGTGGGAAAATTTTTTTTTAAGAAAATGAAGAACAAGAAAAAAAATCGGTGCTTAATTTTACTACAGATTGGGGAAAAACAGTTTCCTTGAACTTCCAGATTTGGGCCTGTTACTAATTATTCCCTGTGAATTCTAGTCTGGACCAAGCCACTACCCTGGCTTGGCACCCTCCGGATTGAGAAAAGGGGGAATGCTTGGAATTCTTTAGTAGGGAGTGGCTGCCACCCGGACATTTCTTCTAAGTTCTAAATGGGAGAGACCCTTTGTTTAAGTGATTTCTGTGAAATGAGAAGCTTTTCCTCTCTTAGGTAGGCTTGAGCCAGGGAAGATAAGCTAATCTTTTCATTTGTCTGGAAGCAGCTATCTTATTTATGAATAACAGGAAAGGGGCCTTCTGGTCTGTCCCGTTTACAGCTCTTCTGTAAAATAGGACGGAATATAACTTAAAATGTCTTTTATGGTAACGTCTGTAAACAGCCTGCCTCCTGCTCCAAATATGGTTTGATTTTGAGGTTGCTGCGGAGCCCTGGGTCAGTGGGCTGCCCGCTGCGGAATAGAGGTGGCTCTGTGAGTGTCCAGAGATAGGAGTAGAACACACTGTGTGCTGAAAACTAGGGAGCTACTTTTCAAGTCACCATGGGAAGGCTTAGATCAGCAAAAGCTCGTGCTCTGTGGCTGGACACGGGTAGACAGACAAATGTTGGTCAACTGGGGTGATAAGAGAGAGCTGTGGTCTCTGTCCAATTTTCAAGCAACAGGACCTCCTCAGCCAGCCCCCCAGACTCCCTCCTGGGTTCAGGCTCAGCCCCCTGCTGCCCAGATGGTCTGTGTTCAGGGAATGCAAAATGACGCCTTAGCAAAACATTTGGCAAGATAGATCCCTGCCAAAAATGCACGGCATTTCAAAGCCAAATAGAAACATCTTTGAATTATCTGTCCTTTTAAATTATTTTCTGACCAGATATTCTGGATCAGATGGGAAAGTACCATCCCTTTTTTTTTCTCTTTTCTCTACATACAGTTTGCATTCTGCTTCCAGCTTTCCATCTCCTGCCAAGAGCCATCCCACTTTGGAACATGAAACCCTGCCAACTGCTAGGCCCAGCAATAGTCTACAGATATGTCCAATGGGATGAAGAAATGGTTTGCAAAATGATGGAAAGGCCCTGTCTTCCTGTTTACAGGAGCAGTTCCTCAGGTCAGAGGCTTGGGGCTTACATACTTAGATTTGTCCCCTGCAGCCTCTGTAAATTAGTTGTCAGACATGTGAGTCAGGTGGGTGTCATCCCAGACCAACGCTTTCAGCCCCATCAATCACCGGGGTTCTGTCCCTCTCAGTACCCACTGCTCCCACCCTAGTCTAGACCACTGTGTCCTGAAATTATTAAACAGTCTCCCTACCAACTCTGCCCATTCTGTGTAAGCAGCCAGAGTGCTTTTCTAAAATGCAAATCTGAGAAATTTTCCTGGTGACCCAGTGGTTATGAATCTGCCTTCCAATGCAAGGGACTCATGTTTGATCCCTGCTCAGGGGAACGAAGATCATACATGCCATGGGGCAACAAAGCCCATGTGCCACAATGAAGATGCCACCACCTCCACCACCACCTCCACCCGTCCACACACACACACACACACACACACACCATGCAAACCTGAGCAGCTCTCTCCTGGCTTCATTAACCAGGGCTCCTTACTGCTCTTAAAGGAACTGCTTCCTGTCCAACCTCCCCTTACTTCCTTTGGTTAATTTCTACTCATCCTTTAAGTCTCAGCTTCAGTGTCACTTCTTCCTGGATGGTGTCTCTGATTCTGTGTACCTATCGGAAGGGGATCATATGACTTTACCATGTTCCCATGACACTTCACTTATCATATAAGCTATACCCAAGTTGCTGTTTAATTGCTGATCATCTTTATTAGAATAAAAAAAATCCATTTTAGATCAAGACCCAGGCCATACATACATATAACAATACTAAAAAGTTTCCTAAAACTCTTATTTTGTAAAATACTATCCTAATCCATTTAAAACAAAATGTGGTCACATTTCACCATTGACTTTACAACCCTCAAATGGATCAGAGTTTGAGTGTGAAAAAAAAGACTCTAAATTCTATAAAGGGAGAGGCTATTTCTATCTTGTTCCTGGTAATTGGAATGGAATAGGAACTTGATTGATATTTGCTGCTGGAATTATTAATAGTTACATTTAATCCTCAAAACCCCTATTAAAAAACAACACCTAGTATCTCCGTCTCTAGGTAAGGAAGCTGAAGACAGTTAGGTTAAGCAAATAATACCAAAAGCTAGAAAGCTGGGTGGCAGAGCCAGATATTGATTCCAGGTAGCTGGGCTTCAGAATCCTTGCCCTTAGTCACAGAGCTAAGAGCTCAGCATCCCTTGGTCCAGATGCATATAGATGAATTGACTAAGCAAAACAGATTCCTTACAGCCACCTCAGTGAGTTTTCTGTCTCCTGACCTGCAGAGGCTCCTTGCGCAGGGTTTATGTCTATACAGAGGACAAGGCAGCTGGCAAGAGCAGCTGCTCCCCTCTGCACATACGTGCTCCAGTCAACGTCCTCAATTGTCAACAAGTTCAGCAGTAATCAGCAAGTCGGGGCATTTCATTGTCTAAAAGGAAGAGTCTAGACATCTCAGAAAATGAATTTCACATTATTATAAACTCCTTTAAGAAGGCAGCCACCTGAGATTGAGGTCTTCATTTTGACATGGATAGGAAACTGGAATAATACTTAAAGGGTCTGGATGAGATCACCTTCCTTAGAGATCAGTGCTATTTATAGGATTTTAATCTGTAAAGGCAACATTTGCAAAAAGACACAACTGAAATATTTAAATCATAAGGAGTAAGAAGAGATGGGGAAAAGATTTATTTGCAAAATTTCCAAACTAATTCTGAAGTTATCAGCCCTAATGCTGAACCTTCTCTAAGTTGTGGCATTTAGAGTAATAAAGATATGGCTAGCAAAGGGGTTTTTATTTTATTTTTATTACATGAATTACATGCAAGTCACATGCAGTACACAGATGCTCTCCTGTCTGATCACCTGAGTGTGACTATATGGGAATATTTAACGGCACTGTGGGGTGGAGTGTCCTGGGTATAAAACATCTGGGCTTTCTTTCCTGCAGTGTCTCCAACCACTTTTGTGACCTCAGCTTCCTCGTGAAGAAGGTGGACTGCCTGCTCCCAGTGTTAAGCAAATAGTAAGAATTAACTGACTGAATGATTAAGGGAATGCACTAAAAGGCTTCTTCTAGCTCAAGAACCTTTTAGAAATGGCTCTGCATCATTTTATCACTTTCCTACTTGGGAAATACAAAGTTGGTTCCTCCAGCAGTTCAAAACCAAGGTCTGTCTCCCTTAGGTAGGTTGAATATATGGTGTGTCTCTTTTATTTCTGCAGGGCAAATGAATTGATTTAACTTATTAGTCTGTGATGAAGCTATTTTGGAGATGGTTCCTATACACACCTAAAATAATTTTTTTTCTTCCATTTATAGAGCTATGATTTAATGAAAAAAAAATGCAACTTAAATTATCTGAAATATTTTGATTCTATAGCAAACCATGAGATCGCATTTATTTCCTGTACTTTCCTCAGTAAACATGAAATAGCAAAATCTAGGTAAAACTCAGCTCATCAAAGATAGCTCCAATGACCTATTTTCTAAACCTGAAACCAGGACACTTGGCTTGACAAATACTACAGCACTCACAGAAACTAGGTGAATGGGTGTTTGAGATGAAGATTACCCTGAAAAATATGTAGGCATTGGCGAAGAAAGCAAGCCTAATTGTGGCAAAGGGACAGCATCTTTATCAGAGAAAAAGGACCTCAGCATATGGCCACACAGACTGTGCCCTGAACAGTGCCAGGAGGATTGTGAACCCACCTCAGGTGCCTACCAGGAGGGGCCATTTGGTTCCCTTCGCATAGATGACAATGTCAATGATGCCCTCTGGAGTTGTTCAGTTCACAACAGTACACATGGGCTCTGTTGGGAATTCCACTGGTAGGAAATTTCTTTGTTGACACGATTAGAAGAGGAAGGCTGCTGTTCTTTTCCTTATCAAGTCATACCACAGACTGGATGGCATGAACACAAATTCAACTTGTCGAAACCCTCCAGCCTTTCTTTCCCCAGACGTTTTCTGTCATCAGATTCTACTTTCCATAAGTTCCAGCACTTGTTGAAAATGCAAGTCCGTCAGCAACTCTGAATTTCTTGTTTTGAACTTTATTGAAGGGTATTCGTACATGCTAAGTTGCTTCAAGCATGTCCAATTCTTTGTGGACTCTATAGACTGCAGCCAGCTAGGCTCCTCTGTCCATAGGATTCTCCAGGCAAGAATACTGGAGTTGGTGGCCATGCCCTACTCTAGGGGATCTTCCTGACCCAGGATAGAACCCACGGCTCTAAGTCTCCTGCCACCTGGGAAGTCCACTGAAGAGGATACATGACATAAAAGGAAGTTTAGGAAAAGCTGGGAAATTTTGCAGGCACACTGCCTGAGTTGAGGGAAGCATGTGATGGGCAGGTGATGGGCACTGAAGCCCACTTGTCCATCACTTGATACAGGATGAAGTGCTGAGAAGTATATACCTTAAGCTTCCCTCGTGGCTCAGTGGTAAAGAATCTGCCTGCCAAAGCAGAAGACATGGGTTCTATTCCTGGTCTGGGAATAGATCCTACATGCCACAGAGCAAGGAAGCCCGTGGGCCACAACTATTGAGCCTATGCTCTGGAGCCCAGGAACCTCAACTGCTGAGCCCACGTGCTGCAGCAACTGAAGCCTGCATGCCCTGGAGCCTGTGCTCTGCAACAAGAGAAGCCACCACAATGAGAAGCCTGCATACCGCAACTAGAGAGTAGCCCCCAATCGCCGCAACGAGAGAAATCCCCCACATGGCAATAAAGACTCAGCACAGCCAAATATACATACATACATATATATATAGAAGTGAAAACTTCTGGCCACCGCTCGACATAACATTGGAAGCATTCTAAAATTTGCAAGTGGCTGCCGGCACTGTCAGTGCAATGGGAGCAAGAGGAATGCTTTAGGAAGTGGAGGGAGGTGGTGGGGTGGGACAGGAGAGAACTCTTTCCAAGAGACCTGACTCTGCCTCTGTCTCTGCCCAACTCTACAGTTAGGAGCAGGATGGTCCCTGCAGCTCTTTGGGCCACTGGCCTCATCATGAAAGGAGAACGGTATGAAATCATCAGATGCCTCCAAGGGTCAGGCAGGTGAGGCATGAGTGAGGATGGCAGCAGGGACAACAGAAAGTCACAGGTTGAGCCGCTGAATCACTGAACAGCACAAAGCCATCTGAATTAAAATTCAGGACAAAAAGCAGGTTTATCCTCAGTTTGGGCTTCCCTCATAGTTCAGTGGGTAAGGAAAACACCTGCAATTCAGGAGACCTGGGTTCGAACCCTGGGTTAGGAAGATCCCCTGGAGGGAGGCATGGCAACCCACTCCAGTATGCTTGCTTGAAGAATCCCCATGGACAGAGGAGCCTGGCCAGTCACAGTCCACGGGGTCACAAAGAGTCAGACATGACTGAACAACTAAGCAAAGCATACATCCTCGGTTTATCCCTGGATCACCACTTGGACCTCTGTTCTGAGACCTACATCCTGAGAATTCTAAGTCCATATGAAATGAGTCAAAGAGGCCATACAACTTAGCTTGTACAGGACAGTCCTGCTTTATACCTGCTGTGTTTGCATAATTATTAATGGCACCCTCCCTTACTCTCAATAGTGCCCAAGTTTCCATGATAAATTACATGATCATCCCAGTTAAGGGGGAATCGTCAATGACTAAACGTAAACTTTGTGGAGCAGTATTTCCCAGATCTGTCCAGACCTTCAAATAAAGTTAAGCAGGTTGGGTGGCACTGTTTTATAGGTTATTAACCTAAATAAATTTCCAAAATAGTGCAACAAAAATGGTTCAGTAAAAGCATTGTGACATGAATTTTAAAATCACAGAAAATATATGAGAGGCTACCAATTTGTGAAAAGTGTTCAGCTTCACTAGTAATCAAAGAAAGGCAATTTCAATCATAATGTAAAATTTTGCCTGTAAAAATATTTAAAAATTATTTAGAATGACAGTCAGTGTCAGGATGGATGTGATAGAGGGAATACTCATATATGGTTAGTGGCTTATAAATTGGCTGAGATATTATATGACATACCTTTTAAATGTCTCTACAATATTTATACTCCATGATCTGTTAATCAACAAATGTTTATTAAGCACCCATTGCATGCCAGGCACTGAGAGACAGAGAGCTAAAAGAAATAAATACTAATTGCCCTAAAATGGAATTTCACTGTCACAGAGAAAGACATTACAGAAGGGAAAAAATGTAACAATTTGGATTACAGTTTGTAATAAGTGCCATTCTAAAGGAGATCAGTCCTGAGTGTTCTTTGAAAGGAATGATGCTAAAGCTGAAACTCCAGTACCTTGGCCACCTCATGAGACGAGTTGTCTCATTGGAAAAGACTCTGATGCTGGGAGGGATTGGGGGCAGGAGGAGAAGGGGACGACAGAGNGAACAATTTGAGCTACAAAATTTATAAAACAAAGTGGTTTTAGAGCATAACCAGAAGCTTAAAATAATATCCATACTTCCCCCTCCAGGAGCTGGAACATAAATTCCCACCCCTTACGGGTTCAGTTCAGTTATTCAGTTGTGTCTGACTCTTTGCAACCCCATGGACTGCAGCATGCCAGGCTCCCCTGTCCATCATCACCAGCTCCCAGAACTTGCTTAAACTCATGTCTATCAAGTCAGTGATGCCATTCAACCATCTCATCCTTTGTTGTCCCCTTCTCCTTCTGTCTTCAATCTATCCCAGCAATAGGGTCTTATTTACCCTTAAGAGTAGACTATGCTAATTACTTGCTTCCAAAGAGATTAGTATGAAGGGAAAGGAAATGTAAATTGATTTTGGAGAACACTTTGGTAAACACTCTTACCTTAAGATGATGAAAATTATCATCATCAATGACACATCATGTTAACAGCATAAATCCTTGACATGATAAAACTGGAACAGTATTTCATCTCTGTGGTCTTTCTCCCCAAGCTTATAACCTCAGTCGAGCAATGAGAAAAAAACATCAGGCAAACCCTAGTGGAGGGACACTCTACAAAATACCTGACCAGTACTCTTCAAATTGCAAGGTCATCAAAAACAAGGAATGCCTGAGAAATTGTCACAGAAATGGCAACCCACTCCAGTGTTCTTGCCTGGAGAATCCCAGGTACGGGGGAGCCTGGTGGGCTGCCGTCTATGGGGTCGCACAGAGTTGGACACAACTGAAGTGACTTAGCTGAGCAGCCTAGGGAATCATGCCAACTAAATGTGAGTAGGTATTTTGGATAGGATTCTGGAACAGGAAAAGGATGTTAGTAAAAATGTAATAAAATTCTAATTAAGTACTGAGTTTAGTTAATTTCAATATCGGTTTCTNAACTGAAGTGACTTAGCTGAGCAGCCTAGGGAATCATGCCAACTAAATGTGAGTAGGTATTTTGGATAGGATTCTGGAACAGGAAAAGGATGTTAGTAAAAATGTAATAAAATTCTAATTAAGTACTGAGTTTAGTTAATTTCAATATCGGTTTCTGACTTGTGACAAAAGCACCACAGCAATGTAAAATGTTAGCAGTAGGGGAAATGGGTGTGGAGCATACAGGAAACCTCTGTACTAACTTGGCAGCTTTTTGTAAATCTACAACCTATTCTAATTAATTATTTAAATACAAAAAGAAAAAAGATTGTCGCTCTACTTCATAAGCTCCATTTTGTTTTTTGTGTTTTTTTTTAATATGAATTTATTTGTTTTCATTGAAGGTTAGTTACTTTACAATATTGTATTGCTTTTGCCATACATCAACATGAATCCTCCACAGGTATACACGTGTTCCCCATCCTGAACCCCCCTCCCTCTTCCCTCCCCATACCACCCCTCTGGGTCGTCTAAGTGCACCAGCCCCAAGCATCCAGTATCATGCATCAACCTGGACTGACGATTTGTTTCATATATGATATTATACATGTTTCAGTGCCATTCTCCCAAATCATCCCACCCTCTCCCTCTCCCACAGAGTCCAAAAGACTGTTCTATACATTTGTGTTTCTTTGCTGTCTCGCACACAGGGTTACTGCACTCATCTCACATGCTAGTAAAGTAATGCTNCTGCGATTCATGGGGTTGCAAAGAGTCGGACACGACTGAGCGACTGAACTGAACTGAACTGAATAAGTGCCCCCAGAGTCCCTGGCTATGACACCAAGAGCACATGAGGGTAGTGGATGTGTTAGAGGAGTGTCAGGAACAGGTTAGTCAGCTGAAGAGGGAGAGAAGAATCTAACAGGCAGAGGGAGCATCTTGGACAAGGTTTTGAGGTTGAAGGAAGCTTACGACAATTAAGTAACTGAAAGGAAACCACTGGTTGGAGCAAGAGAGTTCAGAGAAAGTGGCAAGATGAAGTGGAAAGGTGAGGAAAGGTTGCCATGAAGATCTTCATCCTAACAGCTACTTAGGAGTTATAAAAACAGGCTTTTTTTTTGACACTTTCTCCATGGTGAAGAATTGCAGGGGACAGGATAAAGCAGGACAAGAGTGGATACAGAGAGACCGATTAGGAAACAAATATAGCAGTCCAGGAAAGAGATGAATGTGGCTCAGGTGAGAGTTGGGGAGACAGGGTGAAATAGAAATACTGAACATGTATTTCCATGATAGAATCAACTGAAACTGGTGACTGAATAGATGGAGGTAGTGAGGGAGAGAGAGACGTCACTGACAGCTTCCAGGTTGTTATCACGGGGAATTTAGGGCTAAGGTGATGTCTCTTTACTGAAATGGGCAGTTAGGAGGAGGGAGTTTGGGCAGGGGAGCAGAAAGAAGGGAAACATTGACTCCTTTTTGGACATTTTTCTGTTTGAGATGGTATAAGACACACAAATGGAGATCACAAGAAGGTATTTGGATATGTAGGACTGGAGCTTAGAAGGGTGATCTGGGGCTGGTGATGTAAACATGGGAGTTGCAGCATATAGATGTGAAAGTTTGGTATACGTGACATTGGAGACAAGCGGAGAGAGTGAGAAGAGACAAGTCTCTAGCCCTGGGAACTCCATCATTTACAGATCTTACTGTAAGAAAGAACGGGTTTATAAGGAAGACAAGGAAGAGAATGGGAAGGGAGACAATAGTTACACTTTAAAAAATGTAGCCTAAAGACACAGAAATGAGGATCTGGATTTACACATAAAGATGCTCCTTGTGGCAAACACAATAGTGAAAAATTAGCTTCAGCCTAAATGTCAAAAAATTGGAAGATGTTTAAATAAATTGTGACATATTCATTCTGTGGAATAAATGCAGTCAAGTAAGATGCTTTTGAAAATTATAACATTAAATGAATAAAGGAGGGTATACTATTATACACACAATGTGATCCACATTTTAAAAAATTAAATGGATATATACCTAGAAAAAGATGTAGCCAAATGTTAATGGTGGTTAACTCTGGAAGGCAAAATTGCAGGTGATTTTTTAACATTTGTATCTATTTGTATTTTTCAATTTCTTTACAATCATCATGGAATAGGTTGTAACATTTTTTCAAACTAGAAAACAAATTATGCATATTTATTTTATTTAAAATGAATTATTCTAAATTTGTTAAGGAATCCCATTAAAATGATTGATCCAATGAGGCAGAATTTATTTATATAAATTCTGTGATGAATCTTCATATAAAATGAATAATTTTATAGTTTCATAAGTTGCTTAATTTAATAAATAAAGAATAAGCAAATAAAAATAAATTTAACTAATTAATAAATAATGAGTAAATAAACTCCAGGAGACAGTGAGGGACGGGAGGCCTGGGGTGCTGCCATCCATGGAGTTGTAAAGAGTTGTACACGACTTAGTGACTGAACAACAACAGCAAAATGGCTTATTAATATAAAATTTTGAATATAAGATTTTCTTTCAAAATACAGATTGAATCAGCACACTTCTGAAAAAAAAGTTTGAGACCATAATGAATGGAGGCAGGGGCTGGCAAACTTTTCCAGTAGATGGCTAAGTAGTAACTGTTTTTGATTTTGCGACTCATACAGTCACACTGAATGTTACTTATTTTTTTTTCCTAAGCAACCCTCTAAAAATGTAAAAACTCCTAGTTTTCCAGCCATACAAAACCAGGTTGTAGGCTTGATCTGGCCCACAGACCATAGTTTAATGACCTCTGAGTAAAGGATGAATATGCTAAGAACAACACATAACGGACTTCTCCGGTTGCCCAGTGGTTAGGAACTGCCTGCTAATGTGCAGGACACGGGTTTGATTCCTGGTCCTAGAGGATTCCACATGCCAGGGACAACTAGGCCTGAACACTACAACTACTGAGCCCATCAGCTAGAGCCCAGAGTTTCGCAGCAAGAGAAACCACAGCAGTGATACACCTTCAGGCAACAGAAGACAACCAGCACAGGCAAAAAAATAATAATAATAAATTTAAAAAATTAAAACAAACTAAAACATTAAAAAAAGAACAGCACATAACTACTTTCTCATTAAAAACTAACATACTATTGGGATTGAATGTTCAGTTGTTAAAATCCTAGAACCAGTTGGGATCTATTCAACAGGAAGCAGAATAAACAGAAAAGATCCAAAGGTGCGTCTAGTGTGTATGCGCTCAGTTGTGTCTTTGACTCTTTGCAGCCCTGTGGACTGTCTGTGGGATTCTCCAGGCAAGAAAACTGGAGTGGGTTGCCATTTCCTTCTCCAGAGGATCTTCCTGATCCAGGGATTAAACCTATATCTCTTGCATCTCCTGGACTGGCAGGCAGATTCTTTACCACTGGAGTCACCTGGAGCAAACTTTAAAAAGAAAGTCTTTATCTTTTTTAATAGAACCTATACAAATACGTCACAAAGTTGGTGTTTTGCCTAGAAAGTAAAAGCCAGAGAAAAATTTCTTATGAAATGAATCTTTTCATCATTCTATAACCTTAAGTTTTGGTGCCGTGAGCGGAGTGTTGCTGTTCTATCCAGGAATCTATTCATTTGTTCAAGTCATAAACCTGGGAGCCATCCTTGTCCCTCCCATCTGTGCTTCACCTCCAGTCACCAAATGATGGAGCTTCCCTGGCAGATCAGCTAGCAAAGAATTCACCTGCAATGCAGGAGATCCTGGGTTGATTCCTAGATCCTGGATTAATTTCCAGAATCTGCAACATATTTATTCTAAGGTTATATTATTTGAGCTTCTCTGGTGGCTCAGATGGTAAAGAATCTGCCTGCAGTGCAGGAGACCTGTGTTCAATCCCTGGGTTGGGAAGATCCCCTGGAGGAGGGCAGGNTCCCTGGCAGATCAGCTAGCAAAGAATTCACCTGCAATGCAGGAGATCCTGGGTTGATTCCTAGATCCTGGATTAATTTCCAGAATCTGCAACATATTTATTCTAAGGTTATATTATTTGAGCTTCTCTGGTGGCTCAGATGGTAAAGAATCTGCCTGCAGTGCAGGAGACCTGTGTTCAATCCCTGGGTTGGGAAGATCCCCTGGAGGAGGGCAGGGCAACCCACTGCAGTATTCTTGCCTGGAGAATCCCCATGGACAGAGGAGCCTGGTGGGCTACAGTCCATGGGGTTGCAAAGAGTTGAACACAACTGAGCAGCTAAGCATAGCACAGAGTGCTGTTAACGCTCCAAGCAGATCTGTGTTCCTGGCTCCTACACCCACCCCCCAGCTGCTGCGAATATTGGCTTATGAAGGCTCACAGCTGTCCTCTGTGGTGCAATTTATCCCTCTGCCTTCATCAGGCCAGGGATAGACCATCTGATCCACATGCTTCTTGGCATTTCTCCTGCCCCATCCTCCTCCTCTCATTTTCTTACAGGCTTATCCCTTATTAAACCACTTGATACAAAGAACTGACTCATTGGGAAAGATCCTGATGCTGGGAAAGATTGAAGGCAGGAAAAGAAGGGGACCACAGAGGATGAGATGGTTGGATGGCATCACCGACTCAATAGACATGAGTTTGAGCAGGCTCTGGGAGTTAATGATGGACAGGGAGGCCTGGCGTGCTGCAGTCCATGGGGTTGCAGAGTCAGACACAATTGAGTGACTGAACTGAACTGATCTGAAATCACCTGCACACAAATTCTTGTCTCAGACTCTGTTTCTAGGGAACTTGACCTAAGACGTCAAGATCCCATGATTCTGCTTCTTAATATATTTGGCTTTCTACCACTACAACTGCTTGGAGAAAGGAGACAGGACTGGGTTATTCTTATAATTTTATTCTAATCCAGGAATACATTTCAAAATTTACTGTATGACATCAATAACTTTTATGAATACCAGGAAATAGTTCTTATAAAATATGTAGTAATGATCCGGTAAACAAAAACACCCATAAGGACAGACAAAGAGCATAGGAGAGATTTAGCTTTCGATTGATATTACTAAATAGAATTATTGCTCGTATTATTTGTACTAGTGAGTGGAAGTAGCTGTATCTCCAATATTATCAGTTTTGCTAATTGTTATTGATTATATTTTAAAAACTGTACTAATTACCAATAGCCTATAAATAATCTTTTATTATAAGGCTTTTCCACTTTATTATACTGTAATAGTTTCCTTGATCTTTAATATGATGTGATTATTTGCTGACTTGGAAGAATACCTTTATTAGAATATGCATATGTGTTCAATTTATCTTCTCAATTACACCTACATTAAAACCTTCCAAATCAAGTTTGCAAAAGCAGACAAGCAACAGAGCTTATATGGCTTGTGATCTCCTGCACTACTGCATCTGGTTAATGATGACAATAACCTTTAAGAATAAGCAATCAAAGGGTTCTGTGTGTGGCTCCCAGGGAAATGTGCACTGCAGTCCCAGGGCGGGATCCAGAGCAAGGTGAGAGCTGGAAGCATGAGGAACATAAATTCCCTGCAACATCCAGGGAGATGGTATATGAAAGCACAGAGTTTCACCAATAGAAACTTAACCGTTTTTTACTCTTTCCTCTAAAGTGATTTTACTTTTCTTATTCTGTAAGGAGGAAATCAGCTGCTTCTCTACTTTCTCAATGAAATACATTTTGCTTCAGGTTATTCATAGTTACTCTCAACTGACAAATCTATTATGAAGAAGAAAGTTAACCATTCTTTGGTTTGATAATCACTGAAACTGAGTGTTTAGTGCTCAGGTAGCCATTAACTCAGTTGGTAAAGAATCTCCCTGCAATGCAGGAAACCCAGGTTTGATTCCTGGATCAGGAAGATCTCCTGAAGAAGGGATAGGCTATCCACTCCAATATTCTTGGGCTTCCCTTGTGGCTCAGCTGGTAAAGAATCCACCTGCAATGTGGGAGACCTGGCTCGATCCCTGGGTTGGAAAGATCCCTGGAGAAGGGAAAGGCTACCCACTCCAGTATTCTGACCTGGAGAATCCCATGTACAGTCCATGGGGTCACAAAGAGTCGACAACAACTGAGTCACTTTCACTTTCACTTTTCAGCCATTATCAGTGAATAAATTGCTCATCAACAGAGACTCAAATGCTCTTTTTCCCCCTCCTCACTTACTTCTTGGGTTCAAAAGAAAACAAA
Organism: Neotragus pygmaeus; assembly: GCA_006410875.1. Classification (NCBI taxonomy): domain Eukaryota; kingdom Metazoa; phylum Chordata; class Mammalia; order Artiodactyla; family Bovidae; genus Neotragus; species Neotragus pygmaeus. The sequence goes on from SJYV01008730.1 coordinate 741,688, forward strand.
AGAGAAGCCTCTGAGCATGCTGTTATTTAAATAAAGGCAAGTCCAGATTGTTCCTGGGATTCCCAGATGGTAAAGAATCTGCCTGCAATGCAGGAGACCCAGGTTTAATCCCTGGGTCAGGAAGATCCCTTGGAGAAGGGAATGGCTACTCACGCCAGTATTCTTGCCTGGAGAATTCCATAGACAGAAGAGCCTGGTAGGTTACAATCCATGTTGTTGCAAAGATTCAGACACAACTGAGAAACTCATGCACACACACACACCAGGTTATTCCAATGCCTATAATGAGTCTATTTCCTGGGAATTTCTTCTCACTCTCATCAAATAACTTCAATGAATGAGAGTCACATTCTTCAACCTGAGCATGGGCATCTCAGACTCCTGAGCATGGGCTCAGACTCCACTCCCACTCTCAGTGGAAGAGTAAGGTTCTCCCTCATGTGGATCTGGGCACAGGGCTAGAGGGTGGCCAGGTTGGTCTGATCTGACAGGGGTGGACAAGGGACAGAATCTGGGTCTAGACTCTTGACCAAGGCACAGTCACTTGGCTACCACCTCCAGGATTTTGCCATACTATATACCACCTCTGGCTTCCCAATGAGTCAGCAGGTAAAGAATCCTCCTGCAATGCAGGAGATGCAAGAGATGAAGGTTCAATCCCTGGATTGGGAAAATCCCCTGAAAGAGGGAATGGCAACCTGCTCCAGTATTCTTGCCTGAAAAATCCATGGACAGAGGAGCCTGGCGGGCAAAGAATAAAACAAGACAGCATGCACACATACTACCTCTACTCCAATTTATACAATATTTTATGCTAAAGCAACTGTTGTTCAATTACATTCATTCAAAGGAGAAACTTTATATTACTATGATAAATGGAGTATAAGTATTATGTGCTGAAATAGAAGTAAAGTATACACATATGACATTTTATCAACTTAAAAATAATTTTAACACCTCTGAAATTGAGATGTATCTTAGAATTAATGGCATCTTACAATTATAATTGGCAACATCATATTTTAGTAGCACATAAAATAATGATGTGTTTTACTTATCAGTGATATATTACATTTGATGAAATTAGTAAATTCTATAAAAACAATGTTACTGAACTTTTAAAAACAAAAAGTAAAAGTGACAAATGAAAAACAGAATAAATCAAACTGACTTATAAAATGTGTGGCTGGGGATTTCCTTGGTGGTCCAGTGGCTAAAACTCTGCACTTACAATGCAGGGGGCCTGGAGTTCCATCCATGGTCAGAGAACTAGATCCCACATGCCACAACTAAGAGTTTGCATGCCACAACCAAAGATCCCTGCATGCCACAACAAAGACTGAAGATCTCATGTGCTGCAACTAAAACCCAGCACAGCTAAAAAACAAATAAATAAAATGTATGGTTGAATATAAGTTTCTTGTTGATTATAATGGAACTTTTGGGTCAAAATAACTAGAAATCCTAACTGGATTCCTAGTTAGGATTTCAGACAAAGATAACGATCCACATCAATGGGACAAACCTGTTAACTTCTATATTAACCCACTAAAAATGTGAACTTGCATTAGGACATGGCTATGTGCATGCTTGCATGCTAAGTTGCTTCAGTAGTGTCTGTCTCTTTGCAGCCTTATGGACTGTAGCCTGCCAGGTTTCTCCATCCATGGGATTCTCCAGGCAAGACTACTGGAGTGAGTTGCCATGCTCTTCTCCAGGGGATCTTCCTGAGTCAGGGACTGAACCTGCGTCTCTTATGTCTCCTGCATTGGCAGGTGGATTCTTTACCACCAGCACCAGGTAGGAAGACCAAGGATGTGGCTCAAACAGCTCAAAAATATTCAACTATTTTATCTGTTATATTTAAGTGTACATATACATACTCAGCAATTTTAGGAAGTGATATTTCAACATATCACTTAATAAAACACAGAAATACCTGTAAAATTCAGCATGTGGGAGTCCTTCCCTCTTGATGTAAGTCATAGTTGTCTATGCTTCGAATGGGCATGGCCGAGGGTTCCATTATTGAGGGCTTGGAACACTTATGATTATGCCTAGCACCGCACCCCTGATTTATGAGGTCTAGGTAAGCTTGATTCCCATGACAGTTCTACATTTGTTTCATCCTAAGCAATATTCTCTGTGAAATTACAGGTTTTATGTGCTCATTCCCTTCTGCTAAATATATATGAATGTAAATACAAGACTGTCAAAAGACATTTGTCTGAGTTTCACCCAAAAATTACTGTGTATCACACTTTGGGCAACACTCATCTTGATGGAACACCAAGTAGAAAGGACTCAGTGGAGACAGGGACAGTTGGGTTATAGCTAGAACCAGGTGGGTCAGGTGGGGTGAAGAAGGCAATTAGGAGGCAAAAAGCCTGCAGGAGCTGTCCAGGACCTAGACCTCTGGAGAAGGCCCTGGAGTAGGGAAGTGCTACCTTCAGAAGACAACAGCATTCATTTTTCCATTTCTCTGTTCATTCATTGAAATATCTACCATGTGCCAGGCACTGTGCTGAGTTCTGGAAAGAAAGAGTTGAAAGAGGTCAAATAGCTCACAGAGTAGAAAGGAAATGAACAGCAGTGATTACAGTTGGGTTTCAAAGTATTAGGGTGGGTGCAGACAATGGCACCCCACTCCAGTACTCTTGCCTGGAAAATCCCATGGATGGAGGAGCCTGGTAGGCTGCAGTCCATGGGATCGCAGAGAGTTGGACACGACTGAGAGACTTCACTTTCACTTTTCACTTTCATGCACTGGAGAAGGAAATGGCAACCCACTCCAGTGTTCTTGCCTGGAGAATCCCAGGGACGGGGGAGCCTGGTGGGCTGCCGTCTATGGGGTCACACAGAGTCGGACACGACTGAAGCGACTTAGCAGTAGCAGACAAAGAGTACAATGGAAAAAAGTATTGGAACAGGGCATTTAACTCAATGTGGACGGCCCAGGGAAGTCTTCCAGGAGTGATGCTTGAATTGAGTCTTGAGGTATAAGTGAAAGTTGCTGAAATCCTCCAGATGCCAAATGACAGAAGGATACCCCCATCTCAGAGAACAGCATGGTCAAAGTTTAGCAGTTTGTTAAGAAAGCATGAGCTGTCACCCACAAGTGAGAGATGTTAATATAACTGGAAAAGAGAAAGTGAATATCAGAGGATGGTAGAGAAAGAAGCTGGAAATGGTAGGAAATCACAAGCTGGATGTGAAGGATACTGAACTTGACCTTGAAGATCACAGAGAGACCTGAGGGATTTTAAGCCAGAAATGGTTGGATTATATGTGTGTTTTATTTGTTGACTGATGCTGAGGAAAAGTAAATTCTGTATTAAAACATAACCTGAAGGCCTTAGTCAGAGTGCTAGACAGTCAGCACGTAGGGAAGTGTGTCATGTAAAAAACTGAAGTATGATCAGGACACAGGACTGTGGGCTGCTGAAAGGGTGTGAAAGGGCAGATGATTAGCACTGTGGATGTGAGGTGCTGAAGGAGTCCCACATGGGCAAGAGGAAATCTCCCAGGTGAGAATAACAGTTTGTGAAGAAAGGAAGAGAAGGAGCCAGTGCTAACTTTCACAGTGACCCTAGAGGGCTGGCTGAACCTCCAGCAGATGACGGTGACAGGGAAGGCTGGAGGCATTCCCTCTTTGTATATCCGGGGACAACCCATCGTATCAACTTTTATTATACATCTAAATTTTATTTATATATTTCTTTTTTAAAAAAGTTTTTATTGTGCAAACACTTCAAACGTTTACATAATCGAATAGGACAATGAACCCCACGTATCCATCACCCGACTCTAGCAATTATCAGCCCACAGTAATCTTATTTCCTCTATTGGCCTTCCACTGGATTATTTTGAAACAAATCCCAGACATCATACCTTTTAAAACAATGATCTTTATCCTTAACCCAAACCTGTGTCAGAATCATAGGATATGACGAACTTTGTGCTGTGGCTAATTAAAAAACACTGAAAATTCACAAATACAGAAGCAAAATCTACTCTCTAGTAAAAAGAAATTGATAATAAGACAATATAAACATGATGATCAGTTATTTAGAGAAAGGGGTAAAACAGAATAATTTAGAAATAATGCTAATCTGGTAAGCAAAGTTACTAGTAAAATCCTACAACCTGAATTAAACTAATGAGGTTAAATATATGCACAGGAAACAGAAGAAAATCGATTTGAAAATGTGTATACTAAAGCATCAAAGAAATAAGCTATTAAACTGGAAAAGCAGAAAGACCTGGGCTGACGGTGGGATAGGGAAACAGATTAAGTGTAACTTGGAATGTAGCCTAGCTCATTTAAAAGACAGCCCAATTAATTCCTTCATGCAATAATCACTGAGCGCCTGCCACGTGCAGGGCCTTGCCATGTCTCTGGAATGTCACCGGCCTTTAGTAAACCATCTTCGCTGCTTAGAGGAGGTAACAAGTGACCCAAGGGCAAGCAGCTGCGTGTACCTGATTCTGCCTGAACCTCATCCAGATTCTTTATTAAACACCTGGCTTCTTGAGAAATAGAGGCAACTGGAAGGGGTTCAAAGGAGTGGAAAAGAAAATAATTGGAGGAAGAGGCTGGTTTTAACAGAAGGATCAAAGGAACCAAATATTGGTAACTTGGCTAAGCTGGGGGCTCAGGGAAAAAAATGAGCTATCTGAGGCACGTAAATAGTGAAGCTACATAAGAAACACTGAGGCAATGCAGAGGGCATAATGGAGAGGCTCGGACAGAGGGAGAGGGAAAGGCCACGGCCAGGAGCAGGCTAAGACACTCAGGAGGCCCAGGGCTACAGGCAGCACCCTCTGACATCAAGTGGGACTCTGTCTAATGGTTACAGAGCGTGGGCACTATTTTTAACCTTTCAACTTTAGAAAAGAAAGCGCTCTGAATCACAGCTAACCCTGATGAGCAGCATGGGAAGGGAGAGGAAAAAGTATTTTCTCTCAAATGTAATTCATAGATAAGTTCTAATGCTTCTCACTCCCATGATGGTTTCTCTAGTCAGCAAAAGTTTTACCAGGGATGGCAGAGTGACAGAGTATTAGTTCTCTGGTTAATGTTTTACCTTTTCACTTAAGGTCTTAGTGACCTTATTTTGACAGCTTTTTGGTTCTTGATCAGTTTCTTTCATTCAGACTCTGGGTCTTTATTTTTGTGGAAGGAATTACTTAAAAAAATTTTTTTTAAATACATCATAAATACAAATCAGGGTCTACAAGCATTTATGTAGAGTTTAAAGAATAATGATGAGATGAACACCAGCATTTCCCATCTCTCCAATTAGAGTCAGATCCTTCTTTGAGGCCCTCTGGGTATCACACCTTGATCACTTTTCTTCCTCTGTCTCTTCTTTCTATTCCACAACATTATCCTAAAAGTTAGCTTAACCCTTTCCTTAACAATTTACAATAGAGTATGATCCAGAACTTAGGTAAACTACTCCGAGGTATTGCTGCCTCAGCATCCAATGTTTTGGCTAAGAGGCCTGTTAGGGAGTAGGGGGTGGGCTTAAACTGATGCCAGCCCCTCGTGTCATCAAGCACGTTGCTGAATAACAGCTTGCAGACTCACAGCAAATGTGCGCTCCTGATATAACTCCCCAGCAGCCAGTGATACATCATCTTTCACCTCCCAGGGCTTTCCCCTTGTGCATCCCTTAGATAAGACCCCTAGGAGCTTACCAGAAAAGCTAAAGCAAAGTCGCTCAGTCGTGTCCATCTCTTTGCAACCCCATGAACTGTAGCCTATGAGGTTCCTCCATCCATGGAATTTTCCAGGGAAGAGTACTGGAGTGGGTTGCCGTTTCCGTCTCTAGGGGATCTTCCCAACCCAGGGATTGAACCTGGGTCCCAGCATTACCAAAACCCTGCTCTTTTTGGCTCCAAATAAGGCTCATTACTGTCATCATGTCTCTGGTTGTATCATGGTCTCATGGTGGGCTCCTCCCCACTCTCAGGCCAGCACTGCTGCTGCTAAGTCACTTCAGTGTGTCCGACTCTGTGCGACCCCATAGACGGCAGCCCACCAGGCTCCCCAATCCCTGGGATTCTCCAGGCAAGAACACTGGAGTGGGCTGCCATTTCCTTCTCCAATACATGAAAGTGAAAAGTGAAAGTGAGGTCGCTGAGTTATGTCTGACTCCTAGCGACCCCATGGACTGCAGCCCACCAGGCCCCTCCGTCCATGGGGTTTTCCAGGCAAGAGTACTGGAGTGGGCTGCCATTGCCTTCTCCACAGGACAGCAGTACTGAAGGCCAAACGGACTCAGTTCTTTCCACAGAGGACAGAAAAACTAAAAAATATATAATTGAGTTCATGACATTGGCTACTCAAGTAGGTGGATGAACCTTAAGTAGCACATCACTACACTGAACTTGGAGATATACTTTATTCTTCCCTGTGGACAGTATTCTGGAAGAAACCCTCATTCAGTACCCCTCTGAAATGCCATTGGCGATTCCACATTTCCGGGGGCAGGGACTTCCCACCCCAGCCCTGCAGAAGCCTCCCCAGCCCTGCAGAAGCCTCTGTTGGGCAGCAGGGCTGGTGCAAGGAAATGGCACAATGAACTGCATTTCCCTTTTCCTTTTGACCCCTTTCCTGAGGCCGGAGTCACCCGTATGTGGTCCTCCCTGATTACACTAAAGCTTATCAAGCAGTTGGCCACTGCCCAAAAGTTTTGCCTCTGCACCGAATCTCAGTCCCCTCACATCCAAACTCGTGGAACTCTGGACCACCTCTGCCGGAAGCCCCAACGCCCTCCCTTCCTCCCAGCACCACATCAGCAAAGTTTTACCATTTTTGGTGACTTGGCTAAACAGGGCAGGGGGTTCATCCTATATGACCTTTCCTATGTTCTTTAGCAATTCTAATTGAGGCCAGGGTGATTATGAATTTTAAATAAGTGAAAGGATCAAAGCTGATGAAGACAAGATGCAGGCAGTTTTAAACTTTCTGGTTTTTTTTTTCCCGCCTCCCTAAGAGCAGCTTAAAGAGGCATGAAGTCATGAAGTAAGGGATCGGGAAACTTCTACTCAGCAATTTTATACTCGTTTTTTTTTTTTTTTTTTACAAATATAAGACATTCCATTAAGGCTAGGTAACACTCTACTATTTCTAAAATCCTGTGAAATTGGTGTATCTCAGTTGAGACATAGGGTATTAGAAACTGTGATGTCTGAAAATTATTGCTATAATATCTAAAATTCCCTCTTCTCTCTCTTTTTATTTCCAAGAAGTCCAAGATCCTATGGGCAGAATATATGGCTTTTAGCAAAAGATGCCTCTTGAGGTTTGAACTGGCTCAGGCTCGTTCTTCTCTGTTTTTAGATCCTCTCTAGTCATTCTTTCAACAACAAACATTTACTAAACATCTAGTAAGTAAGTGTCAGGTATAGTGCTAAACTCTGGAATTTCTAAGAAAAATCCTGACATTGGTACCTCCATTTGAGGGTTGGGGGGTTTGAAGAGCTAATAGAGAAAGAGATGCAAGTAAAGCAATAAAGAAAAGCAGTGGTGTTCTAGGTGTGCCAGCGGGAGCATTCTCAGGAGCCAAGGGGGACAGTTATTAATTCAGGGAGAGAGAGAAGTAGGAACTGGGTGAGGTGGATGGTTTGTTTTGCAAAAGGCTTTGCGGAAGCCATGAAGACCTTGAACTGAATTATGAATTACACTCTCAGTGCACATCAGAGTCTGAACAAACTTTTGATCAGCTCTTTTTCAGAAGCCCAAGAAGCTGAGCTTGTCCAGATTCACATGGTTGGGACAGGATCTTTAATGTATAGCATTTGCTGTTTCCCTTCCATTCCACGGTCCTTGTTCTCCCCTTTGTGCAGCCGACTGTGAAGGGCCGCTTTTGCTGGACCACACTTGTACCCAGAGGTGAAGACAAAGCTTGTTCTTCCTTGGTCTTTACAGTTCAGTGAGACCACTTGCTTTTTTAATTCCTAAGAGTTTGGTTTATATAGACTGGGTGTTGGGTTTAAATAATTCATTTGGGGGTGGGCGTTGGTCCAATCCACTTTCTCTTTCTCTTCTTCAGTTTCATCTCTAAATTGGAAGGCAAGATGTGAGTCTGTGAGTCCCTGGCTCCACCAGCTCCAGCAGGAGCCTGTGGTGTGGTGTTTCACCTTTCTGCATCCAGTCCCAAGTGTTAGTTTGATGATACCCCTCTCTGCTCTGAGGACACAAGATTCTGGTGGAAAGACCCACCACCTGACTTTCACACTCAGTGGAGCCATTCACTGGTACGAGATGGCCTGAAGCCAGCTGCCTTTCTCTTCTGCTCCTCCATCCCTTCAGCTCAGCCTGGGGGCCAGGGTGCTTCTCCCCCGAGCTGTTGGAGAAGTACGTTCTTCTGCAGGTGAGCTAATGGGTTTCTGTGTTGTGCTTTATGGATCTCTGCATTTGCAAGGACATTGTGGGGGCAGGGCAGTGTGGAAGCACTTGCCATGAGGGGACAGGAAGAAAGTGGCCATGAGCTGAAAAAAGAAGAAAGCAGTGAGGGGAATTTCTCTAGAATTTTGGAAGCTGAATTGCCTCTGTCAGGGAGTAGCTGATGCACCTGAAACCTATTTGCAAGACTTTACTGCCCGAGTAAAATTAGTACTGAAATGCCTGGAATCTCTTCAAGAGATTGTGATGTTCACTTAATGTTCCTCTTCTGGCAGAAAAAAAGGTGAACTTGGTTATTCATGTGATTAGGCATCAGTTGTGTAAAATGATGTATGTAGGCTAATTCCTATTGACCCTTCAGAGAGAGAAATCACATATTGTTATTCAAGAAGCACATGTAATTTTATCTCTTTTTACAAGCTCAAATCAAATAGATTACTTCCCTGAGCTATGAGCAACTTGAAATGCACATAGATCTTCTAGGTTAAAGAGCAAGAGGATAAGGACTTGCATTTGAAACAGCAAAGTCTGTAATTTGGTGCTGCAAAGATTCTGTTAAATGGCTAAAGAGGAAACCAGCAGATTCCGAAACTGTAAACATTTTAAAGGAGAAATAAAAGATAACAGGGTTTCCCTGGTGGCTCAGTGGATGAGAATCTGCCTGACAATGCAGGAGACGTGGTTCTGTCCCTGATCCGGGAAGATCCCACATGCTGTGGAGCAACTAAGCCTGTGCGCCAGGATTGAGCTTGTGCTCTAGAGCCCAGGAGCCAGAACTGCTGAACCACGTGTGCTCTGGAGCCTGTGCTCCACAGCAAGAGAGGTGACTGCTGTGAGAAGCCTGTGAACAGCAACTAGAGAGTGGCTGCCCTTCACCATCACTAGAGGAGAGTCTGCGCAGCAACAAAGACCAGCGTAGTCAAGCTTAATCGCTCAGTCGTGTCTGACACTTTGCGACCCCATGGACTGCAGAACACCAGGCTTCCCTGTCCATCCCTGTCCATCACCAACTCCTGGAGCTTGCTCAAACTCCTGTTCATCATGTCAGTGATGCTATCCAACTATCTCATCCTCTGTCATCCCCTTCTCCTCCCTCCTTCAATCTTTCCCAGTATCAGAGTCTTTTCCAAGGAATCAGTTCTTTGCATCAGGTGGCCAAAGTATTGGAGTTTCAGCTTCAGTATCAGTCCTTCCAGTGAATATTCAGGACAGATTTCCTTTAGGATGGACTGGTTGGATCTCCTTACAGTCCAAGTGACTCTCGAGAGTCTTCTCCAACACCACTGTTCAAAAGCATCAACTCTTCAGTGGTCAGCTTTCTTTATAGTCCAGCTCTCCAGTCCTTTATAAATGACTACTGGAAAAACCATAGCTTTGACTAGACAGACCTTTGTTGTCAAAGAATGTCTCTGCTTTTTAATATGCTTAAATATGCTTAAAGACCCAGCACAGTCATAAATAAATAAATAGATAATTTTTAAAAAGATAACATGGGGGTGTCATGGGAAAAAATATTTTATATTTACTTACTTAAGCAGTCTTCTTGAAGGTAGAAATATTGGCTTAGCTAAAAAGTTCATTTGGCTTTTTCTATAACATATTATAGAAAAACCTGAATGAATCTTTTGGTCAACCCAATACTTCTCAAAACCATTACCGTGACTCCCCTGCCCAGGCCACCATTGTATTGCCTCTACTCTGGATTACTGAAATAGCTGCCTGTTGAATCTCCCTGCTTCACCTCTGATCCTCACAGTTCACTCGCCTCTCAACCAAAATTATTTTTTAAAGATCATCTTTTAAAGCTTACAGTTCTCCACGAGCTTGTCACTGTACACAGGATAATATTCAAGCTTCTTACCCCAGACACTCCTCAGGCTTTCTCAACAGAGACAGTATGTGGATGACAGGAAGAGCAGGACAAGGCTTCCCTTGAGTATCCATCCACGGCAGTGCAAGAAGTTTAGCATCCCTGGTCCTGCCCACAAAAGCCAACAAGGCTCTGTCCTCAACTCTGTATTTTGCATCCAAATCACCAGCTGTGCATCCTCACACACCATCTAGGCAGGGGAAGGAGGGTGGCATCACCCTTAGCTGAAAATCCCCACTAGGCTACCTGATCTGGTGCCTGCCTACCTCCAACCCCAGGATCTCTGCACGGGCTCTTTTCTCTGCCTGGACTGTTCCACTCCCAGACTAGCCATGTTTGGCTCCTTTTCCACATTCAGTTCAGTTCAGTTCAGTCGCTCACTCGTGTCCGACTCTTTGCGACCCCATGAATCACAGCACACCAGGCCTCCCTGAGGAGTTCACTCACCAACTCCCAGAGTTCAGTCAGACTCACGTTCATCGAGTCAGTGACGCCATCCAGCCATCTCATCCTCTGTCGTTCCCTNAGAAAGAAGCATTTAAGACAGTGCATTTACACTTAGGTTTGCTTGTTGGATGATTTTTGTAGATTTTTTTCCCTCTTGTATAAAGTGGTCAGGAGCCGAGTTGTAGAGCCAGGAGGTACCGGTCTGAATCCCAGCCCTGCCTCTCCCTGCCTTTTGACCTTTGGCAAGTCACATAACCTCTCTGAGCCCAAGTGTTTTATTTTTAAAGTAAGGGTAGTCATCGCAATTTGATTACATGCTGACTATAAAACAATCTGCTCAATGCCTAAAAAATTATAAACACTCAACAAACAGCAGTTGCCTNCAGTCCCTCCCAGCATCAGAGTCTTAGGATCACATAATTTATAAATTTTTGTTGATGTATTATCTCCTCTAATGTTTTTAACAAGTTGGCCAAAGCACCATTGCCAATCACATATGATAATTCTACAGTTATATGTGTTTTGGAATAGCAATTTAAAAGACAGTCCTGATTTATAACTTTAGTTTGACTTAGTAAAGAATTCAAAAGCAAAGTTTGCCACTATAGCTCGTGAAGCTAAATTTTAAAAGCATGTGACCTTGTGTATGTACTAAGTCAATTCAGTCATGTCTGACTCTTTGGGACCCTACGGACTATAGCCTGCCAGGCTCCTCTGTCCATGAGATTCTCCAAGAAAGATTACTGGAGTAGGTTGCCATACCCTCCTCCAGGGGAACTTCCCAACTAAGAGACTGAACCCACATCTTTTATACCTCCTTCATTGGCAGATGGGTTCTTTACCTGACACCTGGGAAGCCCCCTGCGACCTTACAGATCACCTATGAAATTTGAAAAGAATTAAATATTCTTTATATGCTTTATACATGAACTGTACTAAAATGCCTTTCATTGAATAAAAGGCAACATTTTAGATACAGGGGATTTTAATTAAATTGGTAATAGTTAAGACCAAAAAGATAGAGTGGACATTACCAGCTTATCTTCAGCCCTTGCCTTTAGCAGGATAATGAATACAATGTGAAACACAGGTGAGTCTTGCTGTTCTATGACACAGTGAAGGGATATCCTCCATATTTAAACATATTAATGTAATCAGTTATATAAATTTAAATGTAAAACCAGTTTCCTATAGGTTTTGAGATGGCATTCACCATCTCTATGAAGAGCGGAACACTACTCATCAAGTCCAGTCATGTCTTTAGAAGGGGAGAACGGAGATAGTACTTGCTGAACTAGCATTAGTATCAAAATTCAAAAAGCTGATCATATTAATTTAACCATGAGTCAGTCTACATAAATCAGGACTATCCAAAATATCCTACCAGCTATTCATGATTGGAACGCTGCTATATGAGGTTTATTTAAATGTGGTACATATAAAAAAGCTCATGAGACATTTCTGTTTTGTAATAAACAAGGCAAGGCACAACTATTGCTCATTTGTAGCTTTTCTGAGCTAAACTCTTAAGTCTGCCCTTTCTACCATCTTTTTGATGCCCATTAAGATCATTTTGGTTCCATGAATGTACTTCTTGGGATTCTCCATATACCCCATCAGTGTCTCCTCTCCCCAAGAGATGCCTTTGTTTCTGTTGGAATCTGTGTAAGAAAATCCAGGAGTCTGACCTGTCTTTTGCCCAAAAAGACCATGAAGATTTGGCTCAATCTTGTGCCTGCCTCCCTTTTCCATGGTATGGCACTGGACACACTTCTGAATAAAAAGCTTCTTGTCCTTTTCAACATTACCCATGTTTAGATCGTTCTCTTTTCACAATGTCCTGCTCTCCAAGTCCAAGGACATGCAGGTCTGAGCCTATGTCCTGGTAGGTTCCTCTAATTGTGATGATGTTATTAATTATTTACTCTCTTTACAAATAAGGAAACCAAGGTTCAGACTGGCTGTGTAACTCACTTAAGGTTATGGAATAAATGAAGGGACTGGAAAATTTAACCTAGATCTGCTCAGTTCCAGCTCCAATGGATCTTTCCATTTCACTGGAAAGTCCCTCACAGAAATGCCTAGTTTAATGGTGAGGAAACCGAGGCACAGGTAAAATAAATTGCTTAAGAGATGTCCTCTAGTTGATGTGTGATTTGAGGGTCAATATGTGAAATGTTCAGGAAGCCACATCTTTTTTCCTTTTAACACTTTGATTTAACTTATAAAAGATCACAGTCTGTTACTTTTAGAGATTTTCCAGCTTTGGGGATTAGACTTTGTTTTTCTTGGCAGTGTTCATATTTGAAAGCAGTATATTCGACACTGCTTTCTGGATTTAACTTGAAACAAATGAAGTAAAATTATACTCACACTCCCTGCTCTCTTCCAAATTATGAACTCAAAATTTAACTTTCTGCTCAGGACATCAGCGTTTTGGCAAGCGATAATTCTCACTTTGCCCAGCCATCGCAAGTGAGAAAAGAGGAACTCTCGCATTAACAAATCCCTGTTGATAAACCTCTTTTTTCATGGACATTCTGTCTTTAGAAAACAAGTAGATAGAGCACTTGTTAGTTAATAATAAAACGAATTCTTCAGTGACTACTCAGATGAATGAGTATTTTTTAGAGGCATGGGGTATGTAAGGAATTTTAATCCAGCCTCCGGGTTCACTCCCCCACACAACAACTGTGGAGAAACCTCTGGCCTCTGAATGATGAATGGCCCCAGACTCAACCAGGAGGGAAGACAAGCCCAATCCTATAATTTGGCATCACTCTTTTTACAAATTCCTGAGTGGACTTCTATTTTCGCTGTAGCTGATGAATGGGCTCAGTTAAAGAGCTTTGCATATATTGTAAAATGACCATCAAGTGTTTCTCCTCTTATGCCATCCCGTCTCTTTTCACCCTATCCACAAAATCCCAACCCCAATCCCCAAATACATCTCAGCCGCTCACAGACACACTTCTGCTAGCACATCTCTAGCTGTTAAAAAGTTCTATTCATTGATTTCAAATTAATATCTTAAGGGGCTCCAGGCCTTGGGAGAAAAGAAATCAGTAAATTAGTAAATGACAGAGCAGTAAGCAGCTTAAATGAGACTTCTTGCAGCTCTTTGCCTGTGGATGACACAGAATTTCTGAGCTTAGAAAAGCTCTTTTCTCTGCAGGTGGTACTGTGGGGATACCAAGATGTGGTTGCATGATCATAGATCACAGTCTTATCCATCTGTTTTAGTCTCTACTGCAATACTCCACACAGGCATCACCACCCCGACCCGTGCTCTGTGCAGTCAAATCCTACTTGCTAATCAGCCAGGCTGAACGAAGGGTTAAGGCTGCAGCCTTCCATGCCAGCAGACGCTGCAAACATTTCACGTACACTTTCTACAGTCAACCCTGTAGCTCCATCTCCATTCTGCATTTGCAGAAGTATTATTTCCTCTCACCTCTGTCTGGCTTAGACTTGCAGCTGACCAGGTTCTACAGCTTAGAAGTCCAAACTTACCCCTGCAGGGTCTTACCTAGAGTCTGTCCCTCCTCCCTTGCGTGGTTTGGAAAGCCTCAGGGCCTCCTGTAACCTTGATGCTGCCTCCCCACTGGAAGTTGAAAGCATCCTCCTTGGCTGCATTACTGCACATTTTCCTAGTAAGCTTTTTTTTTTTTTTCCTTTCAGCTCAAACTTCTTCAAACAACACCATCTCTATTGACCCTGAATTTCTCTAGCCCTCTGTAAGGGCATTTCCAACTGGCCAGGCCAGAAGAGAGACTGTAGAGGGCAAATTGGCGAAAGGAGGTTTGGAAACTCACCTGCACAGCTGCGAGGAGAGGAGCAGACACAGGATGGGGCTGCCTGCAAACTTCCCAGGGACCAACTGCAGACAAATCTCTTGGCCTTAAAGCGACAGGGCGCTTTTCACCATATAAGGAAAACAGGTTCACTTGTCTGCTTTGGGATCTGTTTGGGCAAAGCAGCTCCTTCTCTGGACATGGCAGAGGCTTAAACCAACTGGGAAAATCTGGAGCCTGTCAGTTCAGGAGGATCTGTACATAGTAGGAAGCTTGAAAACTGCTGGATAAGGTACATGAATGATATTTGGCAGGCCATTTTGAAGACTGGAAAACCCTTTATCTGGGGCTTGCCCCTTACAGAAAGGGTTTACAGTGACTGGGAAGTCTGCCTCAGTGACAGGAAAGGGTTCTGCTCCTATTTCAGGTTTGGCTTCCTGCAAACAAACCAATGATCTTGCTCATCTCAAAAAGAAGAGGCAATTGGTCCTTGCTTCCTTCAACATTCAGAAGAGGACAGCAAAGTAGTGGGTCTTGTGGTCGGAGATTTTGGTTGTTTAAGATACTTTAGCAGTGCTTCCCTAAAAACGAGGGAAATGGAGATGATTTTGTTATTTCAGCTCAGCTGGCAGAAGCCCTTCCTAAACAGACACACACTCACAGATCTTGACCAAGGACACCTGCACTCCTGAGCACCCCTTTCAGGGTCCCTTGGCTGAAGCCCACAGCTGAAGTCTGAGGAGTGATTTTATCTTAACCAGCAGGGATAAGATAACATTTTCTGTTTAGTACAGTAAATGTTTGAGGTGTATTAAAAGAAATTATAAAATGTTAGATTCTGAGGGAAAAAGTGGAGCTTAATTTAGTTATCACTTGGATGGTCACATATTTTTCTCTTTTTCCTTCTTTTTTGCTTAATATATTTAATGAATTAACTTAATTTTTAATTGAAGTCTAGTTGATTTACAATATTATGTTGGTTTGAGGTATAAAACATATAAGATATATGTATATGTATGTGTGTGTGTATGTGTGTGTTTATGTTGGAGAGGGAAATGGCAACCCACTCCAGTAGTCTTGCCTGGGAAATCCCATGGACAAAGGAGCCTGGCGGGCTCCACAGGGTCACAAGAGTCGGGCACAATTTAGCGACTAAACCACCATATACATATCTGTATGTATGTACATATAGATGTATATGTATATATGTATGTGTGTGTGTGTGTTAGTTGCTCAGTCATGTCAGACTCTTTGTGACCCCATGTCCTGTAGCCCACCAGGCTCCTCTCTGTCTACGGAATTCTCCAGGCAAGAATACTGAAGTGGGTTGCCATGCCCTTTTCCGGGGATTGAACCTGGGTCTCCCGCATTGCAAGCAGCAGATTCTTTACTGTCTGAGTCACCAGGGAAGCTCATATGTGTGTATGTGTGTGTGTGTGTATTCTTTTTCCTTATGGGTTTTTACAAAATACTGACTTTAGTTCCCTGTGCTGCACAGTAGGTCCTTGCTGGTTTTATATATATTAGTGAGTGTATGTTAATCTCATCCTCCTAATTCATCTTCCCTGCTCCCTTTGGTAACCATAAGTTTGTTTTCTATGTCTGTGAGTTTGCTTCTGTTTTGTATATAAGTGCACTTGTATCATTACATACCCCCATCTCCCAACACACACACTTTTTCTTCACTGAAACTAAATATCATTTCTTTATTGCCAGCTGACTACACCTAATACTTGGTATCTGTATCATAGATTTTGGATTAAAAAATATATATACAATTTGGCCCTTGATTCTATAGTCTCATATTACCTTCATATTTCACTTTCTTACATAGATTTTGAGTCTTAAAGGACAAAGGTCACTTCATATCCTTCCATACCCTGCTTAATACCTAGCATGGAAGAAGCATAGAGCAGGGAGGGAAATATTTGTTGGATTAAATCAGTTGAATAGGACCCAAGGTTTTGTATAATGTCTACCTAGTTTTATGAATAAAATGTGTTTTTACTAAAATTATTGTTGTTAAATAAAGCCATGATTTCTTTTCTTGATCATCCCTTTTATATCAACTAGTGTTTATTTTCCATGCCATCACATTTTCTTCAAGGGGAAAGGTTAAAAGAATTTCTTTGAAAGTAATCATTGTGATAAACTCTTTGACCTAGCAATCTATTCTTAGAAAATTAATCTAAGGAAATAATTAAACAGAAGCAAAACATCTGGTAAGTAGAGATATTTATTACATTGCTGTCTGCAACAGCAAAAGCAAGAGATGACCTGAAGGCTCCGAAGTCATTTACCTTGATACATCAATAATAATAGTTCACATTTAATGATTGCTTACCATGTACCAGGCACTGTTCTAAGCACTTTAAGAAAATTAATTCATTTAATCATGACAAACCCATGTGGTTGGAGTTGTCATCAAGCCCATTTTACAGACCAGAAAACTAAGGCACAGAGGTTAATAAACTTACATTTGAATTGAGGTGCTTTGGCACTAGCATTTAGACTAGCAGCATCCTAAACTCAAGGAGGACATGGTAATCCAATCCAGTGTTCTTGCCTAGAGAATCCCAAGGACAGAGGAGCCTGGCAGACTATAGTCCATGGTATCACAAAGAGTCAGACATGACTGAAGTGACTGAGAACACACGCACTCATCCTAGGCTCCCATCAGGACTCATTGAGCATAATAGGCATTGAGGATAGACAGAGTAATAAGAGTAATCAAATGGTCTTCACATAGTCATTAAAAATAATAATTATGAAAGCTCTATACAAACTTGGAAACATGCTTATGATATAAAGTTAACTGAAGCAGAAGATCAAATACCTATGATTATAACTAGTGTTAACTCTCTATAAGAAATGAAAGGCCTTATGCAAAATAGAAAACAGTTATATAATAGTTTTGGACTATGATATGATTTCTCTAAAATTGTCTTGAATGGTATTTATGGTTTTCATTTTTAAATTGATAAGAATTCATACTTGCTACAAATACATTGACCTTGGCATTCTTTTGGCTCTAAGCCTATCTAAATGATGCTATCGGCCTAGATTAGTGAGTGTCAAGAGGTTCTTTTGGTGGTGCTATTATCCCAGCGGAGCTCTCTGCCAGCTGAGTGATTCACCACACTTGGGGAAGGGACCTGTATGTCACATCCCCGCACTACTGTTCAGTCACCCCTGAATTGACTGTACATCAAAATATTTTTCAATGTTCATTTTCACCTAGTGTCTTATGATTCGTGGACCTGCCCTGGAGGCTCAGTGGTAAAGAATCTGCCTGCCAGTGCAAGAGATGTGGGTTCGATCCTTGGTTGGGAGATTCTCTGAAGGAAATGGCAACCTGCTCCAGTATTCTTGCCTGGAGAATCCCATGGACAGAGGAACCCGGTGGGCTATAGTTCATGGGGTCTCAGAAGAGTTGGACACGACCTAGCAACTAAACAAGAACAAGGATAAAGCTCTATGTGATAGTGTTGTTCAGGAAAGAAGTCTAACCTACATTTTTCCTTATGGAGGAAGGCTTCCAGTGAGGGATTCTAAATCTGATAATATTTATCAGTAAACAAACAGATATGTCTCAGAAGATGGGCTTATTCTAGGATTAAAGAGGGCAACTTCGGTGTAAATTAACTAGCAATTAAGACATATGTATTGCTTGAAGCCGTTGAGGGTTGTATGAAATGAATATATTTAAACCTTATAAGGTACTGCAAAATCAAACAAGTTAAGCTCTAAAAAACAAACTGAAAACTTGCTTCAGGAGGCATTAATATTTTTATAGTTTTGACCCATTAATCATACTTTCTAAAATTGAAAGTGAAACTGTCATTGGTGTCTGACTTTTTGTGACCCAACGGGCTATACAGTCCATGGAGTTCTTCAGGACAGAGTACTGGAGTGGGTAACCTTTCTCTTCTTCAAGGGATCTTCCCTAGAAGATCCTAGGGATTGAACCCAGGTCTTCTGCATTGCAAGTGGATTCTTTACCAGCTGAGTCACAAGGGAAACCCAAGAACACTGGAGTGGGTAGCCTATCCCTTCTCCGGGGATCTTCCCAGATCTTCCCGACCCAGAAATCGAACCAAAGGTCTCCTGCACTGCAGGCAGATTCTTTACCAACTGAGCTATCAGGGAAGCCCTTTCTGAAATTAGGTCAGAGATATTCTCTCATGTGAGAAAGGAAAAGAAAGGGGGAGGAGGATCTTCCCTGGTGGTTTAGTGGCTAAGATTCCGAGCTCCCAAAGCAGGTGGCCTGGGTTTGATCCCTGGTTAGGGTACTAGATCGCACATGCCACATCTAAGACCCAAAGCAGCCAAATAAATAAATAAATATTTTTTTTAAAAAAGAAAGGGGCAGGAGACCATGTGATTCCAAAATTCCAAATGAATGTGTAAATAAAGATTTAATAAACTTAATAACATGTCTAAAGGAAAGTAAAAGTTTTTTTCTAATAAAATGTTAATAATGTAAACTAAAATTTCATAAAGCTGTAGATAGAGCAAATTTATTTAATATTCTTTTCAGCTAAATACATATCACATAATATTAATAGTATGTTACCCCTTTTGGAAAAGAAAAAGCAAGTATAACAAAACCCAAACAAACAAAATAAATTAAACAACAGATTGAGTAGTAGGTATTAATCCATCTGTGGTCACAGATTCTTTGCACATGATGGTTAGAAGCATCAGTAAAGAATATAATTTTTCATGCATTATCTTTATGTTCAAGCTTAAGGTGAAGCTTATTCTTAGGAATGTCAAAGTTGTGTGTTTTTTAAAAAATTTACATTTATTTTACAATTTTATATTTGTTTTTCTAAAAATATATGGAGATGCTGATTGTAAAAGTGAAAAGGGAATGTTCCTGCTAAGTCCCTCATGGTTTGTTTGGACTCTTTTTTTTCTGAATTTATGGATGAATATTATTGATGTCTGGGGTGTACATTCCAGCCCCTTGTGAGTCCATGCTCCTCCTGAAGGTGGGAATTTACTCATTCTTTGACAAAACTTGATGAAAGTCTATAGTATCCTGGGCTTAATGCTGGGGATGCAGCTATGACAGAATGGGCAAAGTCTCAACAATCATGAAGCTTACAGTCTTGGGGGGAAAGAGACCAATAAAGAAATAAAGGAGAAAATATCAGGCAGTGATAAACTCCTTGATGAAAATACAATATGTGAAGGAGATAACTGTGTTGCTTAGAAAAAGATTTTCTGAATTCTTGACTTTGAAGCTGGTATCTTTCTTCTTAGTTTCTGTAGTACACTACCTTGCAAATGGCTGGTACTCAGTCAGTATTATAGAATCATGTATTTATTTTTGAAACGTGACAAAAATTTCTATTTTATAACTTCATTGGTTCAGAGAGTAGAATTTATTTTTTAATCTCCAAATCAGATGGCATTTTCAATGGCTTTTTTTTAAAAGATTTTTTTTAATGTGGACCATTTTTAAAGTCTTTATTAAACTTGCTACAGTATTGTTTCTTTTTTTAAAAATGTAACATTTGTTTAATTTTAAAAAGAAGGCATTGTCAACCCCCGCCGATTGTTCTAAAGGAATTCCATCAGCTTCTTTTATTCATACTACAATTTAAAGCAATGATTCTCAAAGTGCAGCTGGGGTCAACAAGAGCAGCACCTCTTGGAAAAGCCTTTGAAATGCAAATTCTCAGGTCCTGACCTCAGCCTACCAAAGATATTGTAGGACTTGCCTGGCTGTTCTCCCAGTGGTTAAGACTTCACCTTCCAATGCAGAAGGTGCAGGTTCAATCCCTGGTCAGGGAGTTAAGATCTCAATGGCCTTTTAATGTAAGCTTCCTCTTCTGTGTTTCTGGTATATTGCCAGCTGTCATTTATACTAGTTACAAAAGAGCAAATGCAAAAAAAAAAAGTCAAATTCTGGCCAAGAAACATCTGCTAAACAGTTGACATTATTCTTAGATGGCCTTCTCTTCAAGCCATTTTGGCAACTCCCTAGTTGTACTTCTGTAAAGGGTTGCACCTGGGGAATGGCACGGAGGCTTTTATGAAGAGTGATATTACAGGCTTCTCGCCAGGGCTGAGAGAGGAGAGGCTGTAGCAAGCTCTATTTTATAGTACAGTGAGGTTAGCCATTTACTGTTCCCATAAGCTATTTCACTTGCAATAAAGGTCAATGGGCCTTTTTAGGAAGGAGAGCTAGGCCCCTGTCTAAAAAGGCCATCTTCTTTGACAGTCAAAAAGACAGGCTGCTTTAGATTCTTCTGGAAAGTGGCAGGATGTTTATTTAGCTGGAAGAGTGGTTCAATATGACCAGCTGATGAGCAAAGCAATAAGAATTCACCGACTTCAGGGGGGAAGATTTAAATTCTAAGGTAGCTTGACCGCAAAGCTAAGCAGGGAGTGGCTCACTGCGGGTCTGGTTGCTACCTTGACACATGAACTCTGCCAAGAAATACATTTCTTACTTGGCATTCTCTATCGTTGGATTTTCTGGGAAGCTTATGTCATAAACTACCATGGTTTGCAACCCTTGGCATTTGCAAGTCCAGTCTGGCAGAAGCAGTTCCATTAACAGTGTATTTTTCTTTCTTTCTTGATAGTTTTAAAGAAAAAAATCAAATTGGGTGGGTGTTTCTTTAAAGATAGGATATGATACTGGGCTGCAATGCTTCTGTTCACTATCTCCTAAAGAAATTTTGAAAAACTATGCACCCTCCTTCAGTTTTATGTTATAGTGTAAAACATTTTATCAAAACCTTGAATAGTAAGTAGCAAAGGGTATAATTTATGGTCCGTTGTCAATACTGGGCTTTTCAAAGTGATGTGTGTGTTGGGGGTGGGGGGTGGTGTCCTGTTTGACTCTGTGATGCCATGGACTCTAGCCTGCCAGGCTCCTCTGTTCATGGGATTCTCCAGACAAGAATACTGGAGTAGATTCCCATTTTCTCCACCAACCCAGGTATCGAACCCACATCTTCTGTGTCTCCTGCCCTGCGGGCAGATGCTTTACTGCTGAGCCATCCAGGAAGCCTTTTAAAGTGATATTTACTTAATTTGTTATAATAAATCCAAGAGAATGTAAATACTGTAGCAAATTGATATCCACTATCATCCACTGAGTAATAGTTGCAATTTTACTTCTTTTTGTTTTCTCCTTTTATTTTTATTTCTATTCATTTCCATAATTTTATCCTAATAAAATGTATTTTTGTGATTAAGAATATTGATTTAACCGTTTCATGCACATAACAGTTCATGTGTGCTTAGTCTTTTCCGACTCTTTGTGAGCCCATGGACTCTAGCCTGCCAGGCTTCTCTCTCCATGGGATTTTTCAGGCAAGAATGCTGGAATGGGTTGCCATTTCCTACTCTAGGGGATCTTCCTGACCCAGGGATTGAACCCACATCTCTTGTGTCTCCTGCATTGGCAGGTGTATTCTTTATCAACTGTATCACCATACTTCTGTATAAAAATAAAGTAAAATTAAGGCTTTTTAAAAATAATCTGTGATCACAAGATCTGTTAAAACTAACCCTCTGGATTGAGTTATCATTACAATCATTATTGGAAATGCCTGTAGCAGAGACAATGTGTGTTCACCACATTCTTTTCTCTTTTTGGAGGTACAGGAAGTTTATATTTCTTAGTTTCCCGTTGGGAGTGTGAACAGAAATGATGTATTGTTTCCTGTTCTTGTTAACAGTGAGTTGAACTCTGTTTCATTCTCTCTTTCCCTTTCTATGTCTCCTTCAGATTCCCTGTTGGAATCCTAAAACTCTGAGATGGCAAAGATGAAAGATGGAGGCATAACTATCTAGGGCCCCCTTGGAGGAGAATCCCCAAAGAGCCTCCTTGTCTGAACTGGACTGTGATATAAAATTAGCAATATGCTTTTGGTGTGTTAAGCCATTGAAGTTTTAGGTATATTGGTTACTAAGGTAGCTTACACTATCCTGATTAACATATGCCATAACTGATTAAAAGAGCATGGATATATTACAACTTTTGATAGTTCATTATTAAGAAAAATAATTTTTAATTTTTGAAAATGCATCTCAATAAAAGCACCAAGAAATCTTGTTCATGTAGATGGAAGTAGAGGTAGTTATAGCATGTCTCTCAATTGAATTATATGCATGTCTTAGTGCAAATCACCATAATGAGATTTTGTAAAATGAGAGAAACACTACAGGAAAATTGAAATCGGAAAGGATTTCTTAGGCAGTCAATTTAAGGAACAAGTTATATAAAATGTAAAGATCTGGAACTTAACTCCCTAAAAATCTCTATGCCTATATACCCCTTTGAAAGTCTCTATGAGTGTCCAGAGACACCTGTATTCCACATTTAAGACACGTCTAGGAAAGAAGAAGAGTCAAGGGTGGAGTGTCCCTTCACCTGATCCTCTTTTAGCTGCTGACCTTCAGCCAAATCCTTGGTCTATCTTTTTCTACTCTTCCTTCTGACTCCCACTAGCTCACAATGAAAAGTATCCTGATGAAGATTAAAGTCTGTAACATATAGAGAGTTATTTTAAATCGAAAAGAAAAATATGATTACTTCAGAAAAAATGGGCAAATGATCACAAATGTCAATTCACAAAAGAAGAAACACAAAATCCTAATATCCACAGAAAACATTAAGGCCCACTTGGAATTCATAAATATGCAACGTAAAACAATGAGATTGGTTCAGTTCAGTTCAGTTCAGTCGCCCTGTTGTGTCTGACTCTTTGGACCCCATGAATCGCAGCACGCCAGGCCTCCCTGTTCATCACCATCTCTCGGAGTTCACTCAGACTCACGCCCATCGAGTCCGTGATGCCATCCAGCCATCTCATCCTCAGTCGTCCCCTTCTCCTCCTGCCCCCAATCCCTCCCAGCATCAGAGTCTTCTCCAATGAGTAAACTCTTCTCATGAGGTACCATTTTGGAAATACAATTGGAAAAAGTAACCTTTAGTGATGGTTGGGAAGAGAATAACTTCTAGAGACCAATTTGGCAATACATGTCAAAACTTTTTAAAAAATATATAAAGTTGAGGTAGCAGCCCACTTCTGAACATTATTCTAAGAAATAATCATGAATAGGTTAAAAGAAAAAAGATTCAGCCTTGAGCTTTACCACAGATTTTTTAGCCAAGGTTCTTTTAGTCACAAGTATTAGGTTGCAAGGCATCTTTCATTTGAAATGCCTATTCTCTTCTACATTTTCTGGTTCTCTTAGTTAAAATTCTTGATTGATTTAGACTGATTACTTGCTGAGTGCTGACTGATTGGCTGACTTCATCCAATCAACCATCATTTGTCTGGGAAGAGAAATGTCATAGGATACACAGAGTTACTTCTTCCAGGGGCTATTTGTGGAGTAAGGGCTAGGTGCTCCATGCTCCATAAGAGACCGGGAATGAAATCAGCATAACCTATCTAGAATGGTGAAGAAGAGGAATCACTTAAAAGCCCAGCCCAGGATATGAAGTGAACTGTGACACCATGAAGTGAGATGATCATCAAAACTGTTCTTACAGAAGATTATTCCAGAAGACATAGAAATGTATTTCTGATATATTTCTATTTCTAGAGGAAAGAACTTGTTGCAAAGAGAATAAACAGGCTCATCTTATTTTTTAAAATGTTTACATTTATAAAGAAAGAAAATACCATCAGCTGAATTCATGCTAAGAGGACTGAACGTTTGTGTCGCCTACCCTGCCCTCTCCCTCATTCTAATATTGAAACCCTAACTCCCGATGTGATGATATTTGGAAGTGGGATCTTTGGCAGGTAATTGGGTTTAGATGAGGTCAAGAGGTTGGAACCCCCCAGATGGAATTAGTGCTCTTAGAAGAAAAGGAAGAAACTAGAGTCTTCTCTTCCTCCACCACGTGAAGATACAGCAAGCAGGGAGTTATTTGCAAACCAGGAAGAGGGCTCTCACCAGACACTGTGGAACCCGTCTTGGACTCCTCAGCCTCTAGAACTATGAGAAATATCAATAAATATTTGTTATTTAAGTCAGTCTATGCTGTTTTGTTAGAGTGGCCTGAAATAACTAAGAGATAAAGGATATCTATCAAAGCTGCAGTGGTAGAAATATTTGGATGGTGGGATTACTGATTATTCCTTTTTAAAGGAATATACTCCTTTTTAAAAAGAGAGTTTATTTTTATTTAAAAGAATTTTTGGCCATGCCCTGAGGCATGTGCGATCTTAGGTGCCCAACCAGGGATGGAACCTGTGCTCCCTGCATTGGAAGCACAGAGTCTTAACATTTAAAACTATTTTAATAGAAAGACATTGAGTTTTAGAGGTAGTTCTCCAATCTCTTAAGAGAATTGAAAATGAATGAATTAAAATCTAAATTCTTGATGAGCTGAGGTCAAGGGTTTGGACAAGAAGCTGCAAAACATTTACCTGATTCCTGGCACACTGTACATACCTAGGCTTTGTTCATGAGCAACAGCAGATCCCAATGGCTGGAACTGCGAGAGGAAGAGATGCTACTGAAAGGACCACCTCCACTGCTCTTTCCGGTCCCCACTTTCCTCCAGGAGCATGGATGTGAACTCTAAGGCCCTTTAGTTACACTGTATGATTTTACATATGAAGACATGTAAAAGGGAAAAGAGAACTAGACCCAGAAATAGAAGCCCCAGATCTAGTCTGATTGTTCACTAGCTGGGTTATCTTGATGAGGTTACTAAACCTTGAGCCTCCTTGGAGACAATAATAGGAGATCCACTTTCCTTATATACTTCTTGTGACAACTGAATGAGATAATATGTGAAAGTGCTTGAAAAAAATGATATGATACAAATGTGCACGTGCATATATACACAAAATGTGTTTATTACAAATGTCTACGTGTATCTATTACACAGCTGTGGATATAATAATCAGAAGCTTAGTTCCCTGACTTGACCTTGTCTAAGTGTAAATAAAATGACAGATCACTGTGGACTTGATGAGATGCCTTGAGAAGGAAATGTTCTGTTGATCCAAATATTTTGAGAAGTATTGGTTATTACCTTTTTCCATAAGACAGAAAAGAAAAAGTTAGAGAATATTTACTTTCGGGTTAAAAGAAGAGCACAATAAATAAGGACTATTGTTGAAAGAAAACCTAGGGGAACAAAGGTCTTATTTAAGCTTAAGTATTTGCCTACAGTGTTTCAGAAAATAATAAATGATAGTTCCTCTCTTTTCATGTTTCCTGAGAAGACACACTAAGGTTTTCAAATATTAGCAGTGAAAGTCACTCAGTCACGTCCAGCTTTTTGTCACCCTATGAATGGCATAGTCCATGGAATTCCTCAGGCCAGAATATTGGAGTGGGTACCCTTTCTCTTCTCCAGGGGATCTTCTCAACCCAGGGACTGAACCCATGTCTCACGCATTGCAGGTGGAGTTTTTACCAATTGAGCTACAAAGGAAGCCCAAGAACACTGGAGTGGGTAGCCTATCCCTTCTCCAGAGGATCTTCCTGCCCAGTAATTGAACTGGGGTCCCCTGCATCGCAGGCGTATTTTTTACCAACTGAGCTATCAGGGAAAAATATTAGCAATAAATACAATTCTCTATACTGTACATGTTTCACAAGCTTTGTGGCAGTCTCAGACTTTGTGGTTAATGGTCAAATGTTAGCAACATTAGCAATAAATATGACCATTAACCACACAGTGAGATTGCCACAAAGCTTGTAAAACATGTATGGTATAGGAAATTATTTGTTGACTTGGCTATAAAATATGTTATAGGAAATTATATTTGTTCCCAGACTGAATGTGAACTCTTTGCTGTGGATAGTAAGCCCATTCTTCAGTCAACAGACTTACCAGCCCAATTAAACCCCAGATGTATGTTGGATAGAGTCTCACATGAGTCCAAACGCTTCAAACTCTTGATTCTAGCCTTCTCTTGGTAGATCATCTGAAACAAAGGTGCTTCTGGAAGAGTCAAATTCGAATATGATGAAGTCTGATTTATTTCACAATGTTATCTGAAATTACATCTGTGGAGGGACAGTGGGAAGTGAGTGGAGAAAAACAAACGTCTACTGTATGAACCTGTGTTGAAATATTGTTTGTTTAAGCATTTACTACATTCGTAACAGTAAGCTCATTTTAACCACTTTGAATACAGCACAGCACTATACAAGGGCTGTGTTATTCATATAAGGGCTGATGGGGAGGAAGGGAAGTGTCAGTAGTTCAGTCGTGTCTGACTCTTTGCAACGCCATGGACTGTATCCCGCCAGGACTTCCTCTGTCCATGGACATCTCCAGGTAAGAATACTGGAGTGGGTTGCCATTTCCTTCTCCAGGGGATCTTCCTGACCCAGGGATCAAACCCCAGTCTCCTGCGTTACAAAGAGATTCTTTACTGTCTGAGCCACCAGGGAAGCCCCTATGGGGATGAGGGAGGGCATGTAATGGTCTCTTCTTCCATGTTCTGAAGTGGACCAAAAACTGCCATCCAGTTGCTTGTCATGAAGCTGAATCTGTTCATAGATGTATTTTATCAACTCCCACATTATCAGCCTGCCTGTTGGTATTCATTAAAAATGATTTAATTACTAGCATTGAAAAGCTCAGGTGATTTTTGCATCAAAATAAAATGTGATGAATAAAATAGTTACTCTGCATGCCTTCCACACACCCCTCTTCCCTGACCCTCTCACCCCCAACCCCAGAGGCCGGGCAGCTAAAAATGACATTTCTAAGTTGGAAGGGACTGAGTTTTAGCTTAGACCAATCAGATGCATACAGAGGAGATGTAAAAGGCAGAGGCCAGTTGCCCCTGGTGGCAAGCTTGATCAAGGATGTTTTGGGCTTTTCTGTAACAGCAACGTGTCAGCAGCTTTGAGGGGACCTAACAGGTGAGGTATGGCTCTGGAGCTGGCAGTGACAGCATTTTCACAGCCACCTAATCTCTAGGCTGTTCCTAGAGCTAACAGTTCAGGGAAAACATCCAGAATTCCCATCTTCCCAGCTGAGCCAGAGTTGGCAGCCTCCTCGGGGGTCGGTTCTTCATTGTTCTTCTGGCAGTCAGCCCTGGAGGCCAAGCTTGAACACACTGTAAGCACCTAATTCCCTGTTTGAAGCCCTTTGCCCTTTGTGCTTAAAATAGCTAGAGTGGTTTCTGTTTTGTGGAACACAACTCTGACAAATACACAGGAATACGAGGAGTTCTGACCATGTCTGGCCCTGATTCTGGTTATAGTAACAACAGGCTGGCAACGAGCAGTGGCCTGTAGGTTGCATGGATCCCACCATGCCTTAGTGAACCTCCCAATGGGAGGCCATTTAAAAATTGCCATTTTTACTATGTTTGTAGTGCGTGTGTGTATAACAGATGTCTCATTTTTCTTAGTTATTGTACCTTCCTGGACCCAGTCAGGATTTTAGTTTGCCACTTCACTAATCTTTACTTAAAGCTTGCTGGAAAACTATGTTTTATTTCTTAAAGGGCGTAATTCTTTCATTTCGAATATCCTCCAAAATGCCCCCAAATCAAAACCAGAATGCTGTACATCTAAACAGCATCATTTAGGTCCCTGAGAGAATTGCTTTTACTGAACTGTGAAACTGGTTGTATTGTTAACCCTAAGAATGTTGAATAAATTGTAATGTCACCTCTATGACAACACAGTGAAGAGGTGTCCTTCAAGTCAATTTTATCTTACAAGCATGTAATAGATCAGGTTTTGCTCTTTGCACTGGCTGTCAGAAAGGTAAGACCAAAGGCCACCTGAGAGGCTGGATTCTCAGCGCGTACGTGAAATCACACTTGTATGCTGTGTAGTAACCCTAGCCCTGATCCTGTCTCATTGTTACTACTCTGGTTTTATCTTCATCTGGATTTCTTCACATGTTAAGAAAAATCCTACTGTATTCTGTTTGAATAGAAATCCCTTACAATTATACAGTGGTAGTGAGAAACAGCGGAGAAGGCGATGGCACCCCACTCTAGTACTCTTGCCTGGAAACTCCCATGGATGGAAGAGCCTGGTAGGCTGCAGTCCATGGGGTCGCTGAGTCAGACACAACTGAGCGACTTCACTTTCAATTTTCACTTTCATGCACTGGAGAAGGAAATGGCAACCCACTCCAGTGTTCTTGCCTGGGAGAATCCCAGGGATGACAGAGACCAATGGGCTGCCGTCTGTGGGGTCGCACAGAGTTGGACATGACTGAAGTGACTTAGCAGCAGCAGCAGCAGTGAAAAACAGATTCAAGGGACTAGATCTGATAGACAGAGTGCCTGATGAACTATGGAAGCAGGTTTGTGACATTGTACAGGAGACAGGGATCAAGACCATCCCCAAGAAAAAGAAATGCAAAAAAGCAAAATGGCTGTCTGAGGAGGCTTTCCAAACAGCTATGAAAAGAAGAGAAGCAAAAAACAAAGGAGAAAAGGAAAGATATACCCTTTCGAATGCAGAGTTCCAAAGAATAACAAGGAGAGATAAGAAAGCACTCCTCAGTGATCAGTGCAAAGAAATAGAGGAAAAGGACAGAATAGGAAAGACTAGAGATCTCTTCAAGAATATTAGAGATACCAAGGGAACATTTCATGCAAAGATGGGCTCGATAAAGGACAGAAATGGTATGGACCTAACAGAAGCAGAAGATATTAAGAAGAGGTGGCAAGAATACACAGAAGAACTATACAAAAAAGATCTTCACGACCTAGATAATCACGATGGTGTGATCACTCATCTAGAACCAGAGATCCTGGAATGTGAAGTCAAGTGGGCCTTAGAAAGTATCACTACGAACAAAGCTAGTGGAGGTGATGGAATTCCAGTTGGAGCTATTTCAAATCCTGAAAGATGATGCTGTGAAAGTGCTGCACTCAATATGCCAGCAAATTTGGAAAACTCAGCGGTGGCCACAGGACTGGAAAAGGTCAGTTTTCATTCCAATCCCAAAGAAAGGCAA
>SJYV01008730.1:771677-850734 GCA_006410875.1 Neotragus pygmaeus
AAGAAAAGCTATGACCAACCTAGACAGCATACTAAAAAGCAGAGACATTACTTTACCAACAAAGGTCCGTTTAGTCAAGGCTGTGGTTTTTCCGGTAGTCATGTATGGATGTGAGAATTAGACTATAAAGAAAGCTGAGTGCCTAAGAATTGATGCTTTTGAACTGTGGTGTTGGAGAAGACTCTTGAGAGTCCCTTGGACTGCAAGGAGATCCAGCCAGTCTATCCTAAAGGAGATCAGTCCCGAGTGTTCATTGGAAGGACTGATGCCGAAGCTGAAATTCCAATACTTTGGCTACCTGATGCGAAGAACTGACTCATTTGAAAAGACCCTGATGCTGGGAAAGATCGAAGGTGAGAGAATAAGGGGATGACAGAGGATGAGATGGTTGGATGGGATCACTGACTCAGTGGAGTTTGAGTAATGGAGTCAATGAGTTTGAGTAAACTCTGGGAGTTGCTGATGGACAGGGAGGCCTGGTGTGCTGTGGTCCATGGGGTTGCAAAGAGTCAGACACTACTCAGTGACTGAACTGAACTGATTCTGTTTGAAACCCATTGTATTTTTATTTTTTAAAGCATTCTTTAAAAAAAATTTTTTTTTAAATTCACTTGTATTAGGCTGCGTTGGGTCTTCATTGTTGTGCAGAGGCTACTCTCCATTCATGGTGCTCAGGTTTCTTGTTGGGGTGGCTTTTCTTGTTTCAGTGCGTGGCCTCCAGAGTGCGAGGGCCTCAGTAGTTTTGGCTCCTGGGCTTTAGAACATAGGCTCAGTAGTTGTGGTGCAAGGGCCTAGTTGCCCTGTGGCACGTGGGATCTTCCTGGACCAGGGATCGAACCTGTGTCCCCTGCATTGGCAGGCGGATTCTTTACCACGGGACCACCAGGGAAGTTCTGAAATCCATTTAAATCCTTGTTGTAATATGTGGGAGAATAAACATTTAAATAAACTGCCTCTACTTTCCCTGCTCTATTCCTTGTAATATGTCCACTAGCCCCCTCTTCATGTCCTTAAAGCATGTATTTCTGCCAAAAACTTAATGGATCAAGGCTATTCATGGGTGTGGTTGGGATTCTGCAATCTAACAAACGTTCTAAAGATGTGGTCAAGCTGAATACTGAGGCACCTTTTAGCAAAAAGCAATTTGTTCAGCTATTATTACTGAATCAAAATCCCAGGAGCTACGTATTTGACTGTCAGTTTACATGTGTAAACCAAATGCAAGATGCAGTCTTTGGGGGAAACAAATAATTACACTCTTTTTGAAGACATAAGGCCAGGAAATATCTAGCATCTTATCTATCTTAAACTAGCCTGCTTTTTTCTTTTTTAATTAAACATTTTATTTTGAGATAATTATAATTCACATGCTGTTGTAACAATAATATGAGTGGTCTTATGCCTTTTACCTGGTTTCCCCAATGGTAATATTGTACAAAACTCCAGTACAATATCACTGCTAGGATTCCGGCATTGAAACAGTCAAGATACAGAACATTTTCATCACCATGAGAATCCCTGGTGCTGTCCTTTTATAGACACTCCCGTCCCTTCCAACCTCACTCATAACAACTACTAATCTTTTCTTCATTTGTACACTGTTTTCAGTTCAAAAATAGCTAATCTCTTTTAAAAAATTGGGATATAGATGCTTTACAATATTCTGTTAGCTTCTGCTATACAATGAAGTGAATCAGCTATATGGATACATATATCCCCTCACTCTCGGATCTCCCTTCCACCCCTCATCATCCCACCCACCTAAGTCAAACTGCAATAAAGCATTACCTCACACTGGTTAGAATGTCTGTCATCCAAAAATCTACAAACAATAAATGCTGGGGAAGGTGTGGAGAAAAGGGAACCCTCTTGCACTGTTGGTGAGAATGTAAGTGGATACAGCCACTAGGGAGAATAGCATGCAGACTCCTCAGGAAACTAAAAATAGAGCTATCATAAGACCCAGCATCCCGTTACTGGGTATATGTTGTTCAGTCCCTAAGACGAGTCCGACTCTTTGTGACCCCATGGACTGCAGCACATCAGACATCCTTGCCCTTCACTATCTCCTAGAGTTTGTTCAAATTCATCTCCATTGACTCAGTGATGCTATCTTATACTGAGCTAATCTCTTTTGATGGCATAAATGTTTGTCACAGGTAACTGCTCTACACTACATCACCCTTTGCCCACTCCAGTCCGCCCTTTGCTAACCTACTCTGTACCTGAGAAGGCCAGCCTTTGAAGATTACATCACCCAGGCTCCCTTGTTCTTTGGTTTCCAACTGGGGTCACTGGAAGCACTGGCAGAAGATGGAGGGGATGGGAGAAGATAAATCTAAGGACAATTACCCCTTTGTGCACAACCCTTTCCTCCTGAGGCATGGGGAAAAGAGGGGAAGGAGAAGAGTGAGAACCACTAGAGAGGAGCAGGCACCCAGATGAAGAAACGGACAGAGACCTTGACCAGTCGAGGTGCCTGCCTTCAAGGGTGAAGGTACTTGGACAATGAATTAATCATTAATGACCTTGAAGGACTGAAGATTAGGGAGGGAAACAGAATCCAATTACAACTGAGACTGAATTCTTTGATCAAGGGGAAAAAAATTCCTGACCTGGATAAGAGGAAGATTTAATTAGATTCAAATTAAAAAGAAGAATTGTGGGATTTCTTTCATAACAAGTTTGTGGACCATGGTTGTCACTCCCGACCATTAATGGTTTTGTGCTCGCAGCCTCAGTGCTGAAATACATTGTGTCCCCAAGCTACTAGCTAGCAGTTTGAAAGGTTTTGCCTTTAATGAATAAATTGTCATTGTGATATTATGGTTTACTTATGGATTATAGACAACGTTTAATAGACACTATGTATTAGGCTTGGATTAAGAATTTTACTTTCGTTGTTTCATTTATCTTAGTCAACAATCCTGTGAGATAGGTATTTTCCTAATTTGACAGGTAAGAACTCTTAAGTGCAAAAAAAGCCTAAATAAGTTGCCCAAGGACACACAACTCGTAAGTGAAAGGTATAGAATTCAAGTCTATCTTTTAATAATTAGGGCATCTTGTCTCTCAGTGAGTCATACTGCTTTCCAGCAGGAAATGGGAAGACAAGGCTGCTCCTTCCAATGACCTTGCTTGCTCTGCCCTTCTCTTGTCTCCTGGATATCTCCTGCTCATTCTTGATTAAGTCATATCCTCAGGGAGCCATCCTCACCTTCTCGCCCTCTTGAAAGCTCTCAGAGCACTGTGGATTTCTTATTTGCAGCACCTGTCACCACTGAAATTTATATTTGTTCATGTGATTATTTGGTCAATGTCTGTCTTCTCCTCCCTAGACTGTCAGCTGCATGAGAGAGGCCATTTTGCCCCATTACATCTCCAGCATTTAGAAAACAGTTCTTGATAGATAGTGAGTGATCAATACATGTTTATTGGTTGGTTTAATAGGTCCTTTTATCTTCATTTTATAGAGTTATAGATTCTCAGAGTCAGAAGTCACCACAACTTCTAACTAACCCACATTCATCTGTCAAAAGTCCTGTAGAATTATTCTAACCAGCTGGTCCACCAACTGTCCTTGAAGCATCTTTGAACCATCCTGACTGCTAGTGCCATTGTTCAGGAAAGCAGACTAATGAACTCTAGTGTTTCCTTCCACCCGCTAGAAAAGCCTTCATCTAAGTCTTATCTTTGAACTGCCTATGTCCAGTGTGCCTGGGATTAGCCTCATCTGTTCATTCTGTCCACATTCTATGGAATGTAAGTACATCATATTTAGTACTCAGGATAAAGATCTGAACTTCATATGTTCTCTGAGCACATTTATTAGATTCTAAATTAAGATGCTTTTGAACTGTGGTGTTGGAGAAGACTCTTGAGAGTCTTTTGGACTGCAAAAAGATCAAACCAGTCAATCCTAAAGGAAATCAGTCCTGAATATTCATTGGAAGGACTGATGCTGAAGCTGAAGCTCCAATACTTTGGTCACCTGATGCAAAGAACTGACTCATTGGAAAAAGACCCTGATGCTGGGAAAGATTGAAGGCAGAAGGAGAAGGGGATGACAGAGGATGAGATAGTTGGATGGCATCACCAACTTGATGGACGTTAGTTTGAGCAAGCTCTGGGAGTTGGTGATGGACAGGGAAGCCTGGAGTGTTGCAGTCCACTCGGTGACAAAGAGTAGTACATGACTGAGTGACTGAACTGAAACTAAGATTCTAACTTTATCTCCTCTATGGCTGATATGGAGTTTGAAGAAATCTTCAACTTCTATTTAAAATATGTGTAAGAAGGAATTCTCTGGTGGTTTAGTGGTTAGGACTCTATACTTCCAATGCAGGGGACATAGGTTCTATCCCTGGTGGGAAAAGTAAGATCCTGCAAGTCTTGTGGTGCTGCCAAACAAAATAAATAAACAAAATAAAATATGTGTAAAAAAGTAATTATTTAACCAGTGTCCAGTGTTTCCCAAGTCCCCGTGCTGGGCCCTTCTCTTCCATGCCACTCTACTCCCCAGCATTAGTGGAGGCCAAAGATTCTCATTTCCTCTACTGAGGGACTGGTATGAAGCTTATAGGTATCTTAGATAGTAAAAAAAAAAAAAAAAAAAATTACATTGGGAAGTATTGATGGAGTTCAGAAAAGACTTGAAAGTAAAAGTGAAGTCACGTCTGACTCTTTGTGACCCCATGGATGGTAACCTACCAGGCTCCGCTGTCCATGGGATTTTCCAGGCAAGAATACTGGAGTGGCCTGCCATTTCCTTCTACAGGGAATCTTCCCAACCCAGGGATCGAACCTGGCTCTCCTGCATTGCAGAGAGACACTTTACCGTCTCAGCCACCAGGGAAGCCCAGAAAAGACTTGAGGTATAAGTAAATGTTCTTAGGTTGGACAATCCACAGGTAGTGAGAAGACACTTGTTGATAGAAGGATTAGCAAAGCAGCTCTTTTCTTTTTCTTTAAAAATGTTTTTATTAGAGTATATTACTTTACAATGTTGTGTTAGTTTTTGCTATTCAACAAATTGAATCAGCTGTAAGTATACATATTCCAGCCCTCTTTGGGACCTCTCTCCCACCTTCCCCCATCCCACCTCTCTAGGTTGTCAGAGAGCGCTGAGCTGCACTCCCCTGTTTCACAGCAGCCTCCCACTAGCTAGCTCTCACACACAGTAGTGTATGTGTGTCAATGCTACCCTCACAATGGGTCTCACCTTCCCTTTCCCCACTATGTCCACATGTTCATTCTTTACAAGAAGATGTGCTATAAATACACAATGGAATATTACTCAGTCACAAAAAGGGAAGAAATTGGGTCATTTGTGGTAACATGGATGGACCCAGAGCCTATCATGCAGAGTGAAATAAGTAGAAAGAGAAACAAATATCATGTTTGATGCATATATACGGAATTTAGAAAAATAGCAGAGGTATAACTATTTGCAGGGCAGGAATGGAGATGCAAAGCAGCTCTTCTGCCTACACCTGTGTGCAGTGTTCTTTCAAGTGGTGACTGGTCACCTTATTTTCCTCCCGGTACTGAGCTCCAGCAGTGCTGGGCAGTCTTTTGGTGTTGCCTGTCTTCACCTGCACCAAGCCCCTTCCCTGTGGTACTTCACAGGGACCCCAAGTCCTTTTCGATTCCATTCCCTGACCCCAAGTGTTGTCCTATCTCTGTATCTGCTGGTCCTCCTTGGGAGGGATGGGGGCTGGTGGCTTGGCCCTTCAGCTAATCTCTTTCTGTTTCTATGTCAGGATCTCTGGGCTCTCAAGATGTCCCTTTGATTTGCAAAAGCCTGCTTCAGAGTTGCAAAGCGGAACATGTACCATTCTTCTCTTTTATTCTCAATCTAATCTTTCTACTCTTTTTGAAATAGTATGGCCAAATAAAAGAAAGTAGGGGGATAAAAGGACAAAATTAATTTAAAAGATATTATCCTGTTATAATTGTATTGCTGCGAAGCCCTATCTGTATTTGTGCTATTTCTTTTGGCCTCAAGAACAGAATTCAGATATTTTTAAATGGAGGTCTTTTTGGTGTTAAAGAAAGAGATTGTTTTCTGTAAAGGAAATTTCCATTTTAATTTCCAAAAGAATTGCTCAATACCAAAATATTAGCAAAGTGTTGGACACAACTGAGAGACTAACAGTTTCATTTTACTGTACCAGGTCAGCTACAAATCTTGGGTGAAATTCATTTCAGGCTGTTGGCTGTTGTGGGGCAGGAATAGAGATGCAAAGCAGCTCTTCTGCCTACACCTGTGTGCAGTGTTCTTTCAAGTGGTGACTGGTCACCTTATTTTCCTCCCGGTACTGAGCTCCAGCAGTGCTGGGCAGTCTTTTGGTGTTGCCTGTCTTCACCTGCACCAAGCCCCTTCCCTGTGGTACTTCACAGGGACCCCAAGTCCTTTTCGATTCCATTCCCTGACCCCAAGTGTTGTCCTATCTCTGTATCTGCTGGTCCTCCTTGGGAGGGATGGGGGCTGGTGGCTTGGCCCTTCAGCTAATCTCTTTCTGTTTCTATGTCAGGATCTCTGGGCTCTCAAGATGTCCCTTTGATTTGCAAAAGCCTGCTTCAGAGTTGCAAAGCGGAACATGTACCATTCTTCTCTTTTATTCTCAATCTAATCTTTCTACTCTTTTTGAAATAGTATGGCCAAATAAAAGAAAGTAGGGGGATAAAAGGACAAAATTAATTTAAAAGATATTATCCTGTTATAATTGTATTGCTGCGAAGCCCTATCTGTATTTGTGCTATTTCTTTTGGCCTCAAGAACAGAATTCAGATATTTTTAAATGGAGGTCTTTTTGGTGTTAAAGAAAGAGATTGTTTTCTGTAAAGGAAATTTCCATTTTAATTTCCAAAAGAATTGCTCAATACCAAAATATTAGCAAAGTGTTGGACACAACTGAGAGACTAACAGTTTCATTTTACTGTACCAGGTCAGCTACAAATCTTGGGTGAAATTCATTTCAGGCTGTTGGCTGTTGTGGGGCAGGAATAGAGATGCAAAGCAGCTCTTCTGCCTACACCTGTGTGCAGTGTTCTTTCAAGTGGTGACTGGTCACCTTATTTTCCTCCCGGTACTGAGCTCCAGCAGTGCTGGGCAGTCTTTTGGTGTTGCCTGTCTTCACCTGCACCAAGCCCCTTCCCTGTGGTACTTCACAGGGACCCCAAGTCCTTTTCGATTCCATTCCCTGACCCCAAGTGTTGTCCTATCTCTGTATCTGCTGGTCCTCCTTGGGAGGGATGGGGGCTGGTGGCTTGGCCCTTCAGCTAATCTCTTTCTGTTTCTATGTCAGGATCTCTGGGCTCTCAAGATGTCCCTTTGATTTGCAAAAGCCTGCTTCAGAGTTGCAAAGCGGAACATGTACCATTCTTCTCTTTTATTCTCAATCTAATCTTTCTACTCTTTTTGAAATAGTATGGCCAAATAAAAGAAAGTAGGGGGATAAAAGGACAAAATTAATTTAAAAGATATTATCCTGTTATAATTGTATTGCTGCGAAGCCCTATCTGTATTTGTGCTATTTCTTTTGGCCTCAAGAACAGAATTCAGATATTTTTAAATGGAGGTCTTTTTGGTGTTAAAGAAAGAGATTGTTTTCTGTAAAGGAAATTTCCATTTTAATTTCCAAAAGAATTGCTCAATACCAAAATATTAGCAAAGTGTTGGACACAACTGAGAGACTAACAGTTTCATTTTACTGTACCAGGTCAGCTACAAATCTTGGGTGAAATTCATTTCAGGCTGTTGGCTGTTGTGGGGCAGGAATAGAGATGCAAAGCAGCTCTTCTGCCTACACCTGTGTGCAGTGTTCTTTCAAGTGGTGACTGGTCACCTTATTTTCCTCCTGGTACTGAACTCCAACACTTATTGTCAAGCTTTAACTCAACTTTACCTCTACTATGTGTTCTTAGGTTGATAAGGGGGAAATGATTGTGGAAAGAGAACATTTATTGAAAAAACCTTTGAAAATCAGTTTCCTTCCATGCAAATGGTTAATGGAATAAGATTTTTAGTCATTCAGTCTAGAAGCACTCTGGATTTCTACTTGATTCTGCTGCTCTAGTTCTTAAATCATTTGATAGTTTATGGATAATCCTCCTTTCCCTCTCCAGTCCAGGCAGAAATGTACTACACTGGGTTCTAATCATTGGCTGCATTAAGATCAGAGGTATGAATTCAACTCAAGGTCCCAAACAAATGGCTCCTCCTTAACACCTTAGCGCTCAGAGAATGGCAATCAGAATAAATGTGTATACTTTGTCAACTATACTGACAATTATATAAGAAAAACATTCCATCTTTATAAATGGAAATGTAAGGAAAATTGTATCATTGGCTGGCTTTCTTCACAAACCTGCTTAGTAAGTCTACTTGTTATCCCAAACTTTTTCTATACTTTGATTTGGAAAATAATCCTCTCATTGAACTGCAAAAAATACTTTTAAGTTTTAAAATGTATAAATCATGTATAATAAAGTTTATGTAGTTGAACTTCAGAAAATTAAGTGCAGGAATACCATTGCACTTTTAGTTTCAAATGCTACACACTCATTTTCTGAAAATTTCAAGAACTAATCAGAAATTAACATCAGGTTCTAAATTCACCTGTTAGAAGAAGTCTGGGCAATTTATGTTCAGAGTGCCTTTCCCACCCGCCTCCCCCACCCCCCAACCAGAATTCAACTTAGCTTCTTGCTCTTAGTGACTGGCTCTCTCAGATGTAGAGAGCTCTGCCCACATTTGAAGTTAGGCTATGACTACACAGGTAATTACTTTACAGATGTTCTCTGCTTAACAGTAAATAATTTTTCCCTTATCCATGTAGAACACTTATATGTTATTTGCTGAAAAGATCTCAAAAACATTATAAACATGTAGGTTGCCATTGTGAACAAAATCAGTTTCCAAACTACTCTTCTACAGAGTAATCTGGCCCAATTCACTGTAGATCATTTTATATATTTAGTATTTTTCACTTGTAGTCAAAGAAACCTCAAGATCATTCCTGACTGTGGAGGGTCTCCAGCAGCTTTATTAGCAATGCCGGGTTTTGTGTTTATTAAAATAATTTAATATCTTATCTTTAGTACAAAGAAATATTGTTGTTTAGTCTCTAAGTTGTGTTCAACTCTTTTGCTCCTCTGTCCGTGGGGTTTCCAAGGCAAGAATACTGGAGTAGGTTGCCATTTCCGTCTCCAGAGGATCTTCCTGACCCAGGCATCAAACCCTTGTCTCCTGCACTGGCAGGCAGATTCTTTACTACTGAGGCACACAGGAATCTCCTACAAAAAAGTATTAAGGTATCGTTTGTAAGTGCTGTGAAAGTGATCATTGGTATTCAAGCAAACCACCTTGCCTGTGATTATTTGGTAACAGGCACAGGTTTCCATTCCTCCAGCAGCCAGGCAAGTGTGTGAGCTGGCTGGCTGCAGACTCTGGCCACCTGAGAGGTATGTGTTCTTTCCAAAGAGAGTAGGGGTTTATTTATTTACTAATGTTTCTTAACTTCGGGTGTAGTTGCTTTACAATGTTGTGTTCATTTCCTCTGAATCAGCTATAAGTATACATCCATTGTTTCCCTCTTTGACCTCTCTCCACTCCCACCCTCTATCCCACTGAACTAGGTCATCGACTAGCTCCCTGTGCTATAGAGCATGTTCCCACTAACTACCTGTTTTACACATGGCAGTGTTTATATGTCAATCCCAATCTCCCAGTTAATACCAGTCCATACCAATCCCTCCCACTGTACCGGTTCCACATGTTCATTCTCTACAGTTGTGTCTCTCTTCCAAGAACAGGGCTTCTTAATATTGACAGCAGCCACACAGAAAAGTGAGTCCAAAATGCTGTCTCTCACATTTGTTGGCTCTACTGGAGAACCCCCAAACTCAGATTTCTGTTTGAAATCTATGGATTAAAAGCAAAAATGGCATGTGGGTCAATTGTCCTTAGGCTACCTGTTTTTAGACTCTGATATACACCTGTATTAATTCATTGCTTTGCTTGTTTACTAAACAGACTAAGATTCCCTTCACCACAGATCAAGTCTTAGCAGTTTTGGTTTTCCCAAAGCCTAGAGTCTAGTGTCTGGCACATAGACAAATATTTGCTGATAAACTGAACTGATCTCTAGATAAATGAGGGCCAAAGAAGGGTGCCTTTTTTTTTTTTTTTTTTTAGAGCTGGACAAAGCTATTAACTCTTGTGGACACTTTGGAAAGTTAAACATTCACAACTATTATAAACCATGTCCATTCTTTTTAGCAATCTGCAGACTTCAAAGCTCACTTCTATGGATGTGTTTTGTCAAGAGAAGATTAGGTTTGCCTTTATGTATGCTTTTGGAGAAAAAGATAGACAAAGAGTCTTAAAGAATTTGTGTAAGAAGATTAAAGGAACAGGCATTGGCTGAAATCCCATTATTATTTAGATTATTATAATTTGTTGGGATATTAAGAATATTATGGCTGAATTAACAAATTACTTTGATTTAGTCGGAATTTGCTCACAAAGTGAAAACATGATAAAATGAAAAAGAATTCAGGGGATTTCTTCAGTTCCTCTAGTGCTTTGAAAACTGAGGTGATGAAGCAAGGACTCAAGGAAACTGACCAGGTGCATGTATAATTTCAGCTGTGATTTTTTATAATTCCCTTGCCATTGCTACAAGTGGGTAGGTAAGCCCTCTCAAGTTTGGGCTTCCCTGGTCGCTCAGCAGTAAAGAACCTGCCTGCCAATGCAGGACACACAGGTTCAATCCTTGGATGGGGAAGATTCTTTGGAGACAACCCCCTTCAGTATTCTTCACTGGAAAATCCCATGGACAAAGGAGCCTGTTAGGCTACAATCCATGGAATCGCAGAAGAGTCCAATATGACTTAGTGACTAAACAACAAACCCTCTTAAGCTCCTGAATTATCCAAGTCAACACTGACTTATTTCCCAACTGGGACTTTTAGGGAATTTGTCAGGATTTTGCAACACACTGATCTTGAGCATAAGGCACCTCCAGGTGTGGATTTGGATTGGGGTGGGTACTGTTATTGTCATTAACCACGTTGTACAGATGAGTAAACAGAAGTTTAGACATGATAAACCCAGACTTTAGTCTAGATCAGTCTTCATCCAAAGAACATACTAGTAACCACTATACCATTCTGCATTCTGATTCTTACACTTTCAGGAGTCTGGCCCATCTCCTGACTACTCCTTGCCCTGT
Organism: Neotragus pygmaeus; assembly: GCA_006410875.1. Lineage (NCBI taxonomy): Eukaryota > Metazoa > Chordata > Mammalia > Artiodactyla > Bovidae > Neotragus > Neotragus pygmaeus. The sequence continues at coordinate 782,918 of SJYV01008730.1, forward strand.
GCTACCTTATGTAAATAGTTCACACAAGAAAATAGAATAGGAGGCAAAAAAGATCAATCAGGATTAAAAGGATCACTACATTACCTTTAAAACACAATAAAAATTATTAGAAAATGGAGAAACCTACAACTGTAATGAGGGATTTAAAATTTTATGTTAAAGAATGATAGATCATATTGAAAATGTGGAATCTTTTGAAGAATCTTGCATATAGAAAATATGCTTCCTTTTCAAATATTTAGCATATATTAGTTTATATAGGAAAATTAAAGTTTAAATATAAATTCTTACAAAATCAAGATAATACAAAGCACTTTCTGATGACAGTGCAACTAAATATCAATTCATCAGTTAAAAATTTCCATTTATTTGAAAATTTAAAAATCAGACCTAAATAATTCACCATTCAAAAAGGACACAGTGTGGATAGTGGGAGATTTTGTATGTGTGTGGGGTCAGGGGATACACAGAGACTCTATTCTCCATTCAATTTTGCCATGAACCTAAATGTTCTCTAAGAAATAAAGTTTGTTACTATGTAGAAAAGGATACACACATGTATTCTCACAATGAAAATGATGAAAACTTTAGGGTCGAATGACATTGAAAGTCTGTCTAAAATGGAAGAGAAAAAATCAATAATTTCCTCGCTAGATAGCCATGACCACTCTACAAAGTCTTGTGTATATTCTATTATAGCAAATGTTTACTCTGCCAAGCTTTGTGCTTAACGTTATTATATTAAATTCTCATAGTATCTCTATGAGATAAGAACTACAATTATCTTTATTTTAAGATGAGGAAAGATTGCTTTGCTCAAACGTCTAACAGTGGGAATTAGCCTTGCATAAAATCTAGGTTTTTCTAATTACCTACCATCCATCATCCGTATGGTCCAATACTGCCTGAGCGTACATGTGTGCTAAGTCACTTCATTTGGGTCTGACTGTTTGTGACCCTATGGGATGTAGCCCACCAGGCTCTTCTGTCAATGGGATTCTCCAGGCAAGAATACTGGAGTGGGTTGCCATGCCCTCCTCCAGGGGATCTTCCTGACCCAGGGATCCAGCCTGCATCTCCATTGCCTCCTTCATTGGCAGGCGGATTCTTTAGTACTGTACCACCTGGNTGTCAATGGGATTCTCCAGGCAAGAATACTGGAGTGGGTTGCCATGCCCTCCTCCAGGGGATCTTCCTGACCCAGGGATCCAGCCTGCATCTCCATTGCCTCCTTCATTGGCAGGCGGATTCTTTAGTACTGTACCACCTGGGAAACAAGCCTTTCTAAAGAGTGGGTGTGGTTGCCTCTGAGGCCTTCACAATGTGAACTGAGATGGCTGGGCATTATAGAACACCAGCCCCAAGGACACTGTATCTCCTAGTTGTATCAGCCATGTGAGATCTCTGCCTGGTGCATCTTCTCCATTTCTTCTCTGAGAAAGCTTCTTTAATGTGCTTCTCATGAGCACAAGCAACTTGCCATGTGTTTCTTGGGATCCCTTTCCATTGTCTTATAGATACTTTCACTGTATTTCCTTATGCCATCACTAGGTAGTATTTTAAGAATTTCCACATGGTCCTGCTGTACCCAGCTTTAATTATGAAGACTTAGAGGGAACTCTGCTAAGATTCTACAGGCTGCCCATGTCACTGTTCAATGTCCAATCTTTTTTTAAAAAGCATTAAAAAATCTTTATTAAAAATTTTTTTTGATTGCACTGGATCTTTGTTGCTGTGTACAGGCTTTCTCTAGTTTTTGGTGGGGGCTTCTCTCTAGTTGTGGTGCACAGGCTTCTCATTGTAGAGGCTTCTCTTGTTGAGGAGTACAGGCTTTAGTCGCATGGCCTTCAGTGGTTGTGGCAACGGGCTTAGTTGCTTCATAGCACGTGGAATCTTCCCAGATGAAGGATAGAACCTGTGTTCCCTGTATTGGCAGGTGGATTCTTATCCACTGTACCAACAGGAAGTCCCTTATGTTCATTCTTGCAGCTCACCTTGGATGTGACACCTCATACAGCCACAATTTGAACAGTCTTCCAGCACCGTTTCAGTTTTCCTGAATACCAGACCACCTTACCTCTCTCCTGAGAAATCCGTATGCATGTCAAGAAGCAATAATTAGAGCCAGACATGGAACAACAGACTGGTTCCAAACTGGGAAAGGAGTCAAGGCTGTATATTGTCACTCTGCTTATTTAGCTTCTATGAAAAATACATTATGTGAAATGCTGAGTTGGGTGAAGCACAAGCTGGAATCAAGATTGCTGGGAGAAATATCAATACTCTCAGATATGCAGATGATACCACCCTTATGGCAGAAAGTGAAGAAAAACTAAAGAGCCTCTTGAGGAAAGTGAAATAGGAGAGTGAAAAAGTTGGCTTAAAACTCAACATTCAGAAAACTAAGATATGGCACTTGGTCCCATCACTTCCTGGCAAATAGATGGGGAAACAATGGAAACCATGAGAGACTTTATTTTGGGGGGACTTCAAAATGACTGCAGATGGTGACTGCAGCCATGAAATTAAAAGACGCTTGCTCCTTGGAAGAAAAGCTATGACCAACCTAGATAGTATATTAAAAAGCAGATGTTGCTTTGCTGACAAAGATCTGTCTAGTCAAAGCTATGGTTTTTCCAGTAGTCATGTATGGATGTGAGAGTTGGACTATAATGAAAGCTGAGCACCCAAGAATTAATGCTTTTGAACTCTGTTGTTGAAGAAGACTCTTGAGAGTCACTTGAAATGCAAGGAGATCAAACTAGTCAATCCTAAAGGAAATCAGTCCTGAATATTCATTGAAGGGCTGATGCTGAAGCTGCAACTCCAATACTTTGGCCACCTGATGTGAAGAACTGACTCATTGGAAAAGACCCTGATGATGGAAAAAATTAAGGGCAGGTGATGGTTGGATGGCATCACTGACTCGATGGACATGAGTTTGAGCAAGCTCTGGGAGTTGGTGATGGACAGGGGAGCCTGGAGTGCTGCAGTCCATGGGGTTGCAATGAGTCAGACACGACTGAGCAATTGACCCCCTTGTTCACCTCTCAAGTCTGCATTTTTTGTGATAAACACCCCTGATTGCTCCATTTAACTTTCCTCCCTGCATGCTACCTGCTTTTACTGGGTTCACACCAACCCTCAGAGTGGGCCCTAGCCAGAAATCCAGATCTAATGTACTGGTTAAGCTCACAGGCACTGGAAGCAGGCAGACCTGGGGCTGAAATCAAGCTATAGAACTTTCTAGATGTCAAGTTATCAACATGTGCTGTGCTTAGTCACTCAGTCAGGTTAGACTCTTTGCAACTCCGTGGACTATAGCCCACCTGGCTCCTCTGTCCATGGGGATTCTCCAGGCAAGAATACTAGAGTAGGTTGCCATGTCCTCCAGGGGATGGAGGGATTGAACCCAGCGATCTTCCTAACCCAGGGATCGAACCCAGCTGTCCCACTTGCAGGTGGATTCTTTATCAACTGAGCCACCAGGGAAGCCCCAGAATACTGGAGTGGGTAGCCTATCCCTTCTCCAGGGGAACCTCCTGACCCAGGAATCAAACTGGAGTCTCTTGTGTTGCAGGCTGACTCTTTACCAGCTGAGCTATCAAGGAAACCCTATTATCAACATATACAAGTATAAGTTTCATCTTCTATATAATGGGAATATTAATATTTATTATATGGGGTTGCTATGAAGAGTAAATGAGAAAGAGCAAATGCCTAGGCCACTGCCTGGCCCATGGTAAACACCCAAAGCATGGAAGCGCTAGTGTTAATGTTATCATGTCCCCGTGGTCATTTTATGTCTCTACCCCTTTAGTTTTCACCAGTCATGGAGACATAGTCAGTATATCAAAAAATGGTATTTAATAGAGAACAAATATAATAAAATAACTAGGCAAAGTCAAATTTAATAAAGTCTATGTGGTTTAAAGTAATAAAATGTTCCTCAGGGTATAATAAAATAATACAATTATAGAGATAGAAGGGGGTCTTAAAAGTAACCAAATCCAATCCCTCACTTTATGTATGAGACCATGAGACCCAGAAAGGTTGCACAACCTTCTCCGAGCTCCTCCGCTAACTGAACAGGTGCGTTGCAGTGTGCATCTGTGCCTGCCTTTGGCTGGGATGGTTTCCTCTACTATGTATGTTTTTGATCATGGTGCACTTGAGATTTATCTTTTGGGCTTGGCCTAATGACTGAGATTATGATACAGAAACAGAAAATAAAAATCCCTCAGTTGTACCTCCTAGGCTTTCCAATGAAATGGAAGAATCCACAGGAACAAAAAGAGACGTGCTTACAAAGTATTGGGGACCTAGTTTTTCAGTCATGGAGCCCATATTTGTTCCCCTTACCAGCAGACAGGATTTGATTCCAGAGTATGTGTTCCTACATTTAAATGTTATGTTCAGTAAAAGAACAAAAAGACTCAAAGAGTTCCTTGCAAAAGTAATTAGAAAATTGCTATGATGATACTCAACAGAAGTTTTGTTGTATCCTTGCATTCCAGAACTGTGAGGCTAGAAAGTAGGAAATGGAAAAACAAGACACCATGACAGGCCACTGCCGAAAGTAGGCTTGGGTGGTGCCAAACATCAGGTTTAAAGGTTGCTCATTGTTGTTTCTCTTTAACTATGCCTTCAATCTCTTTGTCTCTTGCTAATTATTATGCATAGACAAATATGATTATCAAATTTTAATTGCACCATCACAGGCACCTTATAAATGATGATAATAAAATAGCAATTGCAATCTGCTTTGGTAATTTTTGGACTGTAACTGTGCCTTAATTTGTACAAATGAAATGCATTTTGTTTGTCTTCAGAGTAGTTATTATTATATCCAACTCTTTTTTTTAGATTACCCATTCCAGTACTGTTTTTCTAAAAACTTTGTTGGTGCATACTAATACCATAAGAATTTTTATCTTTCAATATTTATATTCAAGCAGTTTTGCCAACTAAACTTGGTTGTATTGCACTGTTTATTTACTTATTCACTCACTCATTCATTCATTCAATAAAATGATCAGAGTACCTACTCTCTTTCGGGCACAGTATTAACCCCCTGGTGATACAGAAGTAAATAATAGCACCATATTCATTCTTTTGGCTTTAATTGATCACAACCCATTTGCCAGTGACTTTCAGATCTCCATTTCAAAATTTGTCTTCATCTTCTCTTCTGAGTTTTAGGTCCATGCATATTCAAATATCTACTGAACAATTTTATTTGTTTATTTTCCTTAAAATCTGTGTGTCCCAAACTGAGCTTATTTTCTTTCTCTTAAAACTAACTCCAAACATTCCCAATTATTGGAATGATACCTATGATCCTAATCTAGAAATTTGAGATTATCTCTGACTGCCTCTCCCACATGTCTTGTTTTCTGATAAGTCAATGAATCCTGTCAATTCTACCTCACAAGCAGTTTTAAAATTTGTCTACATTTCTCCACCCCTACTGGTAACTTCTAATTCCATCTGCTCTCATCTCTCATACGTTGCCCAGCGATCATTCTAAAAGGTGAGTCTGATCATGTCACTCTTTCCTTATAACTGATCAGTGGCCTTCCTATTATTTGGGGGGTAAAACCCCAAATTCCATAAGCAAGGTTTCTGCAGTCTTCTGCTAGCTGGAGCCTCTACCATCTCTCCAATGTGGTGTCTTGCCAGTCTATTTCCATTTGTAGTGAATTCGTTTCACTACAAAGGCCTGTGCTCTCTCATTCTTAGGTCTTCTGTGGGCTGACTCTTTTCCTGGATCATGCCTCAGCCTCAACTGAAGAAAGGCTCACTACATAAACCTTTCCTGACCTTCTGGCTTGTGTTAAGAGCTCCATAATCCACTGAACCTTCTACTTTCTCTCCTATTGAGACACTCATTTTCTCGTTATTTCTCCCTTTCTAGACTATAAGAACTGGAGAGTAGAAAATTTGTCTAAGCTGCCCACTATTGTATGAAATATAGTCAATAAATATTGGTTGAGTAAATGAATGAGGCCGACAAAATAAATGTTATCTGTGATTGAAGCCCTAGTAGAGGTATTCATAGAATGCTAAGGAACCCAAATGAAGGACGTGTACACTGGGGTTAGGATTCCACGAACAGATGTACTGCTCTGAGCACAGTGCACAACACAGTAAACTCAGTTTGAAGGACCGGTAAGATCAATGAGAGTTAATATGCCCTTCATGGTGAAAGGTGGCAAGTTTTGCCACCCCAAAGTATGCCTCTTTGGCAAAGGGTTACTTTGAGTTGATTTTTTTGAGAAACAGCAGGCAGAGAAGAAGCTTTGAAAACAGAGTAAAAGTTACCCTTCTGTAAGGAAAGTTTGGGCTTTCCCAATGGCTCAGCAGGTAAAAGAATCTGCCTGTGATGTAGGAGACACAGGAGATGAGAGTTTGATTCTTGGGTTGGAAAGATCCCCTGGAGGAGGAAATGGCAGCCCACTCCAGTATTCTTACCTGGAAAACCCATGGACAGCGGAGCCTGGTGGGGTCACAAAGAATCGGACATGATTAAGCATGCACACATAAGGGAAATTCATATTTATAAAGAAAATTTCCATGTATTAGGGTCTCTCTTTCTTTCCCTTTCCCTACCAGAGAGAAAAAAGACTCTAAACCACCAGATGAAGGGGGATTTAAAAGAAGGTAAATCTGCATAATGACCCTCCTGCTCAAAGTTATCTCCTCATACCTGGCCTCCCCAAACCATTTCTTTTTTTAAGTTTAAAATGGTGTTTAAGCTTGAATTCTAAAGCCACCTTTTTCAGAGTTATGTATTTTCCCCTGGGCATATCTCATCTATATGTAAGATATATATGTTAATAAACTTTTGTTTTTATTAATCTGTCTTTTGTTACAGCTTAGAAGTTAGACGGATAGAGGGAAAATTAAATTTCCTCCCTTATGATGAGAAGAAGGGCATTCCAGGAGGAGTCAGCACATGTAAAACAAAGCAGGTATGAGTAGGCTACGGGAACCACTCACTGTTTTACATGGTTGGAAAAAAGCACAGATTGCTGGAAAAGCAGGATACAAATGGAGGCAGGATCTGATCATAAACTATGTGTTATAAAACCAAGGAGTTTGAATGTTATTCTACTAGCTGTGGGATTCAGGCCAAGAAACGACATATATTTTGGAAAAAACTCCACGGTTGCATTTGGAGTGATGGATTTGATGGACGGAGGTAGGGGACTCAGTATGGGGTGTAGTGTTGGTGGATTAGATTTGACTAATTGGTAAGGAGATTAGAGCAACACTTCAAGCCAGAGGTGATAAAAACCTAAATAAGACCTTGATGCTGGGAAAGATCAAAGGCAGAAGGACAAGAGGGTGACAGAGGATGAGATGGTTGGATGTTATCACTGATTCAATGGACTTGAACTTGGACAAATCTGGGAGATGGTGAAGGACAGGGAATCCTGGCTGCTGCAGTCCATGGGGTCATGAAGAGTTGGACAAGACTTGGCGACTGAACAATGACAAAGGTAGTGGCAATGAAGACAGGACTTGGCGATCGAGGGATAAGGAAGGGTTAGGGAGCAGGGAGGGTCTTGGATCATTCCTAGGATTCTGGTTCAGGTGAATTTATGCATGGTGTCACCTTTTTGAGAGATCAGGCTGGTTGGAGGGGAAGATAAAGAAGGTAATGGCTTATATGGGATATGGAGTCACTTGCCAAAAAAGTAACAAGACAGTGGTTAGATTCTCATATCAATACCACAGAAGGTAGCCCGGGAGGCTCAGCTCTGAGTCCCAGACTAATTCCCTGAACACCATCAAGTCCTCAACTATTTAGACAAAACCACATAATGTCTTAGATTTCCTTGTCTCTTGAAGACTTCAAAATTCTCAGTGAAAAAAGGAATGAAGAAACAAAAACGAAAACAACATGTGGGTGAAGTGGCCTGACAGGTGTGAGAAGGGGTGTGAGAAGCTGACAGGTAATATTGAGGTGAGAGTAGGGATCAGGTGGTGATTTATTTGGCAGATGAAAGGACACAGATAATAAGGAAAATTGGGAACTCTGAAGGAAGGATCAGTAGTAGGGCAGGACCAGAGGATGTAGGTGAAAGCCTGTAATGGAAGAGGAAAACATGGTAGTGGCTATGTTGAAGTCATTGTAAGTGTTTGGTGGCTGAGGATGACTTCAGCTGTGAGCCCTTCTCTACGAATGTTCACTTTGCTGTGAGTTCTTTTCAGACCTCCATTCAAGGCACTTAAGACAGGCTCAGCACAGGGCCGATAGTGCCCTGTACAGCCCCTTTCATATAGTACTTCAGTTCAGTTCAGTTCAGTTCAGTCACTCAGTCGTGTCCGACTCTTTGTGACCCCATGAATCACAGCACACCAGGCCTCCTGTCCATCACCAACTCCCAGAGTTCACTCAGACTCACGTCCATTGAGTCAGTGATGCCATCCAGCCATCTCATCTTCTGTTGTCCCCNTTAGTTGAACAGCCACCTCCTCCATGAAGTCCTCCAAAACTTCTCCTCAGGGGGCTGCTGTCTTTGGTCTTGTCACAGTAGTGCTTACCTTATGCTGAAATGCTTACTCTATTCCAGTGACCATGTTAAACCCTCAGCAAACATTACCGCCTTTACTGCTCACAGTTACTCTGTGAGGTTAGTGCTTTTCTTATCCTTGTTTGCAAGTGAGATTCAGATTAAAGAAGGCTGCAGCTAGAATGATCCTGATTTAATAAAGATCAGGTAGATAGATCAACACTCTGCTCAGATCCTTCTAATGGCTTCCCATCTTCTACTGGATTTCTGGAAGGAGCTGTAAGGTCCTACAAGGCCCTATGTACAGCCCCCACCCTCTGCTCTTCCTTGTGCTCAGCCCATGGACCTTCTCGCTGTTCCTCAGAGTGCCTCAGGCACATTCCTGCCACTAGGCTTTTGCGCTTGCTGTTCCCTCTGTCTGGAACACCCACTCTTCCTTCCCTAGATCCTAGCCCTGTGATTTTTTTTTTCCAAATGAAAATGATCACAATTGTAATTGTAAAATAGTAAGAAAATATTACAAATTACATTTATGCCAAATATATATGAAAACTTAGATGACAATATTTTTCTCAGGAAACATACATTAGCAAACACAAATCAAGAAGAAAGAGGAGTCTTGTGTATCACAATAACTATTAAAAAGAAAAACTAAACAGATAATAAAAAACCATCCCGGCCCTTCTTCCAAAGAAGAGGAAAGGTACCAAACCCAGGCATTGTCACAAGCAAGGTTTACAATCCTTCAAGAAATTTTTAAAGGAAAGAATGTATTTTAATAGTATTTATATATTTTTTAAGCTACCTGGTGATTTTTAATATTTACTGCCCTTGTTTATTGTGGTAAAAATATACAAAATCTAGAATTTACCATTTTAACTGTTCAGTGGCATTAAATACATTCACATTGTTTTGCAGTCATCACTTCCATCCATTTCTAGAACATTTTCATTTTCCCAACATGAAACTCTGTATCCACTGAACACTAACTCCCCAATTTCCATCCTTCACCCTGCTCTCCTCAGCCCCTGGTAACCACCCACCACTCTACTTTCTGTCTTTATGAATTTGCCTGTTCTAGGTGCTCCATATAAGTGGAATCATACCATATTTGACCTTTCATGTCTGGCTTATTTCACTTATCATAATGTTTTCAAGATTCAACCACGCTGTAGCATGTGTCAGAATTTCACCCTTCTTTTAAGTTTGAATAATATTCTATTGTATGTATACACATATTTTGCTTTTCTATTCATCTAAGGGTGGGCAATGGTGAACAATACTGCTCTGAATAGCCCTACGGGTTTTACACTGCAGCTGATGTTCAATGTTTCTGTAATTGGATTTCCATCCTCTCTGTTTGACAAAAGTGGAATTTCCTTTTGGGAAACAAAAGGAAATTTTTGTGTTTTTTCCACTGAGGGAAACACAATGTTGCAACACTTAAGTACCTCTACAGCACCCAGCACAGTACTCGAAACCCATGAGGCTCTCCATGATTTGGCCTGACTTTTAGGTTTTGCCCTCTCTCTTTCCCTTCTAGTTACACTGGCATTATCACTGTATTCCTCAAATGCACCAAGTTGATAATGGTCTCTTTGCAAAATTGCTGGACCATTGCTTCTTTTCCTCTAAACCTTTGCACATGGTTTTCTCCCTCCCGTCTCTTAGGGAATAAATCAAATGTTCTTTAGAGAGAGCTTCCCTTACTAGCTGATCTAAAATTTCAGAAAGCGCCTCCATCGTCTCCTTTTGCTTGATTTTTCTTTAGAACAGGTATCATTTTTCATTTCCCTCACTAGAATGTACACTTCAAGCAAGAAGGAACTTCGTAAGTTTTTGTCCTTCTATGTTATGCTCTGCCTCTATTAGCACATACTTCTCTTTTTGTGAATCAGAAAACGAGTGCTCCTGCCAAGTAGAGGAATTTGCCCAAAGGGTGCCAACCTCTGCCCAGGTCATAGCAGAGCTAGCAGAGCCAGGGCACCTGGATTTCAGCTCTTACTCCTGCTCAACCACAGGGAGCTGAGCTGTGGCTCCTTCAGGCCTGCAACACAGTAGGTGTAAGTAATCACCAGCTGAGTGAAGTATAGCACCTGAGGTCATGGATGGGAAAATCTTCAGTGTCTCTCTCTTCCCCATCCCTTCTAGCTCCCAGAAGCAGTCTGCACAAAATTGGATTTGAGCTATTTCTTATGTCTTATCTGAGTGACTTGTTGATCAAAGCTTCACATCAGCTGGATCAGCCCTCATTAGAAACTCCAGCCCACAAACCTAGCTCTAATTTCAGGACTCTTTGAGCACAATGTAAGATGTGCCAGGCATGGGTGGTGGGCCTGGGGGTGAGGGTAGCGATTCTCTCAGGGCTTTATCACACTCACCAAGATAATATCATTGGAGATATGTGACCAGCACATGAGCTAAGGCTGTTTTCCTGGGGAAACTGATCAAGTCATCAACTGAAACTGGACAAGAAATGTTGCTTTCATACCCAGACAAAACGATAATTTGAAAAGATACATGCACCCCTATGTTCATAGCAGCACTATTTACGATAGCCAAGACATGGAAACAATCTAAATGTCCATTGACAGATGAGTGGGTAAGGAAGATGTGGTACATGTATACAATGGAATATTACTCAGCCATAAAAAGAACAAAATAATGCCATTTGCAGCAATGTGGATGGACCTAGAGATTATCATACAAAGAGAAGTAAGAAAGAGACAGATGCCATACGATACCACTTATATGTGGAATCTAAAATACAGCACAAATGAACATATTTTCAAAGCAGAAACAGACTCACAGACAAAGAGAACAGACTTATGGTTGCTGAGGGGGAAAGAAGGCTTGGGAGTTTGGGATTAACAGATGCAAACTGGTATATATAGGATGGATAAACAAAGAGATCCTACTGTATAGCAAAGGGGACTACTATATATTCAGTATCCTGTGATAAACCGAAATGGAAAAGAATATGAAAAAGAGTATATATATGTATAACTGAGTCACTTTGCTTACAGCAGAAATTAACACATTGTAAATCAACTATACTTCAATAAAATTTTAAAAATAAAACTAAAATTTAAAAAAACTTTTTATTTCATATTTTGGTGTAATCAATTAACAATGCTGAGATAGTTTCAGGAGGGCAGCATAGGCACTCAGCCATACATGTACATGTATCCATTCTCTCTCAAACGTCCCACTTATCCAGGCTGCCACATAACACCAAGCAGATTTTCCTGTGCTATTACAGGCACTAAATGAGATAATTTGCACAAAGGGCTTACCACAGACCCTGGTCTAATGTGACTAGTAGCTGCAGTTGAAGTAAAAGTTCAGCATCCAGAGGTACACTGAGGAAGGATGAACAGAATTTTGGCTACATGGCAAAAACCTCCACTTCCAGGACTAGCCTTTCCCATCTCATCCATCATGCTCTTTGCCACTCACTCCAAACCAGCCGCACCCACCTTCCTTCTGGTACTTGAAAGCTTTATTCTCATTCCAGCCGCAAAGGCTTTGAACTAGCCCTTGCCTTTCTTTCCCTGGATCTTCCACCCATCATTGTGCTCTCTCAGCTTTTAAATCTCAGCTTAAAGACCTCCCTCCTCACAGAGACCCTCCCTCACCATCAACCTGCACATGGTTCTCTTCTACTCTACATCTTGCTGCGTTTTCTTCATTGTGCATATCCCTCTGAGTGATAGTTATATGTATTTGCTTGTTGATTTTTTTATTACTAAGCTTCTTCAAATAGAATGTCAGCTGCGTGGGGCTGAGATTTCAATGGCTCATTCTTGCTCTGTCCCCACATCCTGCATGCCTGGCACATATAAAGGGTTGAATGCACACATCTGATGAGTCGTTAGTGTCTCCTCTTTCTTCCTATCTTCCCATCTTAACTTCCTTTTCTTTTTTTCCCCTTTATTTTTATGATTTGCTTATTGTCTTGCTCACTCTTCAGTTTTCCACTTGTCATCAGCAACAGGTAGATTTTTAGTAGACCCAGATATCCTTCAGCAAGAAGGGTCAGCTGGAAGAGAGATGACAAGATAGGTGCAGGCCATCAGCCTTCCTTATGAGGATACAAAAACCTTTCCTTCTCAACGGCCTCACCTTGGCTTTCTTAATGTGGTTGACCCTATTTGTCAAGGGTTCTACCCTCAGGTTCATCTGGCCTAGGCTGAGCTACGGGTGTGTGAAAGTGGAATGGATCAGCAAGTCAGGAGGTATTGGTGTGATAACCAGTCTACCTCTAACACTGTTTGACCTTGGCCAAGTGCCTTAGCTACTCTGAGCCTCAGTTTCTTCATAGGTGAAATGAGGATAATTGTGATTCCGTAATATAATTTCCAAACTGGTGAGAGAGAGGTCTCCTTGACTCTAAGAAAAACACAGGAAATTCTGATTGTGGGACTTTTGGTGTGTGCAAGTCTGAAGACTTCTTGCCCCTCCTCTTCTGCGAGATGGTCAAGGTCGTCATAGACTCTCAGAGAAACCTGCCTAAGCTCTCCAGTTCTGTGACCTCTTAGCAATGCCTTTCCTGAACAACCACAGTGTTTGCAGATACAGGATGATTGATATCTGTCTCCTCCACTGGACTGTGAGCCCCATGAGGACAGGGAGCATCTTGTGTTTGTTTGTTTTGCTCTCCAGCTTATCCTCATTGCCTAATGCAGTACCTGACCCCAAATAGGTTCTTCACAAACATTTGGGAAATGAATCAATTCATCAATCAAACATTCACCTCTTTAAAACCTGCACTCAGAAAATTTATTAACACTGGTGTCAGTAACCCAAATTGCTCTCTCTACCAGGCTGGTCATTTAACAAGTTCAAACTTCTAAGTATAGAGCAAGAGAACCCAAGTCCTGCAGTTGAAATTTCCCCACATGGCTCTGATAAGCCTGGATCAGTCCAGATTTTGCCCTTACCCTCATTGCAGCTTCAGACCTGTCACTCAGATCCTCTGAGCATCATGTTTATCATGAATGGATCTAGGAGTGTGTGTAGTAGCAGGAATTAGTGCAGTCTCAATAAATACAGAATATGATTGCATTAAATAAAGCACTTGAACCAGATGCTTGTTAAGGTGTTTTACAATTCTAAAATTCTGGGATTCAGTCTTGCAAGGTAGGATGGGAGAAGGGAAGCCAGACATGGTGCTTCAGTCCAGTGTGTGCATTTAGTGGCATTTCAGCTCCTGGTTTCGGAAAGAAAAAAAAAAAAAAAGTTTGTAGGAAGCCTATTTGAAATGACCTCTAGACAGAAAATTGCCTGTCTCTCGCTTGGAGCCTACTTTGTCATTTCCACACTGAGATGCCAATTAAAGCTATTCTGCCAACTATAAAGGAATGCTATTGGATCAAGACAGTGGATGTAGAAGGTGCCTCAAGTATAACATAATATGATTATCTGAAAGAGAAGAGAAGGCCATACATCTCAAGAGCAAATACCCTACGTCGTTGAGTGGGTACATCTTACGGTACTAGTCAGAAGGGTCAGCTGCAAATATCAGATGCAGAAGAAGCCATCCCTCCTCCTAGCACTGCCACTAAAATACGTATCAGGGCTTACTCTATAGCTGCTTTTCATTTCTGCATAAAAGGAAAAAGTTGCACGAATTACAGAGATGTGGAGGGATGCAGTGGGAAGGGGCTTCCTAGCAGTCTGAGGCTCTTGGAGAAGTGTCATTGTCTGTGGGTGTAAAATAAAAGATTGGGTATTCTATAACCCAGTGGTCTTGACTTTGGCTGTACATAAAATCATCTGGGGATGTTTGTAAACTCTGGATGCCCACCGTGCACCCCAGACCAATTAAGTCGGAACCTCTGAGGGTAGGACTCAGTTATTCCTAGGTGATGCTAATCTGTGACCAAGTTTGAGCAAACCAGTGCTCGTGACTTTTGGCTCTAAAACTCTTCTAAGGTTTCCTGTGGTCTAAGTGGCACGTCATAGGATGTTCCACTAGGTGGCACCTTCCAGCAAACTTCAGTGGGTCCAGAGAGGGCTTTAACTGCAAGGAATGATTTCAGAAAACAAGACTTGGTGGTCTTGGACTTCCCTGGTGGCACAGTGGATAGGAATCCACCTGTCAGTGCAGGAGACATGGGTTCGATCCCTGGCGCAGGAAAATTCCACGTGCCATAGAACAGCTAAGCCCACGTGCTGCAACTACTGAAGCCCATGCACCTAGAGCCTGTGCTCTGCAACAAAAGAAGTCACTGCAACGAGAAGCCTATGCTCCGCGACTAGAGAGCAGGTCCCACGCTCTGCAACTAGAGAGAGCCCGCATGCAGCAAAGAAGACTCAGCAGTCAGAAGTAAATAAATGTAGCAGTGTGTGCCTGTCAAAAAAATATCTGAAGACTTGATGGTCTTCACCGGTGACATCTGCACTCTTGATGAGAGGCTGAATCTGTTGCTTAACAACTTGCTGGTGAGCCCTGGAGCCACAGAACGTTAGCTTTTGCCCCTGCTGGGGAACTGGGGCATGGAGAGGGGCAGCTCCATCCCTTACTGCCAGGCTCACTCATTCAGCAGGGCACACTGGTCTCTTCCCCTAATCTGTCCAACAGGAACACTAGTACTCTCCACATCCCACTCCCACCTCCCACCCTTGATCAGAAGTCCTCGATGAGTTCTGTTACGGGCAGTGAGTGAATATCTGTTCTTTTTATTGGGTCAGTTAACAACATCCTGATTATTCTTGGGGGATTTGCCTTTCTGCGACTCAGCTGGGAGGTTGAATCAGAGCTGACTCCACCCTCAGCTTCTGGCTTAGCCAATCAGAGTATGCTCTCTGCTCCTACTGCAGTGATTGGTCCAGGGATGGATTCCTGACCTACCCAAGGCAAAGCAGAACAATCCTGTTTAGATTTTGTGACTTTTATCAAGACGTAGTGGTTCCTACCTGACCCATGATGAAGAGTGGACTGGATGTCTTACCCTTGTTCCTCCCCACCGCAAGGAGGCTATGTAACATACCTGAGTGGGCTTCCTTGCCCTCTATCTTTCTGTTAGGTCAACCCTTGAGGAGCCAGGGAAGGATACCTAAGGGAGTGAGAAGAGTCAGGTAAGGGTGTTTCTTTCCCCAGCTTCCTTATTGGAATTATGTCAGAGGCTGGCTGTGTAAACCGCTAAAGGCCACGTCTCTTGTCCGGCAGGCCTCCTCTCTGGGTTCTGAGATCGACACCCCCACCCACCCTTCAGGCTTAGGGCTGGACAGCACACCACTGTTTCTAGTCACAGAGTATTGCACTGTTCCGCTTGTTACCCTATACCCTTCTCAGCGTCCTCGTGGCAAACGTGCCTCACATTTCCCAGCCTGGAATAATCATCCGTTCTCTGCTGAGATTTTGAGTCAAGTGGAGAAGCTTCCTGAGACCCTGAGGACACCACCACCAGAGAGGAAGGTGGGGCTGAGAGATCACCCAGTTACCCAGGCCAGCTCCTGATGTCATTCATCCCTGCCTCCACTCCAGCTCACCTCCCACATTCGAACAATTACCTAATAACACTGATTTTATTGCCTAATAAATTTTAAATGTATCCCTTCCCCTCTAGGCCTACTATATAAGACATATTTCAGGTGACTGCAAAAATCTGTGATCAGAGCTCTGCTGTCTCAAATAGCCAAATTCTCTACCTTGTGCACCAGCCTCACTTATTGGCAGGCCCTTGGACCATGATTTGCCTGACTTGAATCAAAAGGATGAGCATAGCCCTTCAGATTTTGTCTTAGAAATTGAAACCAAGAGGCACAGAGAGAAGAAGGCAGCTGGTCGTGGTCCCTGAAGATGGCAGTTCAGGTGGCACTGGGTGGACACTACTCCCACACACAAGAAGTTATGGGAAAGCAGAAATCATCAATAACACAAAAAGTGTATTAGTTTTAAAAGGGAAGACAGAGGAGCAGAGATGCTGAAAGAGTTAATTCTGAAAGATAACCGCCTTGGCTCCTGGTTTCCTAGTTCAAGTCCAGGTTTCTGGGATGCCTGCCTAGATCCAGATCCCTGCTCTAGGGCTTCTGTGGGGTTGCCTGATGTTTATATAGCCTTTTCTTGGATTTATGAGTGAGTCTCTGTAATAGATGGCAGCCCACCAGGCTCCTCCGTCCCTGGGATTCTCCAGGCAAGAATACTGAAGTGGGTTGCCATTTCCTTCTCCAAGCAGCAGCAGCAGCCGTAGCAGCAGCTCTGTCCCTTATGGTCAAAAGGGCCTTGGCCTTGATACCGTGGTCTTAGAGTCCAAGTTAAAGCATTAATCATCTCTCACTTGAACTGTTGCAGTAGTCACCTAACTCCTCCACCACTTCAGTCCAGCATCTCTTAAAAGTCCATNGTCCCTGGGATTCTCCAGGCAAGAATACTGAAGTGGGTTGCCATTTCCTTCTCCAAGCAGCAGCAGCAGCAGCCCTAGCAGCAGCTCTGTCCCTTATGGTCAAAAGGGCCTTGGCCTTGATACTGTGGTCTTAGAGTCCAAGTTAAAGCATTTATCATCTCTCACTTGAATTGTTGCAGTAGTCACCTAACTCCTCCACCACTTCAGTCCAGCATCTCTTAAAAGTCCCTACTCCCAGTGTGACTATACGGGTACACAGGCTTGCCACATTACTTCCCGCTGGTGATCTCCCCATTGTCTTCACAATGGAGTTCAAGCTGCCCATTGTCTTCACAATGGAGTTCAAGCTGCTGGCCTTGAACTCTGTGTAAAACTGCTAGTAGTTCCTTACATTCACTTTCTGGTCTCTTACCCATGCCCTTGCTCATGCTGTTCCCTCTTCCAGGGCTGCCCTTTACATCTTTCTGTGTGGATGGATTCTTCCCCAGATTAGATGTTATCTGCTCCTCCCTACCTTCTCGCTGACTNGTCCAAGGGACTCTCAAGAGTCTTCTCCAACACCACAGTTCAAAAGCATCAATTCTTCGGTGCTCAGCAGGACTAGAAAAAAATCAATCTTCATCCCAATTCCCAAGAAGAGTAGTATCAAAGAATGTGCTAACCATTGGTCAATTGCACTATTCTCCCATGCTGGTAAGGTCGTGCTTAAAATCTTGCATGCTAGGTTTCAGCATTATACAAACCAAGAACTTCCAGATGTCCCAATTGGGTTTAGAAAAGGCAGAGGAACCAGAGATCAAATTGCCAAAATTCGTTGGATCATAGAGAAAGCAAGGGAATTCAAGAAAATACATCTACCTCTGTTTCATCAACTACACTAAAGCCTTTGACTGTGTTGATCATAACAAACTGTGGAAAAGCTCTTAAAGAGGTGGGAATACCAGATCATCTTACTTGTCTCCTGAGAAACCTGCATGCAGGTCGAAAAGCAATAGATAGAACCCCGTATGGAACAACTGATTGGTTCAGGATTGAGAAAGGAGTACCACAGGGCTCTCTGCTGTCACCCTGTTTATTTAACCTATATGCTGAGCACATCATGAAAAATTCTGGGCTGGACGAGTTACAAACTGGAATCAAGATAGGTAGGAGAAACATCAACAACCTCTGATATGTATATGAAAGTGAAAGCGAAGTAGCTCAGTTGTGTCTGACTCTTTGTGACCCCATAGACTGTAGCTTACCAGGCTCCTCAATCCATGGAATTTTCCAGGCAAGAGTACTGGAGTGGGTTGCCATTTCCTTTTCCAGGGATCTTCCTGACCCAGGGATTGAACCTGGGTTTCCCACATTGCAGGCAGATGCTTTACCACTCTAATGGCAGAACTGAACAGGAACTAAAGAGCCTCTTGATAAGGATGAAGGAGGAGAGTGAAAGAACTGGCTTAAAACTAAATATTAAAAAAACGAAGATTCTGGCCCCATTACTTCATGGCCAATAGAAGGGGAAAAGGTGGAAGTAGTGACAGATTTCCTCTTATTGGGCTCTAAAATCACTGTGGATGGTGACTGCAGTCATGAAATCAGAAGATGATTGCTTTTCATTGGGAAAGTTATGACAAACCTAGACAGTGTGTTCAAAAGCAGACATTACTTTGCCAAAAATAGTCCATGTGGTTAAGGCTATGGTCTTCCAGTGGTCACGTCCAGTTGTGAGAGCTGGACCATAAAGAAGGCAGAGTGCAAAAGAATCAATGCCTTTGAACTGTGGTGCTGGAGAAGACTCCTGAGAGTCCCTTGGGCAGCAAGGAGATCAAGCCAGTCAATCTTAAGGGAAATCAACTCTAAATACTCATTGGAAGGACTGTTGCTGAAGCAGAAACTCTCGTATATTGGTCACCTGATGCCAACAGCCGACTCATTGGAAAAGTCCCTGATGCTGGGAAAGACTGAGGGCAGAAGGAGAAGAGGGCACCAGAGGATGAGATGGCTGGATGGCATCACCGATGCAATGGACAAGAATTTGGGCAAACTCTGGGAGATAGCGAGGGCCAGGGAGGCCTGGCGTGCTGTTGTCTGTGGGGTCACAAAGAGTTGGACACAACTGGGCAACTGAACAACAACAATAGTGAGGAGAGAGGCCAAAGTATGCCTCAGAAAGGGAGAAAGCAGGGTTAGCATCCATAATAAGATAGAATACCTCAAACCAAACCACCATCCAAGGATATGCAAAACACTGGCACTTACATAGCTCTGAGTTACTGAGTACTGAGTATTTACCTGGAAGACACTATGTATTACCTGGAGATGTAATCAATACATTTCAAACTCTCACATCAACAGAAATAGAGGCAAAGGAGCTAAGTTCAATTATGGAGAAAAAGGCATTTATCTTTCTATATTAATGAATGTATTTTTTAATCCCCAGAGATTCTATTTGACCCTTTAAAAAAAACTTCTTTGACAATTTCATAAGTTCATGATTCTTTCAGATATTTTCAAGCTTTAGAAATTTCTTTGACTATAACAAAGCATTTTTTACTTAAAAAAAAAGAAAAAATAACCTGAGTGTGGTAATTCCAATATCTGAAAGTTTCTGAATGTCAGATTCGGCTGTCTGTTCTTCCTACTAGTTCTTTTTTCTTTTCTGTTTTTCTTTTTGGCTGGGCTGGGTCTTCATTGTTGTGTGTAGGCTTTCTCTAGTTTCGGTGAGCAGAGGTTACTTCTCATTTGCGGTATGAGGCCTAGTCATTGGGTGCCTTCTCCGCCACGGAGCACAGGCTCTAGGCGTGTCAGCTCCGTAGTTGTAGCACTGGACTCTGTAGCTGTGGCTCATGTGCTCAGAGTGCAGACTCAGTAGCTGTGACACACGGGCTTAGTTGCTCCACAGCACGTGGGATCTTCCTGGATCAGGGATCAAACCCATGTCCCCTGCACTGGCAGGCGGATTCTTATCCATTGTGCCACCAGGGAAGTCCCAAGTTCTTCCTACTAGTTGTTCTTCCTGCTGCCTTGTTATTTTGTGTGTGCTTAGTTCCCTTTGATTCTCTGCTGTTCATACCACTTGAGCAAGTATATATTGAAGATTCTCAAAGGCTCGATAACATGATGCTAACTTCCTCTAGAGGAGGTTTGCACTTGCTTTTTTTAGGGGCTTGGGAAGACAGTCTGGTATCATTCTAAACTAGACTTTGGGCAGTGATACAAATTTGGGGCTACACATTTTAGGCTTCAAATATTCCTGTGGTTATAGTCTTTTGTCTATAGTCTATATTCCTTTTCTTCCTGCTCTGATCTGTACTGGGCTAAAACAACTGTTTTCATAGCTCTCTGGTAGGGGTGGGAGGGGATGAACTGACCTCTGGGGTAGCCCATTGTGTTTCACTGTGATATGGGGTTCATCTATTATACTCTCCACATCGTCGGGCCCTGGGATCTGATTTCCATTCTTCTCACCCCAGGATTCCATTGAGGCCACAGCTCAGTTTCTTAGTCCAAAAAGGCAAATGCGCTTGGAACAAAAGCAGCTTCAAGTGCTTGGCCTACTTTTCTTTGTTGTCATCTATTCTGAGCCTGGTAATGCCTTACTAATGTTTTGGCTTACTGATGCTTTTTAGTGAAGATGAAAGCATATTTTATTCAGTACTTTTAGTGATTTTCAATAGGAGAATTGGCCTGAATAAATTAACTCAGCATTGCTGGACATCAGAAGTCAAGCTTGAGTTATATGAGTGTGAAGTTCATGCTCACTAGATCTATGATGAGGTAAGAAAAAAATTGTTCTCAATGCTGGAATGGATAAGGAGAACTGGGAGAACTTCCCCTTTTAAAAAGCTTTTTGTAGTTTTGGTAAATAAAGCAAATTGTTTGGGTAAGTTTGGGAATTTAAACAGGCTCTTTTTGTAAGGATAGTAGAGCCACTTAAGGAAAAAGTATGAGAAAAATTGAATGGTGACATGCTGATTACAGAATTAAAGAATTGCAGATAACTGTCATTTACTTTTTCCCCTTAAATTTTGGGTCTCTGATTCTAAACACAATCTGGAACATTATTGTTCAAAATTAATTTTCAAGTAATCAGAAAATAAAAACCCAAAGTTTTTACATTAAGACATGAAATAGCTTTGTCATAAACTTTGGGTCATGTTTCCTATAATGGAGTTAATTAATTATTTCTACTATGAAATTTGAAAGGATGTAAAACTAGAAGATCAGGTTCCTGTTGAAGAACGTAGAATTTCTTTGTGTGTGGGGGGGCATATACATAAAAATGTAAGCTCCACAAGGGACAGGAACTTTTGTCTGTTCACTACTGTATTTCCAGGGCTGAGTGCAGATCCTGCTCTGGAGCAGTGGCTTGATAAATGTGTGCTGTATGAAGGAAATAACTGAGATATGTATAATTTAACAATGAGAAATTGTTAAACCCACTTGCCGTGAGCTGATCTGAGCTCTGAATGACACAAACAACCCTGAGGATGGAAGGTTAGATGAGATCCAGCTTCATCTCAAGGAAGGCTTTTAAATTTGATGCACAGACTATGGACTGTTGATAAGGAAGCCTCGAAGTGGGAGAGGTGGGCAGGGGTTTCACACAAAGAAAATGAAAGTGTTTGCAGATAGGAAAGTGATGCAAGAAATTTAATCTAGGACAGTGTTGTTGCTGTTGATGTTGTTGCTTTTAATTTATTGTATCCACAAGAGTTTTTTCCCCAGATAAATTTTATGAGGAAGTACAAGTGAAGATCTGGTTGGAATAGAGATTGAGAGCTCTAGAGCCAATCCGTTTTCCCCAGTGACAGCCTCTTCTTGCGTTCTCAATGGAACCACGAGAGAGCTTCTCTGAGTAGTCTGAAGGCAGCTTATTTTAGCCCAAATAGACAATTGGTCTGGGGAGGAGCTGGGGACAAGGCCAGTGAGAAGGCATTGAAAAGGCAGGAAGAAAGCCTTTCGTCATCAAGGGAAAATCTAAATACAATGAGGCGATTCAAAGGAACCATGCTACATTTATCATTTAAATGTAGATCTAATTTAGGAGTATTCCAAAAATGATTGAAGGAAAACACAAGGGCAGGACATCAGCTGACAGACAGTTGTAGTAACCTAAGTATGAGCTGTGAGGCTCTGAACTTCAATGTTCATGTGCATACCTAGGTAGCTTTTTTAAAATTCAAAATCCTAATTCTTACTTCCAGAAATCCTGAATCAATAGGTTTGAGATGGGGCTCAGAAATATGAATTTTAAGAAGCATCCTTGGTGCAAGATCAAACTTTGAGAAATACAGTTATAACAGAACATTTCTCACTTCTACTTTCCTCCTCTGTTTTTTTATAGTTAAAAGCTTATTAGGGACCTAGAGATTATCATGATAAGTGAAATAAATCAGAAAGGCAACTATCATATGTTATCACTTATATGTGAAATGAGTCATAAAAAAGAATGAAATGATGCCATTTGCAGAAACATATATGGACCTAGAGACTGTCATACTGAGTGAAGTAAATCAGACAGAGAAAGACAAATATTATATCACTTATACGTGGAATCTAAAAAATGGTACAAATGGACTTATTTACATACCAGAAAGAGAGTCACAGATGCAGAAAACAAACTTATGGTTACTAAGAGGGAAAGGGGGGTAGGGATGAACTGAAAGATTGGGAATGACATATACAACACATTGCTGCTGCTGCTAAGTCGCTTCAGTCGTGTCCAACTCTGTGCGACCCCACAGATGGCAGCCCACTGGGCTCTGTCATCCCTGGGATTCTCCAGGCAAGAACACTGGACTGGGTTGCCATTTCCTTCTCCAATGCATGAAAGTGAAAAGTGAAAGTGAAGTCGCTCAGTTGTGTCTGACTCAGCGACCCCGTGGACTGCAGCCTACCAGGCTCCTCCATCCATGGGAGTTTCCAGGCAAGAGTACTGGAGTGGGATGCCATTGCCTTCTCCATACAACACATTACTGCATATAAAATAGATAATAAGAACCTCCTATCTAGCACATGGAACTTTAATGTAATGACCTATATGGGAAATGAATGACTTATACGGGAAATAGCCTACATGGGAAAAGAAACCCCAAGAGTGGATATATGCATATGTATAAATGATTCACTTTGTTGTATACGTGAAACTGACACAACATTGTAAATCAACTTTATTCCAAGAAAAATTAATTTTAAAAAGTGTATTAGAGACTTAGAGATTATCCAACAAAATGAAGTAAATTAAAGACAAATATATTACATCTCAGAAGACGCTTACTCCTTGGAAGAAAAGTTATGACCAACCTAGATAGTATATTCAAAAGCAGAGACATTACTTTGCCGACTAAGGTCCATCTAGTCAAGGCTATGGTTTTTCCTGTGGTCATGTATGGATATGAGAGTTGGACTGTGAAGAAGTCTGAGCACCGAAGAATTGATGCTTTTGAACTGTGGTGCTGGAGAAGACTCTTGAGAGTCCCTTGGACTGCAAGGAGATCCAACCAGTCCATTCTGAAAGAGATCAACCCTGGGATTTCTTTGGAAGGAATGATGCTGAAGCTGAAACTCCAGTACTTTGGCCACCTCATGCAAAGAGTTGACTCACTGGAAAAGACTCTGATGCTGGTAGGGATTGGGGGCAGGAGGAGAAGGGGACGACAGAGGATGAGATGGCTGGATGGCATCACAGACTCGATGGGCATGAATCTGAGTGAACTCCGAGAGATGGTGATGAACAGGGAGGCCTGGCGTGCTGCAATTCATGGGGTCGCAAAGAGTTGGACATGACTGAGCAACTGAACTGAACTGAAAAAAATGATACAAATGAACTTATTTACAAAATGGAAATAGACTCACAGACATAGAAAACAAACTTACATTGCCAAAGGGGAAGAGAGGTGTAGGGATAAATTAGGATTAACAGACACTCAATATTACATATAAAATAGATAAACAACAAAGACCTACTGCATTGCACAGGGAACTACATTCAGTATCTTACAATAACCTATACTGGAAAAAAATCTGAAAAAGAATATATATTTATATACATATATGTATGTATATCGGAGAAGGCAATGGCACCTCACTCCAGTACTCTTGCCTGGAAAATCCCATGGACAGAGGAGCCTGGTAGGCTACAGTCCATGGGTTGCTACTAGTTGGACATGACTGAGTGACTTCACTTTCACTTTTCACTTTCATGCATTGGAGGAGGAAATGGCAACCTACTCCAGTGTTCTTGCCTGGAGAATCCCAGGGATGGGAGAGCCTGGTGGGCCACCATCTATGGGGTCACACAGAGTTGGACACAACTGAAGCAACTTAGCAGGATGTATGTATATAACTGAATCACTCTGCTATACCCCTGAAACCAATACATTGTAAATCAACTATAATTCAATTTAAAAAAGTTATTGTAACGTTAAATTTAAAAATAAATAAATAAATAAATAAAAAAAATAAAAAAGTGTATTAGGAATAAGGAGAAAGGAGTGACTTAAGTTAGCACCATCTTAAATTAAAGGCATCAGTTCAGTTCAGTTCAGTCACTCTTTGTGACCCCATGGACTGCAGCACGCCAGGCCTCCCTGTCCATTGCCAACTCCCAGAGTTTACTCAAACTCATGTCCATTGAGTCGGTGATGCCATACAACCATCTCATCCTCTGTTGTCCCCTTCTCCTCCTGCCTTCAATCTTTCCCAGGGTCTTTTCCAATGAGTCAGGTCTTCGCACCAGGTGGCCAAAGTATTGGAGTTTCAGCTGCAGCATCAGTCCTTCCAATGAATATTCAGGACTGATTTCCTTTAGCATAGACTGGTTGGATCTCTTTGCAAACCAACGGACTCTCAAGAGTCTTCTCCAGCATCACAGTTCAAAAGCATCAATTCTTCAGCATTCAGCTTTCTTTATAGTCCAGCTCTCACATCCATACATGACTACTGCAAAAACCATAGCTTTGACTAGATGGACCTTTGTTGGCAAAGTATGGCATCAGTGGAATACACAAATAAAATAATGGTTTGAATGTCAGTTGTGAAATTTGAGCCCAAAGGGAATTTAATAAAGAATGTGTTGGTAGAAATAACTCCAGTTGCCAAAGGACCCCAGCTCAAGTCGGGTCATGCTCAGAATGCCTGCTTTGTCGAGTGTGTGTAGATTAGCAGCTGGTCAGTCCATTCCAGTCATTTTTCTGTGATCATGTCTTCTGAGGCTGTCTAGAAGAAGTACACAGTTTCCTTCGAAGATCTAGATTTGCAGAGATTTAGTATGTACCCCAGTCATCTACTGGTTTGAACTTATTTATCATCCACAAATTCATTTAAACTTTTTCTGATATATATATATATATATATATATACACACACACATGTACATATATGTATATATGCATAGTAGTTCATTGACATCACTATAACCCTAGTGTAAATGGGCATGAATCAAGCAGCTGAATTCTGATGGTATGCGCCAGCCACTTTCTCATGTTTCTGAGCTGGAGCTGAGGTCTTTCCTGAAGTCATTTCATGCTCTATTGAGTTTCCTGGCAATTATTCAACCTTAGCAGTGTCTTCTTTAGAAACTCAGTAGTTTCCCAGGGGGCTGAGTAGAAAAGAATCTGCCTGCCCATGCAGGAGACCCAGGTTTGATCCTTGGGTCAGAAAGATCCCCTGGAGTAGGAAATAGCAACCCATTTCAGTATTCTTGCCAGGAAAATCCCATGGACAGAGGAGCCCGGTGGGCTACAGTCCATAGCGTCCGCAAAGAGTCAGACACAATTGAGAAGGCATGCATGCAGTCACTTAATACGGCAAAGAAAAGGGAAGGAGAGAAAATTAATATTTACTGAGGGCTCACTAGTACTAGGTCTCTTACATGTGATCTCATTGAGAGGTTGGACTTTTTTTACTTTAAAGATGGATAAGTCACTGCAGTTGAGAGAAGTGAAGTAAGTCACTTAAGATTCCTTGCGACAAGACAACAGAGGAAATCAAATAAGAAAGGAAACAGAAAAGAGCAAGTTTTGATCACTGGTGGCCATTGAGAAGTCCCCAGCTATTGAGAATAATGTGTACGCTCTGCTGGAGGGCGTGGGCTCCTGTGGAAGCATCTCTGTGCAAGATCCAGCATTCCCTTCCTGGAGGCTCCAGACAACAATCAGAGAAGGCTTCAGGCTACTCCCTGTGCCTGCTTGCTCAGTTGCTTCAGTCATGTCCAACTCTGTGAGACCCTGTGGACAGTCACCTGCCAGGCTTCTCTGTCCATGGGATTCTCCAGGCAAGAATACTGGAGTAGGTTGCCATTTCCTACTCCAGAGGATCTTCCCAACCCAGGGATCGAACCCGTGTCTCCTGTGGCTCTGGCATTGCAAGTGTATTCTTTACCGCTGAGCCAGTCTTCCCACTATTTCTCTCAGTTCAGTTCAGTCACTCAGTCGTGTCTGACTCTGCGACCCCATGAATCATAGCACGCCAGGCCTCCCTGTCCACCACCAACTCCTGGAGTTCACCCAAACTCTTGCCCATCGAGTTGGTCATGCCATCCAGCCATCTCATCCTCTGTCATCCCCTTCTCCTCCCACCTTCAATCTTTCCCAACATTAGGGTCTTTTTAAATGAGTCAGTTTTTTGCATCAGGTGGCCAAAGTATTGGAGTTTCAGCTTCAACATCATTCCTTTCAAAGAACACCCAGGACTGATCTCCTTTACAATGGACTGGTTGGATCTCCTTGCCATCCAAGGGACTCTCAAGAGTCTTCTCCAACACCACAGTTCAAAAACATCAATTCTTTGGTGCTCAGCTTTCTTCACAGTTCAACTTTCACATCCATACATGACCACTGGGAAAACCATAGCCTTGACTAGATCGACCTTTGTTGGCAAAGTAATGTTTCTGCTTTTCAATATGCTATCTAGCTTGGTCATAACTTTCCTTCCAAGGAGTAAGTGTTTTTTAATATCATGGCTGCAATCACCATCTGCAGTGATTTTGGAGCCCAAAAAGATAAAGTCTGACACTGTTTCCACTGTTTCCCCATCTATTTCCCATGAAGTGATGGGACCAGATACCATGATCTTCGTTTTCTGAATGTTGAGCTTTAAGCCATCTTTTTCACTCTCCTCTTTCACTTTCATCAAGAGGCTTTTTAGCTCCTCTTCACTTCCTGCCATAAGGGTGGTGTCATCTGCATATCTGAGGTTATTGATATTTCTCCCAGCAATCTTGATTCTAGCTTATGCTTCTTCCAGCTCAGCGTCTCTCATGATGTACTCTGCATATAAGTTAAATAAGCAGGGTGACAATATACAGCCTTGGTGTACTTCTTTTCCTATTTGGAACCAGTCTTTTGTTCCATGTCCAGTTCTAATTGTTGCTTCCTGATCTGCATATAGGTTTCTCAGCAGGCAGGTCAGGTGGTCTGGTATTCCCATCTCTTTCAGAATTTTCCACAGTTTATTGTCATCCACACAGTCAAAGGCTTTGGCATAGCAGAAATAGATGTTTTTCTGGAACTCTCTTGCTTTTTCCATGATCCAGCGGATGTTGGCAATTTGATCTCTGGTTCCTCTGCCTTTTCTAAAACCAGCTTTAACATTTGGAAGTTCACAGTTCATGTATTGCTGAAGCCTGGCTTGAAGAATTTTGAGCATTACTTTACTAGCATGTGAGATGAGTGCAATTGTGTGGTAGTTGTAAAGACTGTAGGGACTGGATATAGCCTTACCTTTCCAGAAACTATCTACTCCAGACTCTCATTTTATAATCAGAGTAGCAATGGGGCAGAGGTGGTAGTGATTTGCCTAAAGTCACAGAGAAATATAGGAGCAAGGTTGGGAGCAGAACTCAAGCCTCAACCCCTGAGCACCCCCTGTGCTAACCCAAGACAACATGGGCTTCCATTTGCTCCTGTGCAAGTCTAGCTATGAAATCAATGGATAGTGGAGAGATGCTTTTGAACAGGAAAGATGAGGAACTCATCCCTGAACTAGCAAGACTTCAATTGGAGAGAGCTGTTAGAGTAGCGCTTTTGCACCAGGTACTAGGGAAGCTGAATGCTCCCTTGGATAGATTCTGTGAGCTCCGAGAATTCTTTTTCTTTTTGAAAAATATTTATTTACATATTTGATACATACTTATACATATTTAATACCTATTTATTTGTGTATCTTTGGCTGTGTTAGGTCTTAGTTGCCATGTGTGGGCTCAATTGTTGCGGCGTGAAGGCTTAGTTAGCTGCCCCACAGCATGTGGGATCTTAGTTCCCTGACCAGGGATCAAACCTGCATCCTCAGCATTGGCAAGCAGATTTTCAACCACTGGACCATAGGGAAATTGCAGGAAGAGTTCTTGATGGTCAAAGTCTGGAAAAGCTAGATTAAAGTAAAGTAAGTTCCTTTTCTGAAAGACCTCTCATAGCCTTTAATATATAAATGTGATACTAAAATTCCAAGATCTGTCTATTAAGTACATTTGTGGACAGGTTCCCATTCTCACAGTCCCCTACCTCCTTTCCCTGCCTCAACACAGAATCCCTATTAGAAGCACATCGGAAGTTCTGTGGAACATGGCTAGTTGGGTAACATCAAGTTATAACAAGTCAAATGACTCAACTGGAAGAGTTTTTCAAAGTCCAACATCCAGTAAAAAGAAGAGTGGAGAGAAGTAACCCAGAAAGAAGAGAAACGTCCACTGAACAAGTAAACTGCGGTATGTCAGTGACTTAATGAAATATTCTTCAGGCACCAAAATATGATAATTTTGGGGATGCCAAGATAATGTGGATAATTTTTATAGACTATCATTAAGAAGGAAAAAACCCTAAAAATATAAAATTTTATCTATGCTATGATGGCAACTGTATGAAAAATTACATGTGCTTGTGATCAGGAACTGGAAGAAAATATGAAATAATAAAATCAATCTTTATTAGGGACATAGACTCACCAAAGGCTTAAGAATATTCTATTACTTGTGATGATGTTAGTTTTACAATAAAAAGTAAGATAAAGAAACATCACCTGAGAATCAATTTCTCCTTTTTTTTTTCATTAGACTTTTTTTTTTCTCCTTCTCATTCTCAGAACCCAAACTTTCTGCAGGATTATAAGACGTTTGGGGAAATGCTGTTATGCTTGCTTCTCCCACCAATGATAAAAAGGAAATAAAGAAGAAAAGTCTCATTCAGCTGTGCAACTTTCACTTGCTGCAAGGAAGAAAGTAACCCAGACCTCGTGTGACATATGGTTAACACAGCACCTGTAGATCAGGAGACCCTGAGGGATCAGTGGCCATTTCTTAATGTACCCAGTGTTCTGCCCTTTTCTTTCAGATCAATTAGACATGTGAGTTAAAAGGCCAAAATTCTGAAAGCTGATATTTGAAACATATGTAGCTGAATATAGGCTTTAGGATCTTTAGTTGTAACTACCAAAAAAAAAATTTTTTTTTTAAGTTTTCAAATACATGTTTTTAGATTGAGTGCTCAGAAGAGAAACAGAATGCTATTCTTCCCAGATCATGCTGTTCATGTGTAAAAAAAAGTATTCATCACTGTAACAAACAGCTTTAATAACAGGAGGCGAGGCAAAGCTTACACTAAGTGTGAAAACATCCCCATTCTCATGGAGTTTATAATCTAATGGGAAGACATACAATAAAGCAGTTAAATCAGTGAAGTTGTCCATGCATGCCACAAGGAGAAAAATGAAGCGCAGAAGCGAGACAGGCTATGTGAGAGGGAAGGTCTCAGAGGAAAGATGGCATTTCAATAAAGTATCTGAATGAGAGAGGCTGGTGGTGGAGTACCCCAGGCAGAGGTGCTGAGTAAGTTAGCCTGGTGTGAGAAAGGAGAGCAAGGCAGGGGAAGGATGAGGCTGAGTGCACTGTTGCTCTCAGCAAGTAGGGAGGGATTGGTATGAAACGGGACTGTTGTGCATGAAGAAAGTACACACTTCTCCAAGCGGGTGGACAATGTGGAACTTCTCCTGAGCCCTGCACTCCTGGAAAACAGTGACGGTTAAGAAATCTCCCTTCACTTCTGTGTTCCTGAAAATGGCTTACTGCCAAGAACCACCCTTCCCCATGTGACTCAGATAAGGCAGATGATGACCCCCTTATCCGCCTTAGGGACATGCTCTCCCAATGCCCATCTTGTTTCATAACTGATTAGCTGGACCATTTGTCTCCCTGTTCCTGACTGATGGAGACTTTCTCACAGAAGCATCCCAAGTGAGAATAACACTTCCTCTGCATGTCCAAGGAGAAACCATGATGCCAAGATGCTCTGATTTTCATATCTGGGGTAGTCTCCTGATTGTGGTTTGAAGAATAAAAGCGTTTTCTTCCTCACTCCATTAAAAAAAAAATCCCTGACAGGGTATTATATTATAAAACTATAAGAGGAATTTCCCCCCTCATAACACATGTTTGCCAACAAGCCCTCTCTAAATTTAAAATGAACTCTCTTGGGTTGAAACCACCTTGATGCAGACTTGAAGAGCAGAGCCAGGCATGATTTGAATTTAATTAGTGAATTCTGAAGTCATACTCTGTGAGAATTAAACTGGGGCTTAGAGGAAATAGTTCATCAATAGAATCCTTTGGGCAATGTTCACTATCGAGAAAGTCAGTTTCTCCTCTGCCAGTCAGTGCCATTGATCCAATAAATAATTAAGTTTAAATTACTTTATTTTCTCTTACTGGGATATTTACTATATGGGATATTTTACTGTATTGGTCTTCATCATAAACAGATAATTTATAAAATTAAAATATATTTTGTCAGTGTTAATAAATTTTTGCTGACAAAAATTGAATTTTCAATTTTAATAAAAAGCAAACATTCTTATCTATGTTGTTCTTAAAATATGTCTATAAGAGCAGACAGCTGAAATTACTCACTTTGTTCAACTAAAGTTTTTTTAGATAGTCTTTGCAATCGAAATGGTGAAAAGGGAACTATCAGTCATTCACATTGTAGTATGAATTAGTGTTTGCAGACTCCTTTTTCTTTCACTTGGATAAAACCATCTTCAATGAGGAAATGGGACTTTATGACAAAGTTGTGGGTGAAGTGGAGAATAGGACAATTTATGGAGATGCAGATTTGGTTGAGAAAGCTGTTGTCTAGCAGAGATGTTGGGTAGCTAGAGATAGCCCAAAAGCTATGGGTTCAAAAGAGGAGATGAAGTAGACATAAAAGGCAGATAAGATTTATTGGGTAATGTTCCTGCTCCAATTCCTGGAGCTTTCACTAGTCTGTGAAATAACTAGAGTTATAGGAACATATCTGATAAAGGTCCTTCTTTCAAAGATGGACTTTGAGCAACCCCAGATGTCCATATTGAGAATTCTCTGTGTCCAGTATAACCGAGGGACTGAGACATGATCAGGAAGTAGATTAGCAGGTTGTGCAGACCTAAGTGATGCTATGAAAAGGGGATCCCTCCAACACTGGAGATTTCACCAGGGACTCCCACTCTGCAATGCTGCTGGGCCCCAGGACAGGAGTATAGATGGAGGCCCACTCACCATATGTCTAAATATTTAGAAGTTATCAGGCTGGTAAATTGTTATATAAATATGTTCCATCCTCCTATCTTACAAATATACCTTTGTAATTATCTGGAAGATTAGGCTCAAGTGTAGGATTCTGTAGTATACAAAGAGCAGGCTCACTGTTTCTCAGCCTGCAGCCTGACCCAGTTCTGTTCCTGCTCTGTACCCCGGGGCCTTGTGTGTGTGTGTGTATATATATATATATATATATATATACAGCCTCCCCTCTTACTGTACTATATGTCCAAATTTTGTCCACATCCCATGTCGACAGCCCCCCTCCTCTGGTCGCTTCTCGGTCCTCTGAGCACACACCCTGGTGGCTCAATCTGCCCATGGGGGTAGGACATGGAGTAGAGGTCTGTGTAGGTCCTGGATGTAGATCTGAGCAGGAAATTCTAAGGTCCTGAGAACCTGAAGCACTGCATAGAAGGGAGGACTTGGGTTCCAAGTGGAAAGGCCCTTTGGTTCCATGAGCTTCTTGCTACGGGAGGTGGGAGCTGTGGCTTGGAATGGAGTTGGAAGATGGCCAGAGAGGGATCCTCTGAAGCATGTGGGCCTAAGGCCAGTGCTGTTGGTGCCATAACAGCCGTGCTAGGCCTAACCCCACTGCAGATGCCTCTACTGTGTGTGTACCTTGTTTGCTTTACACTTAGTAATTCTTTAATAAGTAGATTTCATTCTGTAATGTGGATTTAGTTCTTCTCAAGGAATCCATATTATTGACTCTATATAATCTTCAGTTAGAAGTGTTCCTTCCGGTTGGAGGGAGGCTGGATGGCTGAACAACTATGGAGCACACAGCCCAAGTAGCAGCTCTGGTGGGTGGCTCAGTGGGCAAAGAATCCACCTGCAGTGCAGGAGACTGCCTGCAATGGTGGAGCCGCAGGTTCAATCCCTGGGTTGGGAAGATTCCCTGGAGAAGGAAATGGCAACCCACTCCAATGATCTTGCTTGGGAAATTCCATGGGCAAAGGACCCTGGTGGGCTACAGTCCGTGGGATCACAGAGTCAGATATGACTTAGCAACTAAACCACCATGCCTGATTCTAGTTTATTCCAGCTAGCCGGTCACACCTTCCCATAAACATCCCTTCTTCACTCCTAACCTCTTGACACATGGTTTGAGGGTCTAACCACAGCTAGAGATACTAGCAAGGTTTTTCTGCATTACCTAAGAAATTTCTTGTGCTAAAGAAATGTCTACTTAAAGAGCTGAAGTTTCACAAATGATTTGTATTGTTTGTTTTTTTAAGGGATATGAAAAGAAAATCTTTGTCGAGGATTCAGGCCAACTAGATAATATTCTATATAGTGAAAAAAGAAGGCTTCTCACCAGAGGGGATCTCTAAAGCATTCATTCTGACAGTGAAATAGAACATTTCTGAAATACTCAATGAGTTTAATTTGCTAAATAGTAATTAGCTGTGATTTAAATAGAAGATTATTTGAAGAACTGAACAGAATAACGCTGTTTATCTAAAGCATAATCTGAGTAATTGCCTTCTCTCGAACTTTGATGTAGATAGAAGAAACTAACATCTGTTTCTATGGAAGATTATTTTTGAGAGGAAGAATGGTAAAGAGTAAAGGCTTCGAGAGCCTGGTCTCCTCTGCAGCTACAGAAACACTTAGATTTCATATGTAAATATTAAGTTACCCTTCTGTGCTCAGACCTGACTCCAAGATTTCCATCATGGGCAAGAGAGGGCAGACCTCACTTCTCTTTGCATAAGTTCTTTTTGTAAAATCTATTTATGGTTGCATTGGGTCTTCATTGCACACGGGCTTTCTCTAGTTGCAGCGAGCGGGGGCTACTCTTCACTGTGGTTCGTGGGCTTCTCATTGTGAGTAGCGCACAGGCGCTAGGCACCCAGGTTCAGTATTTGTGGTGCACAGGCTTAGTTGCTACATGGCGTGTGAGATCCTCCCGGACCAGAGGTAGAACTTGTGTTCCCTGCATTGGCAGGCGAATTCTCAGCCACTGGACCACCAGGGAATACGATAAAACTTCCAAGCAAAAGGGATTTCTGATTTCTCTTCAGTGTGCTGAGGAGGATTTTTGTGAAAGTAAAACTGGCACTAGCTCATAAGGGAATTTGTTTGGGGCTTTCAGCATCCCTGAACTGCTCTCAACAGAGCTGTCCAAACCGATGGTACTGACCAAGGCCATGCAGGCTCAAGAGCAGCTCCCTGCCTTTGGTGAGATGTCCCCAAAGATTTCACACTGATTGCATTATGTCCCTTTTACTTTGTGTAACTTTTTTTAGAGTGTGAGAAATGAAGTCTGTGATCTAACATACCCTCAAGCTAACAAACTCATCATACATAGTTGGGGGTCGTGTCACCCTTTGCTACTTTCATATATGTAAGTGATTCAGGAAAGCTTTGAAATATATCTGTAGCTGCACTTCTTAAATTACAGACTGTGTCATTTAATAAAGGCCATTTCCCCCATCATTATCACCAGCCATTACAAACATAGGGTTTTGCGAGCACAGAGAAGCTGTGCTGCCCTGTAATTCTGACAGTCTTTCAGTCTTGGAGAGGAGATATGTAAGCATGTCAAACCAATAAGTTCAACATTTCTGTCTCTGCACATCTAAGGATGTACAAATCAGTTGCCTCTCTGCTATTTCCTCCAGCTTGACCTCTGTTCTTCTAAAGCCCTGAAGCCAGGTCCTCTGAAGTACAGATCCACTAGAGCATGAACCCACGTCTCTGACGGGGGCTTTGTTCTGGGCTCGTCTCGTCTGATCTGGGGTTGCATCAACACTGTCCTCCTCTTCCCTCCAACTGGGAAAAAGTCATTTTCAGACTTGAGCTCCACAGCCCTGCTATCACTGTGTGCTTGACCTGGTCTCTCCTTGATCCCTGTTGCTACTCCCTGCAGAGTTATCATTGCCAATGCCACCCAGGCGTGCTCCAGGGAGCCCCGGCACCACTGTGGCATACCTTAATTGGAAACCCGCCTGAGCTACCATCATAGCTCAGTTGGTAAAGAATCTGCCTGCAATGCAGGAGACCCAGGTTCAATTCCTGGGTTGGGAAGATCCCCTGCAGAAGGAAATGGCAGCTCACTCCAGTGTTCTTGCCTGGAGAATCTCATGGACAGAGGAGCCTGGCAGGCTATAGTCCATGGGGGTCACAAAGAGCTGGACGTGGCTTAGTGACTAAATCATCACACCACAGCCTCTGGGACTGAGTTTCCCCCTAAGTTCTCATTTCCTGTTCTTGCATGAGTACATCATTCTTTCCTCTTTCTCCTGGTCTCAATTCAAATCAACTTTCCTGACCCCATATCTAAGGACAATAGACCAGGTCCTGCATGTGTGGGCAAGTCTCCCAAAGACAGCTGCCAGAAGTTTGGCCTTGACTTTCAAAGATGGTCTGGGTCCCCAGTTGTTATGTCTCATTTACCTGCTGGATATGCCAAAAATAGGCAGTGGGAAGCAGGCCTGTGTGCGCTCTACTTAGGCTGCCCAGCTGCCCTTTCTGGGCACCATCTATAACCAGGCTGGTCCTCCTGGGTCCTCCACAGCCACCCAGTGGCTTAGCTCAGTGCCCCTCCCCCACCCTTCCAGTCCCAGTTTATCAAGGCTCTGTGGTGATGCCTTGTGCCAAACTTATGACATAAAGAAGCCAAATTTTACATAAATTTGTAGGTTACATTTAGTACGTTTATGAAGGTAAGGGCTGATGAAGAGAGTTAAACTTTGTGGGAGCATGAAGCGTATTTATGACCCAGGGCAGGTTTTGCAGAGGAGACAGATTTGGTCCTTAAAGGACCCAAGAGGCGTTTTGGTAGAGTTATGTGAAGAGAATGTTTCAGGTAAGGTTGGATCAGCTCCTTGGAGAGGATTCAGCAAATAACTCACAACCCCAGGCCCCGGGTAGGAGGGATATGAGGAGGACCCTGGGTCAGCTCAGCACTAGCATCCAGAGGCCAGGGGCTTGTTCACTGTCATGTCCTGTGCCCAGCACATCGCCCTGAGCATGCTTGGCACTGGGCAATATTCCTTTACTGAGCAAATGCTAAATAAGGCCTGAGCATGGTGTCTCTTATGTTAAAGCCATTCCTTGGTTGGAAATAGTTAGTGTGTGGGTGCTAAGTCACTTTAGTCATGTCCAACTCTTTTTGACCCCATGGACTATAGCTTGCCAGGCCCCTCTGTCCATGGGATTCTCCAGGTAAGAATACTGGAGTGAGTTGCCATTCCCTTCTCCAGGGGATCTTCCCGATCCAGGGATCAGACTGAATCTCTTATGTCTCCTGCACTGGCGGGCGAGTTCTTTACCACTGGCACCAACTGAGAAGCCCTGGGAAGCAGCACATTAGGTGGTAAATAACTTTTGCCCTCAGCATTCTCTTCTGATAAAGGCTTATCCCTGGCTTATGCACTTCTGATGATATACCTTGTTCTCTTCAGGAGACCCAGGAGGATTTGCAGTAAGGATCATTTGCCTCCCTGAGGAAAACCCTGCCCATTTGGCCTGGTTAGTTACCCACATGAGAATTTTCTGAAGGTCTTCCCTGCAGGGAACCACAGTTGCCTGACATCACTAACAAGAGGCCCCAAATCAGGTCACCAAGTAGGCCTGAGCTCTGTCCTTCAGAGACGTTTCATCAGGAAAAGAGGAAGCAATTATATCTGCACCCTCGAGTTAGGAAATAGTCTATGGTAGGATAGAAATCACAGGGAACAGGCTTCCCTGGTAGTCGAGTGTTTAAGAATTTGCCTGCAAATGCAGGGAACACGGGTTCAGTCCCTGGTCCGGGAAGATTCCACACGCCTTGGAGCAACAAAGCCAGTGTGCCATGGCTACTGGGCCCATGCACCCTAGAACCTGTGCTCTGCAATGAAGAGCAGGCCCTGCTCAGCTGCTCCACTAGAGAAAGCCTGTGCAAAGCAACGAAGAGCCAGTACAGACAAAACTAATATGTCTTAAAAAAAAAAAGAAGTCATAGGGAGGTGTGCTCATCGTGAGGGTGGAGGAAGATAGCATGTTCAGGACTGAGGGGACATGACCTGGGGCAGGATCACGCAGATCACTCATGGGGGCTCAGTTACATGGCTGGTGGAGATTTTGCAACCCCATGGACCGTAGCTCACCAGGCTTCTCTGTCCATGGGATTCTCCAGGCAAGAATACTGGAGTGGGTTGCCATTCCCTTCTCCAGGGGATCTTCCAGACCCAGGGATGGAACCTGGGTCTCCTGCATTGCAGGCAGAGTCTTTACTGACTGAGCCAACAGGGAAGCCCAGTGTCAATGANAGCAGGAAATTCTAAGGTCCTGAGAACCTGAAGCACTGCATAGAAGGGAGGACTTGGGTTCCAAGTGGAAAGGCCCTTTGGTTCCATGAGCTTCTTGCTACGGGAGGTGGGAGCTGTGGCTTGGAATGGAGTTGGAAGATGGCCAGAGAGGGATCCTCTGAAGCATGTGGGCCTAAGGCCAGTGCTGTTGGTGCCATAACAGCCGTGCTAGGCCTAACCCCACTGCAGATGCCTCTACTGTGTGTGTACCTTGTTTGCTTTACACTTAGTAATTCTTTAATAAGTAGATTTCATTCTGTAATGTGGATTTAGTTCTTCTCAAGGAATCCATATTATTGACTCTATATAATCTTCAGTTAGAAGTGTTCCTTCCGGTTGGAGGGAGGCTGGATGGCTGAACAACTATGGAGCACACAGCCCAAGTAGCAGCTCTGGTGGGTGGCTCAGTGGGCAAAGAATCCACCTGCAGTGCAGGAGACTGCCTGCAATGGTGGAGCCGCAGGTTCAATCCCTGGGTTGGGAAGATTCCCTGGAGAAGGAAATGGCAACCCACTCCAATGATCTTGCTTGGGAAATTCCATGGGCAAAGGACCCTGGTGGGCTACAGTCCGTGGGATCACAGAGTCAGATATGACTTAGCAACTAAACCACCATGCCTGATTCTAGTTTATTCCAGCTAGCCGGTCACACCTTCCCATAAACATCCCTTCTTCACTCCTAACCTCTTGACACATGGTTTGAGGGTCTAACCACAGCTAGAGATACTAGCAAGGTTTTTCTGCATTACCTAAGAAATTTCTTGTGCTAAAGAAATGTCTACTTAAAGAGCTGAAGTTTCACAAATGATTTGTATTGTTTGTTTTTTTAAGGGATATGAAAAGAAAATCTTTGTCGAGGATTCAGGCCAACTAGATAATATTCTATATAGTGAAAAAAGAAGGCTTCTCACCAGAGGGGATCTCTAAAGCATTCATTCTGACAGTGAAATAGAACATTTCTGAAATACTCAATGAGTTTAATTTGCTAAATAGTAATTAGCTGTGATTTAAATAGAAGATTATTTGAAGAACTGAACAGAATAACGCTGTTTATCTAAAGCATAATCTGAGTAATTGCCTTCTCTCGAACTTTGATGTAGATAGAAGAAACTAACATCTGTTTCTATGGAAGATTATTTTTGAGAGGAAGAATGGTAAAGAGTAAAGGCTTCGAGAGCCTGGTCTCCTCTGCAGCTACAGAAACACTTAGATTTCATATGTAAATATTAAGTTACCCTTCTGTGCTCAGACCTGACTCCAAGATTTCCATCATGGGCAAGAGAGGGCAGACCTCACTTCTCTTTGCATAAGTTCTTTTTGTAAAATCTATTTATGGTTGCATTGGGTCTTCATTGCACACGGGCTTTCTCTAGTTGCAGCGAGCGGGGGCTACTCTTCACTGTGGTTCGTGGGCTTCTCATTGTGAGTAGCGCACAGGCGCTAGGCACCCAGGTTCAGTATTTGTGGTGCACAGGCTTAGTTGCTACATGGCGTGTGAGATCCTCCCGGACCAGAGGTAGAACTTGTGTTCCCTGCATTGGCAGGCGAATTCTCAGCCACTGGACCACCAGGGAATACGATAAAACTTCCAAGCAAAAGGGATTTCTGATTTCTCTTCAGTGTGCTGAGGAGGATTTTTGTGAAAGTAAAACTGGCACTAGCTCATAAGGGAATTTGTTTGGGGCTTTCAGCATCCCTGAACTGCTCTCAACAGAGCTGTCCAAACCGATGGTACTGACCAAGGCCATGCAGGCTCAAGAGCAGCTCCCTGCCTTTGGTGAGATGTCCCCAAAGATTTCACACTGATTGCATTATGTCCCTTTTACTTTGTGTAACTTTTTTTAGAGTGTGAGAAATGAAGTCTGTGATCTAACATACCCTCAAGCTAACAAACTCATCATACATAGTTGGGGGTCGTGTCACCCTTTGCTACTTTCATATATGTAAGTGATTCAGGAAAGCTTTGAAATATATCTGTAGCTGCACTTCTTAAATTACAGACTGTGTCATTTAATAAAGGCCATTTCCCCCATCATTATCACCAGCCATTACAAACATAGGGTTTTGCGAGCACAGAGAAGCTGTGCTGCCCTGTAATTCTGACAGTCTTTCAGTCTTGGAGAGGAGATATGTAAGCATGTCAAACCAATAAGTTCAACATTTCTGTCTCTGCACATCTAAGGATGTACAAATCAGTTGCCTCTCTGCTATTTCCTCCAGCTTGACCTCTGTTCTTCTAAAGCCCTGAAGCCAGGTCCTCTGAAGTACAGATCCACTAGAGCATGAACCCACGTCTCTGACGGGGGCTTTGTTCTGGGCTCGTCTCGTCTGATCTGGGGTTGCATCAACACTGTCCTCCTCTTCCCTCCAACTGGGAAAAAGTCATTTTCAGACTTGAGCTCCACAGCCCTGCTATCACTGTGTGCTTGACCTGGTCTCTCCTTGATCCCTGTTGCTACTCCCTGCAGAGTTATCATTGCCAATGCCACCCAGGCGTGCTCCAGGGAGCCCCGGCACCACTGTGGCATACCTTAATTGGAAACCCGCCTGAGCTACCATCATAGCTCAGTTGGTAAAGAATCTGCCTGCAATGCAGGAGACCCAGGTTCAATTCCTGGGTTGGGAAGATCCCCTGCAGAAGGAAATGGCAGCTCACTCCAGTGTTCTTGCCTGGAGAATCTCATGGACAGAGGAGCCTGGCAGGCTATAGTCCATGGGGGTCACAAAGAGCTGGACGTGGCTTAGTGACTAAATCATCACACCACAGCCTCTGGGACTGAGTTTCCCCCTAAGTTCTCATTTCCTGTTCTTGCATGAGTACATCATTCTTTCCTCTTTCTCCTGGTCTCAATTCAAATCAACTTTCCTGACCCCATATCTAAGGACAATAGACCAGGTCCTGCATGTGTGGGCAAGTCTCCCAAAGACAGCTGCCAGAAGTTTGGCCTTGACTTTCAAAGATGGTCTGGGTCCCCAGTTGTTATGTCTCATTTACCTGCTGGATATGCCAAAAATAGGCAGTGGGAAGCAGGCCTGTGTGCGCTCTACTTAGGCTGCCCAGCTGCCCTTTCTGGGCACCATCTATAACCAGGCTGGTCCTCCTGGGTCCTCCACAGCCACCCAGTGGCTTAGCTCAGTGCCCCTCCCCCACCCTTCCAGTCCCAGTTTATCAAGGCTCTGTGGTGATGCCTTGTGCCAAACTTATGACATAAAGAAGCCAAATTTTACATAAATTTGTAGGTTACATTTAGTACGTTTATGAAGGTAAGGGCTGATGAAGAGAGTTAAACTTTGTGGGAGCATGAAGCGTATTTATGACCCAGGGCAGGTTTTGCAGAGGAGACAGATTTGGTCCTTAAAGGACCCAAGAGGCGTTTTGGTAGAGTTATGTGAAGAGAATGTTTCAGGTAAGGTTGGATCAGCTCCTTGGAGAGGATTCAGCAAATAACTCACAACCCCAGGCCCCGGGTAGGAGGGATATGAGGAGGACCCTGGGTCAGCTCAGCACTAGCATCCAGAGGCCAGGGGCTTGTTCACTGTCATGTCCTGTGCCCAGCACATCGCCCTGAGCATGCTTGGCACTGGGCAATATTCCTTTACTGAGCAAATGCTAAATAAGGCCTGAGCATGGTGTCTCTTATGTTAAAGCCATTCCTTGGTTGGAAATAGTTAGTGTGTGGGTGCTAAGTCACTTTAGTCATGTCCAACTCTTTTTGACCCCATGGACTATAGCTTGCCAGGCCCCTCTGTCCATGGGATTCTCCAGGTAAGAATACTGGAGTGAGTTGCCATTCCCTTCTCCAGGGGATCTTCCCGATCCAGGGATCAGACTGAATCTCTTATGTCTCCTGCACTGGCGGGCGAGTTCTTTACCACTGGCACCAACTGAGAAGCCCTGGGAAGCAGCACATTAGGTGGTAAATAACTTTTGCCCTCAGCATTCTCTTCTGATAAAGGCTTATCCCTGGCTTATGCACTTCTGATGATATACCTTGTTCTCTTCAGGAGACCCAGGAGGATTTGCAGTAAGGATCATTTGCCTCCCTGAGGAAAACCCTGCCCATTTGGCCTGGTTAGTTACCCACATGAGAATTTTCTGAAGGTCTTCCCTGCAGGGAACCACAGTTGCCTGACATCACTAACAAGAGGCCCCAAATCAGGTCACCAAGTAGGCCTGAGCTCTGTCCTTCAGAGACGTTTCATCAGGAAAAGAGGAAGCAATTATATCTGCACCCTCGAGTTAGGAAATAGTCTATGGTAGGATAGAAATCACAGGGAACAGGCTTCCCTGGTAGTCGAGTGTTTAAGAATTTGCCTGCAAATGCAGGGAACACGGGTTCAGTCCCTGGTCCGGGAAGATTCCACACGCCTTGGAGCAACAAAGCCAGTGTGCCATGGCTACTGGGCCCATGCACCCTAGAACCTGTGCTCTGCAATGAAGAGCAGGCCCTGCTCAGCTGCTCCACTAGAGAAAGCCTGTGCAAAGCAACGAAGAGCCAGTACAGACAAAACTAATATGTCTTAAAAAAAAAAAGAAGTCATAGGGAGGTGTGCTCATCGTGAGGGTGGAGGAAGATAGCATGTTCAGGACTGAGGGGACATGACCTGGGGCAGGATCACGCAGATCACTCATGGGGGCTCAGTTACATGGCTGGTGGAGATTTTGCAACCCCATGGACCGTAGCTCACCAGGCTTCTCTGTCCATGGGATTCTCCAGGCAAGAATACTGGAGTGGGTTGCCATTCCCTTCTCCAGGGGATCTTCCAGACCCAGGGATGGAACCTGGGTCTCCTGCATTGCAGGCAGAGTCTTTACTGACTGAGCCAACAGGGAAGCCCAGTGTCAATGATAACTTAGTGAATTAGCAGAATTGAAAAGCTGTTCCAATTTCACTGTGGTTGCATAACTTGGACTTTGTGTGTTTGAGAAGGGATGGAAACAGTAGTGCAACGGATAGTTATAGACACTTCTGAACATCTCAAAGCGGAGAAGGCAATGGCACCCTGCTCCAGTACTCTTGCCTGGAAAATCCTGTGGATGGAGGAGCCTGGTAGGCTGCAGTTCATGGGGTTGCTAAGAGTCGGACACGACTGAGTGACTTCACTTTCACTTTTCACTTTCATGGATTGGAGAAGGAAATGGCAACCCACTCCAGTGTTCTTGCCTGGAGAATCCCAGGGACGGGGGAGCCTGGTGGGCTGCCATCTATGGGGTCGCACAGAGTCAGACACAACTGAAGTG
Source organism: Neotragus pygmaeus (assembly GCA_006410875.1). Classification (NCBI taxonomy): domain Eukaryota; kingdom Metazoa; phylum Chordata; class Mammalia; order Artiodactyla; family Bovidae; genus Neotragus; species Neotragus pygmaeus. The sequence continues at coordinate 824,892 of SJYV01008730.1, forward strand.
ACTTAGCAGCAAACATCTCAAAGAAGAAACAAAAGGAGAAGAGTAGATTTTTGTTACATTTTCCTTCTCCTGGTAATAAAAAGCCTAAATGGTTTCTGAGACACTCCCTCTTCCCTCAGGTATTTATGGGAATGAACTCTCTTGTTGCATAGGAACCAACAGAACCCACCACCACTTCCATGACCACTGGTGCCTAGGTCAGGTGACTGTATGTCAGAATCCTACTGAGGGACTTTCATTTAAACTTTTTTCTTTTGCTTTAGCAACCTTGCAAGTAGGTTGCTATTTCTTTTCCTTCCTGAAGATGAGAAAACTGAGGCCCAGTGAGATTCAACATCCTACCTAGGTCTCTCACAGAGCAGAGTTCCTCAGCCGTGACACTCCTGGAATTTGGGACCAGATAATTTTTCTCTTGAGAGAGGAGGGGCTGTCCTGTGCATTGCAGGTTGTTTAGAAACATCCTTGGCCTCTATTGGACTTCCCTGAGGGCTCAGTTGGTAAAGAGTCTACCTATAATGCAGGAGACCCAGGTTCGATCCCTGGGTTGGGAAGATCCCCTGGAGAAGGGAGTGGCAACCCACTCCAGTATTCTTGCCTTGGAGAATCCCATGGACAGAGGAGCCTGGCAGACTACAGTCCATGGGATCACAAAGAATTGGACATGATTAAATGACTATCACATTCATTTTGTCCTCTATCTGCTAAATGCCAATAGCACCTCCCTGGGTTGTGACAACAGAAAATATCTCCAGACATTGCCAAGTGTTGCTCTGGGGATAATATTGCCCTTGGGTAAGAATCACTGTTCAGGGGGCTTCCCTGGTGGCTCAGATGGTAAAGAATCACTGTTCATAGCATAAGTGGTTAACCTAGGTTTCGAATCCAAAGCTACCTACAAACCTGACTCTTTGCTTAGTTAGAAACTAAGTTAGCATGTAAGCATCAGCACTTGTGTGAAGAGACTGCCTTGCACAGCAGTAGAATGATTCAATGTACTTTGGTTGTCATAGCAATTAATGTCAGTTTCAAAATAAAGGAGCCGATAACAATAGCAGCTAACATTTATTGAGTGCTTACTATGTTCCAAGAGGTGTGCCAAGCACTTTGTACTTGTTTGCCCATTTAATCATCTCCAGAACCTTGTAAGGAATGATACGCCTGCAGACTCAGCGTATAACAAAGTAGATTCAGAAAAGGAAATTTTGCCACAGCAGCATCATGAGAGAATTCTTCAATGACTAATAATTTTTCAAAGTTCAACTCTGGAGTCCTTGTAAGATATTAGATTTTAGTGACATTTGCAGTTCCAATTATCTTCAACTATGGAATGTACCTGGTCAAACTTGAGCTGTCAAAAAAATGATTGCTCTCAACAGTTTTCATGAAGCCAACCAATTAGTTGATAGGATCGCACATCCTTCTTGGTACTGGGCTCTCTCATGGTGTAGAACTGCCTGTCACCCGGTCAGTGACCCCCTCCCAGGAGAGTGAATGAAGCCTGTTGGGGAAAATGGAATCAGTTCAAAACTGGCTCCCTACATTTCTCAGACTCTTGGTTCCTTAGCACTCTCTCTCCTAAAAAATCATGGATTTTGAAAGTGTTTTCTATTTCTAAGTCACAATCCCAGAAAAAAAATGTGATCATGAACTCATTAATTTGAGTTCAGGCAATGACTTAACAGTAACCATTTCGAGGGAAAATTAAAGTCCAATGCCAGTGGAAGAAAGCTTAGGTATCAGTACCACGCTCCAAATAAACAAAGGCTGACTCAGAACTTGGCTTAATGACTTGGTAACACACTGGACTGTGCTGTAGCTCACATAGAGAAGAATTCTGACCTATAGGTCAATTATCAAGCTGAAAATCTTTATTGAGTTTACTGTTGTGTGGTGGTTTGTGGAATAAAGTTATTTGAATGTGGGATGGAGAGAAAGAAGGGCCTGGGAGAGTGGGGCAGGGATGCTAACTCTACAGCAGAAGACACCTGGACAATAAGAAGGAGGAAAAGGGGGACAGAAGGGAAGTCAATGAGAAGATCCCCAAACTGGCTAGGGTGGGGGCCACGCTGTTTGGGTGCAGGGTGGGCGGTCTCCTGAGCCTTCACACTGCTCATGACTTTCTTATCACCCTTCCTCCAGACAGAATGGGTTAATTTGGCATGTGTAGAATTGATAAGGGGCTTCCTTGATGGCTTAGTGGTAAAGAATCTGCCTGTAATGCAGGAGACATAGGAGACATGGGTTTGATCCCTGGGTTGGGAAGATCTCTTGTAGAAGGAAATGGCAACCCACTCCAGTATTCTTTCCTGGAGGATCCCATGGACAGAGGAGCCTGGCGGGCTAAGTCCATAGGGTCACAAACAGTCAGACATGACTGAAGCGACTCAGCAAGCACACACCGAATTGATAGGTTGTGGAAGAAGATGTGGTGGGGTGGAGATTTGGGAATGGGACTGAAGAAAGCTTGAAGTGTCAGGGAGGGGGGCTTCTGGGGAGTGTGAGGACTCCTATGGTATCTGAGGCTCAGCATGGCCTGCTCCTTCGGCCAGCATGGGCTGGCTTTGCGCACATGAGATGGGAAAGCTGCACGGCGCCCTAGGCTCAGAAAGGCCCACCCTTGGCTTAATGTTCTGCTGTCACTCTGTAGAATTCTTACAATTTCTGAATGACAGTCCCCATATTTTCATTTTGCACGTGGATCTGCAAATTATATAGCTGCGGTGGCAGTGACCATGCTGTCCTAATATGTCCTTGTGACAAGGCATCTCTGGTTACTCCACGACCCAAGAGAGGACGGAGCTGTTTAGGAGGGGGCTTGTGACTCAAGGGCTGCGCACAAGACATTGTGCTGAAAGTTCTTAGATAAAAACAGTGCAGCATCCTATTTCTCTAATTCTAAGGTAGCGTCAAACCTGACGTTCCACTGGCTTAGTGGCAGCTTTTTTTTTTTTTCCTGAGAAAAATAAACACATTAGCTGGATAAATAAAATATCCAACCTATACTGATTTAAGAAATACTAAATTGTAAAGCATAAAAAAAAAAGGTCACCTTTAATGGCAAAAATACAGTTTACAACATGTTTTCATCAACCTTGTGATTGAATTCTGGACAGTAAAAGGAAGCATTCACCTTGACCTGGCTGCTCTCTCTTCAGTTCAGGACCACTTAAATCCAACAAAACATGTTTTGTGGAAGAGCAATTAAGGTGCTCTTTTATGTGTGATTAGTTGCAAGATGTCAACAACTAGACACTTAGGCTCTGAGATCTAACTTTGATGATGTTGAAAATTAGTGAAGGGGCTTCCCTGGTGGCCCAGTGGTTAAGAATCCACTTTCCAATGCAGGGGACATGGGTTCAATCCCTAGTCAGGGAACTATAATCCCGCATGCTGCAGGGCAACTAAGCCCCTGTGCCTCAAGGAAGAGCCCACGTGCTACAGCTAAGACCTGATGCAGCCCCCCAAAATAAATAATATTATTTAAATATTAAAAGAAAGTTAGTGAGAAGAAGGCTTATCCTTGTCCTGGGTTTGTTTATTCTGCTTAACTTAGACAGACCTACTGATTTTAATACTTTGAATGTTCTAATCCAGCTGAGAAGCAGACGGATGCACTTGTATAGCCAAGACTCTGCCTTCAAGTGGAGCACAAAGTCCCTTTTCCAGATATAAGCTTTCCCTACACAAGATCATTTTTCTGGAGTTTTGGTTGATATCTTCTCATAAGGTGAATGCTTCTTTAGCTGTTCAGAATGTGTGGCCTGATGAATCTCTCTTCCCCAGAGAGCCCCTTACCAAGGAGCTAGTTGTTCACAACAGACGCTGACTCACCCAGGTTCACTTATGACAAGCTCAGGCACCAGCTTCCTCTCTTTGCCTCTGGCCAACTCTGACTCGAGAAGATACACCCACTGTTTCCTCCCAGGGCTGGAGGATATCATGCAGTGAAGTTTCCTCTGCAAAGTGTCCCAGCATTTGTTCCTTACCTTCCATCACCACGAATGCATTAAAACATTACCTGAGCATCTGATGCGGTGTCATAGGATTGTTTAATAGTTGTATTTACCCATCTGACCAAACTGTGCTGAAAGCCTGCTTTGTGCAGGGAGCAGAGCAAGGGAGACAATTTGAAAACAAAATGAAACAGATGCTTTGACCTAAGACGGGGTGAGAGGGCTTTTAACTTAGCAGAACAGAAAAGATCTGTGCCTAAATGTCACAGTTGTACCAAGGAAACCCCTGCTTCCAGTGATCCACACATTTCACATCATTATGTAGAATCTACCACTTCACAGCTGGGTCCTCTAGCTTCCTATGTATAGCTCAGGGAACTCAGTGCTCTGTGGTGACCTAAATGGGAAGGAAAGCCAAAAAAGAAGGGATATCCACACTCTTCTGTTATAGTATACAGTCTACTTACAGCCCGGTTCTATGGTGATTACCACTGATTTAATACTGTTAGATTAATATTGTATGTATGTATGTATTTCTAGGCAGATTATCATTGGGTCATTAGATTTTGTTTTTAATTGTTGAAAACCTGCTACCTTCTAGGGAAAAAGTATTGTTTTAAAAATAATTTGAATAAAAATAAAAGCCTTGTTGCTATTTAAAAAACAAAAAAGAGACAATATATGTGTACATATGGCTGCTTCACTTTGCTGTACAGCAGGAATTAACACAACATTGTAAAGCAACTATATGTCAATAAATAATTTAAAAAAAAGACCTTCCTATTGGATAGGCACTGGGTTCAATGCTCTTTATATAGTGATGTGAGCAGAAGGCTGCCTCATAAATACTTAACAACGGCAACAATACTAATGATCCATTTCCTATTTCTTTTGGTCTAAATAAGCCTAACTTTCTTTGAGTCATCTAAGAAGATAGTTGTGACTTGAGCATCCATCTCTAGTCTGGTGGCTCAGACAGTGAAGAATCTGCCAGGAGACCTGGGTTTGATTCTTGGGTTGGGAAGATCCTCTAGAGGTGGAAATGGCTACCCATTTCAGTATTCCTCCCTGGAGAATTCCATGGACAGAGGAGCCTGGTGGGCTGCAGTCCGTAGGCTTGTAAAGAGTCGTACAGGACTGAGCAACTAACATTTTCACTTTCAAGAAGAAACTTGTAATAACTGTGATTATGACAAAACTCCAGCTACTACTACTACAACTACTACTGACTTTTCAGTATCTCCTCGTGGCTTGCACTCTGCTTCGTTTTGCACACATTATTTCTTCCCTCTGTAACAACTCTGCAAGATACTGACCACTATCGTAGTTTCCCAGAAGAAGCAATGACATGTCGAAATTTGAGTCGCTTGCCCCTTCACAGGCCCTATTCCCGCCCTTCCTTCAGTGAGAACTGTGGTCCTCCACGGCCCCTCCTCCCGTGGGAGCACTCAGGGAAGATTAAAGCTCAAAAACTCTGGGAGCATCAAGGAAAAAGCCTGAGGGAGGAGCTGGAACTGTCTTACTCAAAATGGAAATTGCACACACTGGGGTAGAACCTGTGGTCTCATAAAATATACATATATTTTTTCTTTTAGGTAAGCATTAGCATTCTGGAACAGCCAGAGCACTTGCTTGCTTGTAAAAAGACTTGTAACTTTTTAATTTGAGAAGTCTAGTGGCACAGAGGGAGGAAAAGGGAGCAAGAAGTTCTCTACTGAAGAAAGAGGAAATGGAGAAGGAATCAATGAGGAAACATGCCTAGAAAATTCATTTAGTAGCTTGAACTATTTAAAATGGCTCCTCAGCTCTTCTCAGGTGACAGGAACTCCGGGGTCTGACAACCTGAGGGAACTATCTTCAGAGAAGGCCAGAGCCCCAGGCCCTACAAGAGGAATGTCAAGTGCAAACCTGACGTCCCGATACAAAGGCCCTCATGTCAGCCCAGGTGAGAAAGGACAGGGTTAAGGAAGATAGTGGGACTTGCCATCCAGCCATTCCTCCAGCTGTTCCAAGTAACTTGAGTTGTCACGTTAGCTCATGAGAAGGCTGCGTACTTGAGACAGCTGCTTTCCGTTAGGATAAGTCAAGTTCAGTTAAAATAACTCTTCCTGGTTTCAAATAAGAAAAGGAGTACGTCAAGGCTGTATATTGTCACCCTGCTTATTTAACTTATATGCAGAGTACATCATGAGAAACACAGTTCAGTTCAGTTCAGTTGCTCAGTCGTGTCCGATTGTTTGCAACCCCATGAATCGCAGCACGCCAGGCCTCCCTGTCCATCACCAACTCCCGGAGTTCACTCAGACGCATGTCCATCGAGTCAGTGATGCCATCCAGCCATCTCATCCTCAGTCATCCCCTTCTCCTCCTGCCCCCAATCCTTCCCAGCATCAGAGTCTTTTCCAATGAGTCAACTCTTCTCATGAGGTGGCCAAAGTACTGGAGTTTCAGCTTTAACATCATTTTTCCAAAGAAATCCCAGGGTTGATCTCCTTCAGAATGGACTGGTTGGATCTCCTTGCAGTCCAAGGGACTCTCAAGAGTCTTCTCCAGCACCACAGTTCAAAAGCATCAATTCTTCAGTGCTCAGCCTTCTTCACAGTCCAACTCTCACATCCATACATGACTACNGGCTACAGTCCATGGGGTCTCAAAGAATCGGACATGACTGAGCGACTTCAAGGAGGGGATGGAGTGTGCCCTTCCTGCTGGGCTCTCTATCTGAGTGGGGCTGTTTCTTAGGAAGGGGAAGCTGGAGGCGCCTGTCCAGAGGAGGTCTTCTCGGCTCTGCAGTACTCGGGCACCGAGGTGCCCCTGCAGTGGCTGCGCTCAGAGCTGCAGTACGTGCTAGAGATGGTGGCTGAGCTGGCTGGACAGCAGGACCCAGAGCTGGGCGCCTTTTCCTGTCAGGAGGCCCGGAAGGCCTGGCTGGATCGTCATGGCAACCTGGATGAAGCTGTGGAAGAGTGTGTGAGGACCCGGCGGAGGAAGGTATAGCAGCCATGCTGGAAGTGAAGCAGGGTTGAGGGCTGTGAATCTAAGAGCCTCTCACACTCTGATTCACTCCTTCTTGCCCCTCCCAACTCAGGTGCAGGAGCTCCGGTCCCTGGGATTTGGGCCTGAGGAAGGGTCTCTTCAAGCCTTATTCCAGCATGGGGGTGATGTGGCACGAGCCCTGACTGAGCTACAGCGCCAGCGCCTAGAGCCCTTCCATCAGCGCCTTTGGGACAGTGGCCCTGAGCCCACCCCTTCCTGGGATGGGCCAGATAAGCAGGTGCTGGAAGGAGGTGAAGAGCCCACTTAGTAGGGCTGAGGGCAGGCTGAAGGGTAGGCTCCCTAGGGTCTGACAGCCACATCTTCCCTCTCCACCTGAATCGCCTTGCAGAGCCTGGTCAGACGGCTTTTGGCAGTCCACGCACTCCCCAGCTGGGGCCGGGCAGAGCTGGCGCTGGCGCTGTTGCAGGAAACACCTAGGAACTATGAGTTGGGGGACGTGGTGGAGGCTGTGAGGCAGAGCCAGGACCGGGCCTTCCTGCGCCGCTTGCTTGCCCAGGAGTGTGCCGTGTGCGGCTGGGCCCTGCCCCGCAACCGGGTGAGTCTCCACTGCCTCCAGCCTTAGAATCGCTCTGTTCCCTTTGGACCTCCCCTCTACCCCGGTCCTGTCTCTCATGTTGTCTTTTGCTCTGCAGTTGCCCATGTGCCCCTGAAGGCTTCTGGGAAGGGGAGAGCAGGAATAGGCCACCTCTCTCTCTTTTTTTTTAATGTCCTATTATGGGAAATTTCAAGTGTGCAATAGTAGAGAAAATTGTATAAGAAATTCAGCCTCCCTCCCTCCACTATGTATTCGTCATCACTCTTCAACCATCATTAATGTATGGCCAATCTTTACTTATCTACACAGGATTATTTTGAAGCAAATCTCAGACATCAGATAGTTCACCTGTAATATTTCCATATCTATCTCTAAAAGATAAAACTCTTTGAAAATACAGGCACAAATTCCACTGTCACGCCAAAAAAAATTACCAGTAATTCTTTAATGTCATCATCAAATACCCGTTTGGTAGGGATAGGCCCCTTTTATCTCCTGCGCCCCTTCTAACTTAACTCTAGGTCAGAAGTGGCAGTTCCTTGGCCAAATACAGCCCACGTTAGTTAGGCTGGCTCTGTGCTTTTGTTTGTATGGTTTTTCCTGTGGTCATGTATGGATGTGAGAGTTGGACTGTGAAGAAGGCTGAGCGCTGAAGAATTGATGCTTTTGAACTGTGGTGTTGAAGAAGACTCTTGAGAGTCCGTTGGACTGCAAGGAGATCCAACCAGTCCATTCTGAAGGAGATCAGCCCTGGGATTTCTTTGGAAGGAATGATGCTAAAGCTGAAACTCCAGTACTTTGGCCACCTCATGAGAAGAGTTGACTCATTGGAAAAGACTCTGATGCTGGTAGGGACTGGGGTCACGAGGAGAAGGGGACGACAGAGGATGAGATGGCTGGATGGCATCACTGGCTCGATGGACGTGAGTCTGAGTGAACTCCGGGAGTTAGTGATGGACAGGGAGGCCTGGAGTGCTGCAGTTCATGGGGTTGCAGAGTCGGACACGACTGAGCGACTGAACTGAACTGAACTGAAAGGCCCATAGTGTGCAGGGCATGAGGGATTCAAAGAAAATCCAGTCTAGTGGGGTCTCACTGATTTCCCCTCGTCAGCCCAACATTCGCAGCCGCACTGTGGCACAAGACCTTTTGTCCTTAGTCAGTATCCGTTCCAAAGAACCTTCTCTCTCACTGTCTTGGGCCCAAGGTCCTCCCAAAGGGTCCCTTTCCATCTTTTCTCTTAAAGTAGCATTTTTGAAATTGTGAAATAAAATAGAATTTTTTTTAAAGAAAGCAAATGGAAGTGATAATATGAGAGTGAAGCATGCATGGTAAGAGTAAGAACTGTTTTGTGAAATTTTGTTCAGTTATATGTATTCATGTGTAAAGTACATTTCTCACTGTGGGTCATAGTATGAATAGTTGGAAAAGCTCGGCCTGTGGGAGTGCTCTCACTTCCCCTCCTCTGCTTCTAGTCAGAGTTTTTACAGAGCCCTTTTTATAGAGCCATTTTGAAGGTCACTGTGGCTTTGTGCCTTCCTCTGAGGCTCAACATTGCAAACTCAACACTCCTTCCTTCCACGGGCCAGCTGATCCGCGACCAGAACTTTGGTTCCTGTGTATCCTGTGCCTGCTAACTACACCGGCCCATCCCCTCACCCTCCACCCACCACACACACACACACACACACACACACACACACACACACACACACACAGAGTCCTGTGGCTTGAGGCTCCAGTCTTGTCAGAACACTGGATGCCTTGACCATCCATGTAAGGGTGACTCAAGAACCCACCATATACATATGTCCCTTCTGCATTTGCAACAAAACTATTATCAACCTGATAGTCATTTCTTTACAATGTCACCTGCTGGTTGCCAAGCCTTGCCTGAGAGGGTGAAACCTGAACATTGCAGCTGGTCAAGGGCGCAGAGGCTGGACATCTTTTCAGGATTTCTCCAGAAGGTGCCTCACCCTGGCTTCCCTGACCTGTTTCCTCATGCCTCCTTCTTTGGGCATCTTAGGTGTAAGTCTGGTATTTAATCCCAGCCCCAAGCTCCAGCTCCTGTTTTAGGCTTCCATAATAAAAACTAATATATTGAGGGCTTACCGTGAACCAGAAGCTATGCTAAACACACTATCATTATACTCCACATGCTGTCACAGCAGATCATGTGCATATTTTACCTCCATTTTACAGACAAGAAAACTGGAGCCATGTTAAGTGGATGGCCCAAGGCCAGCTGGCAGTTGAACCTGGCCCACTGGCTTCCATGCCTGCAAGTTCAACCACTATATCATGTAGGTTTCATTGCAGGTATCTTTTTAAGCTCTGCCCCCTCATCCCAGTCTCGCCGTTGTTGCCTGGCCGAGATAGGAAAACTAGTTAGCTTCATCGTGATGTGTTTCTTTAAGGACTGAGCTTCAGGAAAACTGGTGTGTCTCCTAAACTTCAGGTATATTTTCGTCCACCACCTACGAATAATATAATTGTATTACCCTGTCTGGGGGCTTCCCACGTGGCTCAGATGATAAAGAATCAGCCTGCTAGTGCAGGAGATACAGGTTCAACCCTAGATAGTGAAGATCCTCTGGAGAAGGAAATGGCAACCCAATTCAGTATTCTTGCTTGGGAAATTCCATTACCTGGATTATCCTGTTGATTAGCTGCTAAGTCATATCCGACCCTTTGTGATCCCATGGACTTTAGCCCACCAGGCTCCTCTGTCCATGGAATTTCCTACCTTGGCCTCTAGGAAGCTCAAAATTAAGTTTAAATATAATATTTATAGTATGTGCGCTAATTGTAGCGTTGGCATAAATCCTTTTTTCACTGCTTTAGTCTTTCACTGCCATTTATGTGAACATATGTACATGTATATTTGTGAACAGATGTACATGTAAATTTGTAACAAGGAAGGAAACACACAAATAAGCATTCTATTGTTTCAGAAAGAAAGACACCTAATTGTCTTGAGCATTTGAATTACTTTAGGAGAAGACTTGATAATATCTTATAGAAAATTTTGGACAACAAAGTCTTCTATTCTTGTTTTGCCTTGGGGGAAAACACAGATGTACAGTATTATGTTTTAGCATTTGCCTTGGAAAAACCTGGGGGATAGTTGGCAGGGCTGCCACATACAGCTGTGCACAGTAGGCACTGCCCATCACAAGGGGATGCCATTTGCACTGTGGTCTATGACGTTGCTCAGTGTGCAACCTGCACCTCTGTGTGTGTCAGCTCAAGGAATTTAATTACACTCATGCTGTTCTCTGCTTTTCATCAGCTATGTGCTGTCTGGGACTGGAGTTGTTGGAAGAGGAGGCGGCTGTGGAGCAGGAAGGTATTCCATTGCTCCTGTTTCTCTTCCCAGGCAAAACTAGTCCTCCTGGTTTGGGCTGAAGTCCTAGGAAGTGTGGGTGATGAAGAGAGCTCCCCTCCCTCTGTGAAACAGTGGGGAGGCCAGGGAGGAGGAGGATGGGCCTCAGGAGATGCTATACTGAGCAGGCAATCAATCATCTCGCAAGCTCTCTCGACTTTCTTCTGGCTTTATTTTGGGCACTAATTGGAAATGTCTGCTCCTTCATTGAGTCTGTTTTCTCACTAGAAAGGAAAGAAGGTTCCAGCAGAGCCCGAGGATGCTAAGAAGGATGTGATAACTTTTCTAACCATTGCCATTCTCCACTGTTTCTCCCTTCAGAGTCTCCCTTTGGGGTGTTCATATGTATGGTCTGTCAACAACAAGGACTCTTCTCATACTGGGCTCCTGTCTCTGGAGACCACCAAACAGGGGATGAATTGGATTTTATTAGTGTGTCAAAAAATTGTTTTTTTTTTTTTTTTTGCCTTTTAAAACATTTTATTATTTTTTTAACTTTACAATATTGTGTTGGTTTTGCCACACATCAACATGAATACCCCACGGGTGTTCACGTGTTCCCAATCCCGAACCCCCCCCTCCTCCCGCCACACCATCCCTCTGAGTCATCCCAGTGCACCAGCCCCAAGCATCCTGCACCCTGCATCGAACCTAGACTGGCGATTCATTTCTTATATGGATATTATACATGTTTCAATGCCATTCTCCCAAATCATCCTACCCTTTAACAAGAACCCAGTAGGCAGGACACCAAAAGAGACACAGATGTATAAATTTAAAAAAAAAAAAAAAAAGCATTCCTCAGTGATCAATGCAAAGAAATAGAGGAAAATAGCAGAATGGGAAAGACTAGAGATCTCTTCAAGAAAATTAGACTCTTCATGCAAAGATGGGCACAATAAAGGACAGAAATGGTATGGACCTAACAACAGAAGCAAAAGATATTAAGAAGAGGTGGCAAGAATACACAGAAGAACTATACAAAAAAGATCATGACCCAGACAACCACGATGGTGTGATCACTCACCTAGAGCCAGACATCTTGGAATGTGAAGTCAAGTTGACATTAGGATGCATCACTACAAACAAAGCTAGTGGAGGTTTAAAAAAAAAATCTTTATTTTGTTTAATCTTGAATGCATGCTAAGTCCCTTCAGTCATGTCCGACTCTTTGCGACCCTATGGACAGTAGCCTGCCAGGCTCCTCTGTCCATGGGATTCTCCAGGCAAGAATACGGGAGTGGGTTGCCATGCCCTCCTCCAGGGGATCTTCCCATCCTAGGGACTGAACCCACATCTTCTGCATCTCCTGCATTGCAGGAGGATTCTTTACCACAGAGCCACTGGGGCAGCTCCTTTTCAGTCTTATTAAGGTATAACTGACAAAGAAAATTGTAAGATGTTGAAAATGTATATGGGGGGGTGTTTAGGGAAGAATGGATCCATGTATATGTATGGTCGAGTCCCTTCCCTGTTCACCTGAAACTATCACAACATTGATAATCATCTATACCCCAATACAAATAAAAAGTGAAAAAAAATGTATATGATGGTGATCTGATATGCAAATACATTGTGAAAGGATTCCCACATCTAGTTAATGAACACATCTGTCACCTCACAGATTTATTTTCTTCTTTGAAGAGAACAATAAAGTTCTGCTTTCTAAGCAACTTTCAGTGATGTAATATGGAGTCATCAACCATAGTCACCATGATATACACTAGATCCTCAGACCTCATCCATCTTACAGATGAAAGTCTATACCCTTTTCCTAATCTCTCTCTATTTTCCCCTGCCTCCCATAACCACATTTTTTTTATGAGTTTGGCTGTTTTTAGATTTCATATATAAATGATATTGTGTAGTATTTGTCTTTGTTTGGCTTATTTCACTTAGCATAATGCCTTCAAGGCAACCATACCATCACAGATGGGAGGGTTTTTTCTTTCTCATGATTGAATAATATCCATTATATTTATGCACCACATCTTCTTTATTCCCTCTTTATTCCCTTCTTTATTTCCATTGATGAGCACTGAGGTTGTCTCCATTATTCATTACTATGAATGTTGCAGTGAACATGAGGAGCGCAGATATCTCTTTGAGATCTCGATTTCAGTTCTTTTGGATATATACCCAGAATTGGGATTGCTGGATCATATGGGAGTTCTGGGCTTCCCCGTTGGCTCAGCGGTAAAGAATCTCCTAACATTGCAGGAGATGCAGGAGACAAGGGGTTCGATCCCTGGGTCAAGAAGTTCACCTGGAAGGGCATGGCAACCCACTCCAGTGTTCTTGCCTGGAGAATTCCATGGACAGAGGAGCCTAGCGGGTTACAGTCTATGGAGTGGCAAAGAGTCAGACACAACTGAAGTGGCTTGGCACATATGCATGGTAGTTCTATTTTTAATTTTTTGAGAGTCACATATTTTCTACAGTAGCTGCACCAATTTACACACCTTCCAACAGCATACCAGTGTTCCCTTTGTGGGACAGAAGGGACTAGTTCTGCCTTGATTCTACAATACTGGCCTTATCAGTCTTTTAGGTATCATAACTAATTACTTAGAAGAAGTTTATTGTTCCTGGAAATGATGCGAAGGTAAAAAGACCCCCACTGAAAAAATAATTTTAAAATTGGCTCTGGTTTAGAGGAGCAGTGGGTCTGAGTTCTTGAGTTGCACATATTGTGTTTTAATTTGGGCTCCAATACATGACTTGGCAATTTACTTCTCCAAATCTCAGTTACTTCCTCTGCAAAATATGCAAAAGAGATAACAATAATTTTGCATCATAGCATTGTGATGAATATTTGAAGAGGTAATGGCAAGGAAGACACTCAAAGCAGACAGCCAGTCCATGAATAATAGAAGGAAAGAGAAGTGTCAACCCATTTGGGGAGCTCTGAGGTATGTGATACTGGGGATGTGGTCAGCTGGTCTCATGGAGATTTGGTTTCTATATGCCTCCTCTGTGGGCTTCCCTTGTGGCTCAGCTGATAAAGAATCTGCTTGCAATGTGGGACACCTGGCTTTGATCTTTGGGTTGGGACAGTCCTCTGGAGATGGGAACAGCTACCCACTCCAGTATTCTGGCTTGAGGAATTCCATAGACTGTATAATCCATGGGGTCACAAAGATTCAAACATGACTGAGTAACTTTCACACACACTCACACACTTACCTCTTCTATCTCAGCCATTAAGTGATGTACAAGGGTAATTTTGACTTCATTTGATTTTCAACTTATATACTATCTTTAGAACCTAAACTCCCTTCCTGAAGATGTGATCTCACCATAAGTGCTAAATAAATGGTGGTTATCATTATTAAAGATTGCCCGGTGAGCAAGTGTTCAAGGATTTGTGATGAATAAAGATATTTGAGCTTTAAAAAATAGTTCCCTGTTAGACCAAAGGGAATATGGCTACTTTATTTCCTTTTATAAAAAAAATAGTAAGAATTATATGTATATACATATTTAAATCTTTATTGGAGTATAGTTGATTTACAATGTTGTATTGGTTTCTGCTGTACATCAGAGTGATTCAGTTACTCATATATCTACAGTTTTTTAGATTCTTTCTCATGTAGGTCATTACAGAGTACTGAGTAGAGTTCTCTGTGCTATACAGCAGGTTCTTATTAGTTATCTATTTTATATATAGTAGTGTATATATGTCAATCCCAATCTCCCAATAATCGAAGTATGAAAGTTTTCTTTTTCTTCACTGATGCTTACTTGTGTCCCTTTCTCTCCTATCACTTCCCCCATCCCCTCGTTCACCCCCCAACACTTTGTAAATTTAATCTAAAGGGTGTTGTTACTTTGGGACCCACTTCTTTGACTGTTTAGTTGATGACTTAGTTTGTGCTAAATGGAAGTTTGCCATTCTAAATGGAAGTTTACCATCCATGTGCTAAATGGAAGTTTACCAACATGATGTTGTCTGTGCAAAAAGGCCTTTCTGTTAAGACACATGGAAACATGATTGCCAAGGGCATGGGCAATATAGTCTTGAGCTCTAGAAGACAGATGATGTCAATTACAGATCATTGTTACTAAGGCGTAACCAAAAGAGAGTTGGTTATCAATGAATTGCCTCTCAGAGTAAAACTTTCCCTATGATTAGTATGTGACAGATGACATAATGTTAGTCTAAACCAATGATTCTCAATCCTGGGCCCATGTCAGATAAAAAAGGTATTAGTCATTCAGTCATGTCTGACTGTTTACAACCCCTGTGCACTATAGCCCACCAAGTTCCTCTGTCCATGGAGTTCTCCAGGCAAAAATACTGGAGTGGGTTGCCATTCTCTCCTCCAAGGGATCTTTTCAATCCAGGGATGGAACCTGTGTGATTCTTTACTGGCTGAGCCACCAAAGACACCTTCCCACCCCCACAAGTTAGAACTACCTGACAAACTTTCAGAAAACACTAGTGCCAGGGCCTGACTCCCAGATTTAATTGACTCAGGATGGGGATCAGACACCTGTAGTGAAAGTCTACCAGCTGATTCTGTTGTGCACACTAAACCTTTCAACATGGTTTATGCTCTAAAATCACTGGAGGGCTTGTTAAAACACAGATTTCTGGTCCCACCTGAGTTTTTGATTCAGTATATATGAGAGGGGGCAGAGAATGTGTATTTTTAACAAGTGCCCAGGTGACACTGGAATGCTGGTTCCAGGCCACACTTGTACACACAGTGGCTGACAATCCACATTTCAGTTCAGTTCAGTTCAGTCGCTCAGTCGTGTCCGATTCTTTGTGACACCAGGAATCGCAGCACGCCAGGCCTCCCTGTCCATCACCAACTCCTGGAGTTCACTCAAACTCATGTCCATCGAGTCAGTGATGCCATCCAGACATCTCATCCTCTGTCGTCCCCTTCTCCTCCTGCCCTCAACCCCTCGGTTCCTCAGAGAAACACAACCAATTGGATGTACAGAGAGATAGATAGAATATACAGGAGATTGGTTATAGGGATTGGCTCACGCAGTTGTGGAGGTGAAGTACCACACTTGGCCATCTGCAAGCTGGAGAACCAGGAAAACTGGTGGGGTAATTCAGTCTGAGGTCAAAGGCCTGTAAGTGAGGGACCGATGGTGTAAGTTCCTGAATCTTCAGGCCCGAGAGCTAGGAGCTCCATTTCTGAAGACAGAAGAAGATGAAGGTTCCAGCTCAAAACCCAAAAGAGAATTCATTATCCCTCCTTGGCTTTCCTGTTCTATTGGGCTCTCAACAGTCTGGATGATACCCATCTACAAAGGTGACAGCCATCACTCAGTCTACTGAATTGAATGCTAATCTCATCTAGAAACATCCTTGCAGACACACTCAGAAATAATGATTTACCAACTCTCTTGGCATCCCTCAGGCCAGCCAAGTTCACACATAAAATGAACCATCACAAGCCTTATTTTTTCCTTTCGTGGGTTTCATATTCTCTTCTTAACCCCCTTCCCCACCCACCGACTCCTTGAAGTGAAGTGAAAGTTGCTTAGTCTTATCTGATTCTTTGTGACGGATTCTATACAGTCCATGGAATTCTCCAGGCCAGAATACTGAAGTGGGTAGCCTATCCCTTCTCCAGGGGGTCTTCCTGACCCAGGAATCTAACTGGGGTCTCCTGCATTACAGGCGAATTCTTTACCAGCTTAGCTATGACCAATTTCTTATGTTCCTCTAATGAATACATGTGTTCCTTCCATCTTGTGTGTGTGCTAAATAGCTCCAGTCATATCCAACTCTTTGTGACTCTATGTACTGTAGCCAACCAGGCTCCTCTGTCCATGGGATTCTCCAGGCAAGAATACTAGAGTGGGTTGCCATGCCTTCCTCTAGGGGATCTTTCCAACCCAGGGATCGAACCCATGTCTCTTACATCTCCTGAACTGACAGTTGGGTTCTTTATCACTAGCTCTACCTAGGAAGCCCTTTGTCTACCCTACAGGTCTCTGAAAACATTTTTTCCTTTTGCCTGGAGCACCTTCCCTGTCACAAAACACACTTCACCGAGAAAAGGCTGTAATTCAATTTTCATTGACTTGGCATTAGATTTCATCCAGCAAACATAAACTGTGGAGCTTGTATTGAATTTGTTAATGGCAATATTACATTGTTGTAAGTATTGTAAAACACTACTACGACATGCAGTTTTTTCATTAAATAAG
Organism: Neotragus pygmaeus; assembly: GCA_006410875.1. Lineage (NCBI taxonomy): Eukaryota > Metazoa > Chordata > Mammalia > Artiodactyla > Bovidae > Neotragus > Neotragus pygmaeus. Next base: position 842,005 of record SJYV01008730.1, read on the forward strand.
GTTTTATTTCCTACATTGATGTGAGTACAAAAATAAACTCTGGCTATCCTTTTTTTTTCAACCTTGGGATGTTATAATACTTGAAGTCATTATAAGCCTTTCTTTTGTTAAAGTCCATAGTTTGTAAGGAACACATAAGGAAATAGAACTGCTACAATATTAATAGTGGGATCACAGACGTGACATGGGGGCAGTATATGTCAGTATCAGTAAATATGAAGTAGACTGTGGGTCTCTCCACCCTCCACCACACCAGCCAGAGACTCATTTCTCTCATGGTGACTTTGCCTCCAGGGAAAGGGTGCTGTGCTGAGTGGGGCAGAGATGAGCGCAATGCCTCTTTCTCCTGCACTTTCCCCGGCAGAGTTTCCCAGTCAGTCAGCACCTTATGACCCCTTCTTGGCTCCCACTGCTTCCATTAAATCCTGTCAGAAGGACCAAATGAAACGAGACAGACAAATAAACCTCAAATGATGGAATAGGAGATGCCATCCAATTTGAACTTTTTATTTTCACACTGAGTTAGTGATTTTAAAAGTAAAGGGGACTCTTATAAGGTCTGTCAAAATGGAGGTCTAAAGCAATTACTTTTGCACCTTATACCCCACTATAGCTTGTTGAGAGGAATAATTTTGATGTGATTTTTGTGAGCAAGCTGCTCAAAAAAATGTTATTAAAGCATCTCTCATCTATCATATCTATCCCTCCTGTTGCGATTAAACTGGCTTTAATTTTCCTGACCCAGGGTTTATCCATCTGGAAACAATCTGAAGTGGAGAATTAATATCTGGAAGACTGTCCAAATGCTCAAAACTGCTGCCACACGTCATAGTTATTAATGTGTCAGTCATCGTAGTGATATGTATGTATGCGTGTCACACACACACATGTATTACCTTATTTAAGCTTCAAAAAACACTGTGAATAGGTCGTATTGTTATACTATTATTATCCCCATTTTATATGTGAGGAAATTGAGGCACATGGAAGTTAAGCCACATACCCTAGGTCAAGGAGCTTGAGTCAAGATATGAACTCAGACAGTCTAGAATCTATGTGCTAAACCACCACCATTCTAAACAGCTTCTTTAGTTATCTCAATCTGTTTAGCCAAATGGTCAGTGATGAAAAGGAAAACAGTAGAGTGACTTAGACAATAGAATTTTTACTTTTCCTGGAATTGCATAGTTTTTATTTAGACTGGCATCACCTAGTCTTCTTTCTACCTTTAGCAAGGGCCACACTGAAGCAGTGCTGTGGGGTGGAAAGGTTGTAACAGCCTGTTGGATAAGACCTCCCTGGGATCTACTGGCAGGTGGGGACTAGGAGTGGTATTCCTTTGTCCTTATGATGTACTTGATCAGAAAGACCCCATCTGACATCAGCAAGCTCAGGACTAATCCATAGAGATGCCTTTCTTGGTCTGAGTGTAAGTTAATGTCCTTGAAACACTTAAATTTAACTCAGTTGGATCTGCAGTAGGATTTTTAAGATACAAAGAGAGGGGAAAGCTTGACTTATCCTAAGGCTGTGTGTGTGAGTGTGTTGTGTTAATAGGAAGTCTGGGGAGAGGTTGAGGGGGAAGTTCTGATGCGAGCTCTGATGGGAAGTAGAAGACTGATGGTTGCAAGGGCAGCTGAGTGAGAGGAACCCCCTCTTCTGTGACCTCTGCTTCCCAAGAATCTATCTCTTATGCAGTTGAGGAAAACACTTCCCACACCTGGATTCATCTCCGGGATCTTTTGTGTATCTAACTCCTGAACAGTCTGAAAGTTCCAATTTAGTATCTTTTCCAGAAAGCATGCTCTGACCACTCTCATCCCCTCCCTTCTCTAATCATCGCTGAGGTTCCCTCGTCATTGGCTACACTGAGCTCCCATGAGAAATTCTCTACAAGTTCAGATCCTCTGTTCTCATCACCTAGATGCTCTGTAGGTCTGGGATGCACCCCCATACTTTAGGAACCTTCCCCAAATGAATGTTAGTTATCTTTATAGGCAGTGGTGTGCTGGTAAACTGGTTTGCCAAAAATATGTATCTCAATAAAAATTAGAAGCCTGGGTTTTCATGGTGTTAATGCTCCCACCATGACTCACTTCAAGTTATAAGCAATTTAATAACGGTTTCATGAGATTCTTGAATATAGTGAACAGGACATCAACATTAGGCAATTTTTAAAAATCATATTTCCTTTAACTCAGAAATTCCAAGATTTATTCTACTGATATGTTTTCCTATATAGGCAAAGATCTATTACAAAGGTATTTGTAATAACAAGATACTAGAAATAATCTAAATGTTCATCAATAGGACATTAATGAAATACATTATGGAAATTCTCATCAATGAAGTATTATGAGGAGCTTAAAAAGAATAAGGTGGATCCATATGTACCACTACAAGAGACTTCCCCAGACTTGCCTGTGAGTGTTCAGGAGTCTCTGGTGGGGGTGTGGGTCAGCGGGGGCCTGGTGCAGGGTCGGGGGTACTGAGTGCAGCAGTGAATGCATGGAACCTTTTGAAGGAGGTCACCATTATGTTTATTACCCCCACCATAGTTTGGCCTCAGGTCAAACAACAGGGAGGGAACACAGCCTAACAACAGAAATTTGGGTTAAAGATTTATTGAATATGGCCCCACCCATCAGAACAAGACCCAGTTCCCCCCTCAGTCAGTCTCTCCCATCAGGAAATTTCCATAAGCCTCTTATTCTTATTCATCAGAGGGCAGACAGAGTGAAAACCACAGTCACAGAAAACTAATCAAACTGATCACATGGACCACAGCCTTTTCTAACTCAATGAAACTATGATCCATGCCATGTAAGGTCACCCAAGATAGACAGGTCATGATGGACAGTTCTGACAAAACGTGGTCCACTGAAGAAGGGAATGGAAACCAGTATCCTTGCCTTGAGAACCCCATGGATAGTATGAAAAGGCAAAAAGATAGGACACTGAAAAATGAACTCCCCAGGCTGGTAGATGCCCGATATGCTACTGGAGACAGGTGAAGAAATAACTCCAGAAAGAATGAAGAAATGGATCCAAAGCAAAAACAACACCCAGTTGTGGATGTGACTGGTAATGGAAGTAAAATCCAATGCTGTAAAGAGCAATATTGCATAGGAACCTGGAATGTTATGTCCATAAATCAAGGTAAATTGGAAGTTGTCAAATAGATGGCAAGAGTGAATATCGATATTTTAGGAATCAGTGAACTAAAATGGACCGAATGGGTGAATTGAACTCAGATGACCATTATGTATACTACTGTGGGCAAGAATCACTTAGAAGAAATGGAATAGTCCTTATAGTCAACGAAAGAGTCCAAAATGCAGTAATTTGCAATCGCAAAAATGACAGAATGATCTCCGTTCACTTCCAAGGCAAACCATTCAGTATCACAGTAATCCAAGTCTATGCCCTGATCAGTAATGCTGAAGAAGCTGAAGTTGAATGGTTTTATGAAGACCTACAAGACCTTCTAGAATTAACACCCAAAAAAGATGTCCTTTTCATTATAGGGGACTGGAATGCAAAAGTAGGAAGTCAAGAGATACCTGGAGTAATGGGCAAATTTGGCCTTGGAGTACAAAATGAAGCAAGGCAAAGGCTAACAGAGTTTTGCCAAGAGAATGCACTGGTCATAGCAAACACCCTCTTCCAACAACACAAGAGAAGACTCTACACATGGACATCACCAGATGGTCAATACTGAAATGAGATTGATTATATTCTTTGCAGCCAAAGATGGAGAGGCTCTATGCAGTGAGCAAAAACAAGACTGGGAGCTGACTGTGGCTCAGATCATGAACCCCTTATTGCCAAATTCAGACTTAAATTGAAGAAAGTAGGAAAAACAACCAGACCATTCAGGTATGACCTAAATCAAAACCCTTATGATTATACAGTGGAAGTGACAAATAGATTCAAGGGATTAAATGTGAGAGAGTGCCTGAAGAACTACAGATGGAGCTTCATGGCATTGTACAGGAGGCAGTGATCGAGACCATCCCCAAGAAAAAGAAACGCAAAAAGGCAAAATGGTTGTTTGAGGAGGCCTTACAAGTAGCTGAGAAAAGAAGAGAAGCTAAAGACAAAGGAGAAAAGGAAAGATACATCCATTTGAAGGCAGAGTTCTAAAGAATAGCAAAGAGAGATAAGAAAACCTTCCTCAATGATCAGTGCAAAGAAATAGAGGAAAACAACAGAATGAAAAAGACTAGAGATCTCATCAAGAAAATCAGAGGTACCAAGGGAACATTTCATGCAAAGATGGGCTCGATAAAGGACAGAAATGGTGTGGACCTAACAGAAGTAGAAGACGTTAAGAAGAGGTGGCAAGAATACACAGTTTTAGTCACTCAGTTGTGTCCGACTCTTTGCAACCCCACGGACTGCAGCCTATGAGGCTCCTTGGTCCAAGGGATTTTCCAGGCAAGTGTACTGGAGTGGGTTGCCATTTCTTTCTCCAAGAATACACAGAAGAACTATACAAAAAGAATCTTCATGATGCAGATAACCACGATAGTGTGATCATTCACCTAAAGCCAGACATCCTGGAATGTGAAGTCAAGCGGGCCTTAGAAAGCATCACTATGAAAAAAGCTAGTGGAGGTGATGGACTTCCAACTGAGCTATTTCAAATTCTAAAAGATGATGCTGTGAAAGTGCTGCACTCAATATGCCAGCAAATTTGGAAAACTCGACAGTGGCCACAGGACTGGGAAAGGTCAATTTTCATTCCAATCCCAAAGAAGGGCAATGCCAAAGAATGTTCAAACTACTGCACAATTGCACTCATCTCACACGCTAGCAAACTGCTTAAAATTTTCTAAGCCAGACTTCAACAGTACATGAACCATGAACTTCAAGCTGGATTTAGCAAAGCCAGAGGAACCAGTCAAATTGCCAACATCCATTGGATCATAGAAAAAACAAGAGAATTCCAGAAAAAAAATCTACTTCTGTTTTATTGACTATGCCTTAGCCTTTGACTGTATGGATCACAACAAACTGTGGAAAATTCTAAAAGAAATGGGAATACCAGACCACCTGACCTGTCTCCTGAGATATCTGTATGCAGTTCAAGAAGCAACAGTTAGAACTGGACTTGGAACAACAGACTGGTTCCAAATTGGGAAAGGAGTACTTCGAGGCTGTATATTGTCACCCTGCTTATTTAACTTATACTCAAGAGTACATCATGAGAAATGCTGGGCTGGATGAAGCACAAGCTGGAATCAAGATTGCAGGGAGAATATCAATAACTTCAGATTTGCAAATGACACCATCATTATGGCAGAAAGTGAAGAAGAACTAAAGAGCCTCTTGATGAAAGTGAAAGAGGAGAGGGAAAAAGTTGGCTTAAAACCTAACTTTCAGAAAACTAAGATCACAGCATCTGGTCCCATCACTTCATGACAAATAGATGGAGAAACAGTGGAAACAGTNGTTGATGGAGGGGTAGATGAGTAGATGGGTAGGTGAGTGGGCAGATGGATGAACGGATTTCCCTTTTCCAAGCTGCAGACTGCTGCCTGATTCTGTAGGCTGATTCCTCTACTATTCTCTTTGTTTAAATCTCTTTGGGACAATTTCTAAGACAACCTGCAGCAGATAATTTATGGATTGACTCAAGCACCTATTGATTTATTTTCACTATAGTATTTCTGAAAGAAAACTGTAAATTCATGATCTTCCTGAAGTTTAGTCTAGTCCTGGTCACTTAAATTCTCATTCTTCATTCATTTGTGCCTTGATTTCTTTTAAAATATTTTCTTCCTGTACTGTCCAAATATATTTATTATATGTATGCATGTATGTTATATGTATATGTATGTGTGTTATATGTATATGTGCATATGTGCCTTCCCTGCCTGCAATGTGGCAGACATGGGTTCGATCTCTGGGTCAGGAAGATCTTCTGGAGGAGGAAATGGCTACCCACTCCAGTATTCTTGCCTAGAGAATTCCATGGACAGAGGAGCCTGGTCTGCTCCCCAGTTAACTCAAGGACTTAACTGGACTATAGTCCATGGGGTTGCAAAGAGTTGGACACAACTGAATGACTCACATTTACATGAATATATGCATATGTGTGTGAGTATGTATGTATATATACATATATATGAAATGTATATCATATAGCTCTAAAAGAAATTCAGTGTTATACATGTTAAGTCGTGACAATCTATGCACAGCTGAAATAGACTCGACATAGACGTCTTCAACATACTCAGCTATGTTTTCAATAGCAATTTAAGGAAAGAAAACAACAGAGAAAAAGTTTTAAAGCAAAAAGGTAGCTGTGTTGGCTTTTATGCCTGGCCTCCTCCCAGTCATCATCCATACTCCGAGCTTCCTTTGAGACCACTCATATCCAGTCCGCATCTTGGTTTGCGTGGTGGTGATAAGGAGAGAGTACACTAACCCAGCTGCCCTCTGTGCTGTTTCCTGCTTCCCTTTCTTCTCAGTGACTGTTCCTTCAGGATTTGGAGATTCAAGTTCAAAAACAGACTTTAATTCACTGGGCATCAAACATTCGGTCTTAACTCTCCCCAGCAGCTGCCAGAGTCAGAAGGAACTAAATGTGATGTCAAAAGATTTCAATATAATCCCCTCAGAACGACTAGATGGTGTCCTGTGTTGCTTGAACTTGGTGTTAATTCTCCAAATGCAAGGTGATCAGTGGACAACACAATATACAATTCTGTCTTTCCTGAAGCCTCCCTCCCCTGTTTTTCATGCTTCAACCTTTTGCAAGAAGAAAAAAAAAATGGTGTCTTATTTGAATTATTCACGCCACTTTCTGTTCTGCTATTCCAGCACACATTTGAAATCATTAATATGTCATGATTTTTCCTTCATCGAGCCTTCTCGGATTTTTTAAAATTGTGAAGCATCACAAAAGGCATTGTGAGTCATTAACAGGATATGATTTTTATATTTTTAGTTCACTATTTTCAGTATTCTTCACACAATTTTACAAGTACTGAATGTTCAATGAGGTAGGCCCTGAGAACTCTACCTGTTTAGGGGGCTGTTGTGAACAATTCTGCTAGGAATACAATGGCACTTTGAAAGGAAGCCACGTGGTTTGACAGTGCTTGGAACAATGCCACGTGGGTTAATGTCTCATCCACTTGCTACAGTCTGCTGCTGGAGCTGCTAAGTCGCTTCAGTCGTGTCTGACTCTGTGTGATCCCATAGACAGCAGCCCACTAGGCTCCCCCTTCCCTGGGATTCTCCAGGCAAGAACACTGGAGTGGGTTGCCATTTCTTTCTCCAATACATGAAAGTGAAAAGTGAAAGTGAGGTCACTCAGTCATGTCTGACTCTTAGTGACCCCATGGACTGCAGCCTACCAGGCTCCTCCGTCCATGGGATTTTCCAGGCAAGAGTACTGGAGTGGGGTGCCATTGCTTTCTCCGTGCTACAGTCTGGTAACTTTTAAAAAGAAGATGCACCATTTGGATATGCTGAGAACCCAGACTCATCCCAAGAATGCTTCCACTCATTCACCAGCAATCTCCCTCCTCTGATAAGCTTTCCATGTGCCCAGTCTGGCATAAACAGAGAGCAGGGCAGGCGTGTGCTCTGTCCTCATGGAGCTCTCTACTATCATCAGCTGGATCATCGCAGCACAGGGGTTCCTAAACTGAGCCCCAAAGCATGAGATAGCAGGACACTGGAACTAGGAACAACTAGGTGTTTGGCTCATGCAACTAAAATGAAATCATTTCTCGAGATGGAGATGATTATAGGAAGAAAAAATTGGTGGAGGAAAGACTAGAAACTGGGTTTGGAGTTTGTTTGATATGCCAGGTAAACATCTAGTGAAGGTATTGATTAAGCAGTTGGATATGTGAATCTGGGGTTTGGATGAAATGTCTGAGGGGCTAAAGTGAAGTAATTCAGAGAAAGATAAGTATTGTATAATATTCCTTATATGCAGAGTCTAAAAAGAAATGAAGCAAATGAACTTACTTACAAAACAGAAATAGACTCACAGACTTAGAGAACTAAATTATGGTTACCCAGAGGAAGGATAGTGTATGGTATAATTAGGGAGTTTGGGATGGACATGCACACGCTGCTATATTTAAAATGGATAACCAACAGGGATCTACTGTATAGCATAGGGAACTCTGTTCAGTATTATGTGGCAGCCTGGATGGGAGGGGAGTTTGAGGAAGAATGGATACATGTGTATGTATAGCTGAGTCCTTTTGCTGTCTATCTGAAACTATTATAATGTTGTTTATCAGCTATACTTCAATATAAAAATAAAAGTTAAAAAAAATAAAGATGCGTGTTTGAAAGCAGTCAGCATGTGGATGGATTTAAAGCCATGAGACTAGATTATATTCCCAAGAGAGTGAGTATGGACAGATAAGAGAGGCTCAAGGACTTAAGGGAGGCAGACCAGCTTATAAACATCAGAGAGACTGGAAGGAGCCAGAACTATCAGGAGTAAGATGGAAGCAAGTAAACTCAGGGCATCATTCTGTCCTTTAAGCTATCTCAGGTCATGTTCAAAGTTTAATATGATAAGAATATCAAAACAGAATACGTAAAAATTGGCACATTGACTTGATTAGGTGTTTAAAGGATTTTTCATCTTTTAAAAAATAATTTTATTTATTTGGCTGTGCTGGATCTAAGTTGCTGCTCAGGCTTTGCTTTCAGCTGTGGCAAGTGGGGCCTACTCTCCGGTTGCGGTGG